>CM065694.1:725208-737708 GCA_017654935.2 Phymorhynchus buccinoides
GTGTGGCCCCTTGCTTCATCAGTAATGTGTGGCCCCGCTCTGCCCCTTGCTTCATCATCAGTAATGTGTGGCCCGCTCTGCCCCTTGCTTCATCAGTAATGTGTGGCCCTCCTCTGCCCCTTGCTTCATCAGTAATGTGTGGCCCTTGCTTCATCAGTAATGTGTGGCCCTCCTCTGCCCCTTGCTTCATCAATAATGTGTGGCCCTGCTCTGCCCCTTGCTTCATCAATAATGTGTGGCCCTGCTCTGCCCCTTGCTTCATCAATAATGTGTGGCCCTGCTCTGCCCCTTGCTTCATCAATAATGTGTGGCCCTGCTCTGCCCCTTGCTTCATCAGTAATGTGTGGCCCTGCTCTGCCCCTTGCTTCATCAGTAATGTGTGGCCCTGCTCTGCCCCTTGCTTCATCAGTAATGTGTGGCCCTGCTCTGCCCCTTGCTTCATCAGTAATGTGTGGCCCTGCTCTGCCCCTTGCTTCATCAATAATGTGTGGCCCTGCTCTGCCCCTTGCTTCATCAATAATGTGTGGCCCTGCTCTGCCCCTTGCTTCATCAGTAATGTGTGGCCCTGCTCTGCCCCTTGCTTCATCAATAATGTGTGGCCCTGCTCTGCCCCTTGCTTCATCAGTAATGTGTGGCCCCGCTCTGCCCCTTGCTTCATCAGTAATGTGTGGCCCTCTGCTTCATCAGTAATGTGTGGCCCTGCTCTGCCCCTTGCTTCATCAGTAATGTGTGGCCCTGCTCTGCCCCTTGCTTCATCAGTAATGTGTGGCCCTGCTCTGCCCCTTGCTTCATCAGTAATGTGTGGCCCCGCTCTGCCCCTTGCTTCATCAGTAATGTGTGGCCCCGCTCTGCCCCTTGCTTCATCAGTAATGTGTGGCCCTGCTCTGCCCCTTGCTTCATCAGTAATGTGTGGCCCCGCTCTGCCCCTTGCTTCATCAGTAATGTGTGGCCCTTCTGCCCCTTGCTTCATCAGTAATGTGTGGCCCCGCTCTGCCCCTTGCTTCATCAGTAATGTGTGGCCCCGCTCTGCCCCTTGCTTCATCAATAATGTGTGGCCCTGCTCTGCCCCTTGCTTCATCAGTAATGTGTGGCCCTGCTCTGCCCCTTGCTTCATCAGTAATGTGTGGCCCTGCTCTGCCCCTTGCTTCATCAATAATGTGTGGCCCTGCTCTGCCCCTTGCTTCATCAATAATGTGTGGCCCCGCTCTGCCCCTTGCTTCATCAATAATGTGTGGCCCTGCTCTGCCCCTTGCTTCATCAATAATGTGTGGCCCCGCTCTGCCCCTTGCTTCATCAGTAATGTGTGGCCCCGCTCTGCCCCTTGCTTCATCAGTAATGTGTGGCCCTGCTCTGCCCCTTGCTTCATCAGTAATGTGTGGCCCCGCTCTGCCCCTTGCTTCATCAATAATGTGTGGCCCCGCTCTGCCCCTTGCTTCATCAGTAATGTGTGGCCCCGCTCTGCCCCTTGCTTCATCAGTAATGTGTGGCCCTTGCTTCATCAGTAATGTGTGGCCCCGCTCTGCCCCTTGCTTCATCAGTAATGTGTGGCCCTTGCTTCATCAGTAATGTGTGGCCCTTGCTTCATCAGTAATGTGTGGCCCCGCTCTGCCCCTTGCTTCATCAGTAATGTGTGGCCCTTGCTTCATCAGTAATGTGTGGCCCCGCTCTGCCCCTTGCTTCATCAGTAATGTGTGGCCCCGCTCTGCCCCTTGCTTCATCAGTAATGTGTGGCCCTGCTCTGCCCCTTGCTTCATCAGTAATGTGTGGCCCTGCTCTGCCCCTTGCTTCATCAGTAATGTGTGGCCCCGCTCTGCCCCTTGCTTCATCAGTAATGTGTGGCCCTTGCTTCATCAGTAATGTGTGGCCCTGCTCTGCCCCTTGCTTCATCAGTAATGTGTGGCCCCGCTCTGCCCCTTGCTTCATCAGTAATGTAGCTTGCATAACGTGCATCACGTGCGCTCACCATTGACAGTTGGTGGGTGACTCGGTTCGTTCGTCCATATCATTCAGTCATTGATTCATGGAATCCCCCCTGCTTCTTTTTCCACAACATTCAAGTCCAATTTCAAATGATATCAATGTTCCTTGCGCTTTGCTATTCACCTTCTGGCCTTTGTCACTGAATTGGCTTTTACGTTTGTCACTGATTGACGTTAGGCTGCAGAAAGGGAACATTCTTCTTCTTCTTCTTCTTCTTCTTCTTCTTCTTCTTCTTCTTCTTCTTCTTCTTCTTCTTCTTCTTCTTCTTCTTCTTCTTCTTCCTCTGCATTCCCAGGCCATATGGCCACATTGGGTAAGCTACGCATGTGTAGTAGTAGTAGTAGTAGTAGTAGTAGTAGTAGTAGTAGTAGTAGTAGTAGTAGTAGTAGTAGTAGTAGTAGTAGTAGTAGTAGTAGTAGTAGTAGTAGTAGTAGTAGTAGTAGTAGTAGTAGTAGTAGTAGTAGTAGTAGTAGTAGTAGTAGTAGTAGTAGTAGTAGTAGTAGTAGTAGTAGTAGTAGTAGTAGTAGTAGTAGTAGTAGTAGGCCTAGAGGCAAATTTGAAATAAATGAACGGTAGTAAGCCTACTATGCGTAGTGCTGTTGTTCTTCTTGTTGTTGTATTCTGCTGCTGTTGTTCTTCTTGTTGTTGTAACTGTTTTGCCCCTGTTAAATAAAACCAAATATGGCGGACATAAACAGGGGTCAAGGGGAATAACCTTCGGATCACCAAGCGCAGTTAATTCGACTTCAGAAGTCAAATCCCTGGCGCAACAAACTACTGTCCACACCAAGCCTGACATTGCAGGCACTGGCTTTCACCCTCCCAGCCATTGGACAGCCTTTCACACGGTGACAATCACAGCCTGACATTGCAGGCACTGGCTTTCACCCTCCCAGCCATTGGACAGCCTTTCACACGGTGACATTCACAGCCTGGGAGTAAGTAAGCCCTTCGATGCTGCCCGGTGTCTACTCAACGGTACAGTGGTACTTCAGACAGGCTCGTGCTTACGACTCTCGATCTCAAAGTCTAGGACAATGACTCTTAGGTCGTGTACACATTAGACGCGTAAGTTCCGTACGGAAACCAAGAAGTAAGTGAAAGAAAGAAGGGTAAACATTTATAGATGAGGGGAAATTCGGACATGTGTGGAAATCTTTTCTCTTCTTTCTTTAACCTATTTACAGATTGCGCACGGGTTTCTGCACGGACTCTCTGCATATATGTGTACACGGCCTTAGGCTGATCCTAGTCCTATCCCTTTCCCCGAGTCGACTGACAGAATGCCGCTTCTCTGTGAACTCTGAACAAAGTCTTCAGCTAATGTCAACAACGATGGTCACTGCGGCCAGCTAATGTCAACAACGATGGTCACTGCGGCCAGCTAATGTCAACAACGATTGTCACTGCGGCCAGCTAATGTCAACAACGATTGGTCAACAACGATTGACAATGCTCCCAGTTAATGTCAACAACGATTGGTCACTGCGGCCAGCTAATGTCAACAACGATGGTCACTGCTGCCAGCTAATGTCAACAACGATGGTCACTGCTGCCAGCTAATGTCAACAACGATGGTCACTGCGGCCAGCTAATGTCAACAACGATGGTCACTGCGGCCAGTTAATGTCAACAACGATTGACTCTGCGGCCAGCTAATGTCAACAACGATTGACTCTGCGGCTAGCTAATGTCAACAACGATTGACTCTGCGGCCAGCTAATGTCAACAACGATTGACCTGCGGCCAGTTAATGTCAACAACGATTGACTCTGTGGCCAGCTAATGTCAACAACGATTGACTCTGCGGCCAGTTAATGTCAACAACGATTGACTCTGCGGCCAGTTAATGTCAACAACGATTGACTCTGTGGCCAGCTAATGTCAACAACGATTGACTCTGCGGCCAGTTAAAGTCAACAACGATTGACTCTGCGGCCAGTTAAAGTCAACAACGATTGACTCTGCGGCCAGTTAATGTCGCTCTCATCGAACTTATTTGAACCGATTGAGCGGGGCTTCTGAAATCTTGGTGTATTGATTAGAGCTTCTCAGAGAGAGAGAAACTCGAATGTTTGAAACTCGAATGTTTATTGAGGATAACTAAATAAGCACAAAATATGGCTTTTTTTCATCAGGTCCTCGGACAAAGCAAGCAAGCAAACAACAATTAAACGATAAACAACCACACAAATAAACTACAATCAAAAGAGACTAATGAAATCAGAAACATACATGATGTTTTTTGTTTAATGCGCACACAAACACACACACACACACACACACACACACACGCACGCACGCACGCACGCACGCACGCACGCACGCACGCACGCACGCACGCACGCACGCATGCACGCACGCACGCACGCACGCACGCACGCACACGCACGCACGCACACACACACACACACACACACACACACACACACACACACACACACACACACACACACGCGGGATTATAAAAAGACGAGTGGGGGGAATGAGTAGGTGGGTGGATGAAATAAGGAAATAATTAATATGTTTGTGAAAGGGGGGGGGGGGGGGCGGTAAGGAGGATTTTATTTTCAAGTCCAAAGGCCTAGCTACACTACACACGATCTAATCTCAATGCGATGCGGATTTGACATCATTTAGAATAATACACGTGAAATACACGTGAAATTATACCGTCTAAATACATCTGACGAAATCTTACTAGTTACGCTAACTATATTAATGTTGTAGTCTCTCGTACACCAATCTGATAAAATATCTTAGTGTTTTTGCATCGGACATTTAATTTGATTCGTGTATTGCGGTCTGCGTGACTATAGTGGACGGAATTAGTAGAGATCTTTGCTTTATACGGAGGTGCTTCACGTGAATCATGACTCGCAGACATCGTGACGATCGCATCGTATTGGGGTCAAATCGTATCATTATAGTGTGACGCCGGCTGAAGTCTGTTCTTATACAACCCCCAGGACATTTGGTGATTAGTCCGTCACCAAGACGGACCATTGCGATGGGCTGGTTTGTATTTTTTTTTATTTTTTTTTCCTTTCTGTCTGTCCCAAGGATATCTCCCGAACCGCTTGACCGAATCGCGTCACATTTTGTGTGAAGGTGTGCCTCCTTAATAGAAAGAGATCGGCGCAAACCATTTTGCCGTCGTGACCTTGACCTTGACGTACGACCTTGAAAACCGAAAATCTATTTTTAGCCATATCTCGGGCACCGATCAACATAGGATGTTGAAACTTGGTATGAAGGTGGTTTGGCTTATGCCCGTTCTGATGATGGCATACCGATCAAGGTCAAGGTCAAGGTCAAAAAGATCGCTGGAGCCTGAAAATCGGAGGGTCATTTTGTTCTCCTTCTGTCTGTCCCAAGGATATCTTTCGAACGGGTTGACAGAATCACGTCAAATTGTGTGTGCTGGTGTGTCACCATGAGAGGAAGGCATCCGCGCAAACCATATTGCCGTCGTGACCTTGACCTTGGCGTACGACCTTGAAAACCGAAAATCTTTCAGGGGCCATAACTCCCACACCGTTAGTGTTAGAGTCTTCAAATTTGGCATGAAGGTACTTTGGCTTATGCCCGTTCTGATGGTGGCATACCGATCAAGGTCAATGTCACGGTCCGGGCGATCAGTAGGCCTTGAAAGTGGTAGGGGTCTACACATTGGGTTCTAAGCCATATTTTCCACATTGGTACTTGACAGAAGCGCTTCAGATTGTGTGTGGTACTGTATACCCTAGAGAAGAAAACATCCGAGCATAAATTATCACCATGCTGACCTTGACCTTGAAGTGTGACCTTGAAAACCGAAATTTCCTTCTTTGCGCTATATGTTTCTTCTTCAAGCTGTATCTCGTGAACTAGAAGACAGAATCCCTTCCAATTTTGTGTCAGGATGTGACACTCTACGGGGTGTCGCAAGTGCGTGGCATTGCTGGTGACGGACATGTCTGCCGCTCGGCGACGCCCTTGTATTACAAATACATTGGATGTTGGTTTGGTGATATTACAAATGCATTGGATGCTGGTTTGGTGATATTACAAATACATTGGATGTTGGTTTGGTGATATTACAAATACATTGGATGTTGGTTTGGTGATATTACAAATACATTGGATGTTGGTTTGGTGACATTACAAATACATTGGATGTTGGCTTGGTGATATTACAAATACATTGGATGTTGTTTTGGTGACATTACAAATACATTGGATGTTGGTTTGGTGATATTACAAATACATTGGATGTTGGTTTGGTGATATTACAAATACATTGGATGTTGGTTTGGTGATATTACAAATACATTGGATGTTGGTTTGGTGATATTACAAATACATTGGATGTTGGTTTGGTGATATTACAAATACATTGGATGTTGGTTTGGTGATATTACAAATACATTGGATGTTGGTTTGGTGACATTACAAATACATTGGATGTTGGTTTGGTGATATTACAAATACATTGGATGTTGGTTTGGTGATATTACAAATACATTGGATGTTGGTTTGGTGATATTACAAATACATTGGATGTTGGTTTGGTGATATTACAAATACATTGGATGTTGGTTTGGTGATATTACAAATACATTGGATGTTGGTTTGGTGATATTACAAATACATTGGATGTTGGTTTGGTGATATTACAAATACATTGGATGTTGGTTTGGTGATATTACAAATACATTGGATGTTGGTTTGGTGATATTACAAATACATTGGATGTTGGTTTGGTGATATTACAAATACATAAATAAAATACATTGGATGTTGGTTTGGTAGGGGGGCAGGGGTTTCTGGAGAGTGTTTCATGTTCCGTTTGTTTCCTCGATGGGGAACTTCATGAATTAAATTAAATAAACATATGTGGGGAGTAGGGGGGCAGGGGGTGGGGATGGGAGGGGTGGTTGAAGGGAGGTGGGTGTTAGTGTGTTGTGTTATGATTATATGCAATGCATTCTCTAATATGTATTCATTTTCATAGAGATGTATGGTGAGGATACGTGAACCAGTCTGTTAGAAATGTTTGTGCGAATGGTGAGTGAAGAGCGCATTGAGTTGCTTTGCAAGATTATGCGCTATATAAGCATTAGTAATGCTGATATGTTCTGGACTTTGCTGGTACTCTGTTTCTCTCTGTCGCTGTTGTTCTAAGGTACAATTTAAAGGGTGTTTTAGCACTTTATTTTGTTTATAAAAAACCGCTTCAGCTTCAGTGGGGGTTGACCCCCACCAGAGGCGTTGCCCCTGGACTCCACCGGGAACATGAGCCGGCCCCCAGACCCCCGCCTTTGTTTGCCACTCACCACCCCCTCTAATGCATCCCAGGTCCGCCCCAACATGCACTGACCGTGCTGATGTTGGCATGTACATTATACAAATCCACGCATAGTTAATTGTACCGTTTCGTGTCCCACTAACAATCTCCTGAAACATTCATAACAAGCACTCCTTTTATTCAAACGCAATACATCGCAGGATAACAAACATTTAAACTAGAAAACACACGCACGCACGCACGCACGCACGCACGCACGCACGCACGCACGCACGCACGCACGCACGCACGCACGCACGCACGCACGCACGCACGCACGCACGCACGCACGCACGCACGCACGCACGCACGCACGCACGCACGCACGCACGCACGCACGCACGCACGCACGCACGCACGCACGCACGCACGCACGCACGCACGCACGCACGCACGCACGCACGCACGCACGCACGCACGCACGCACGCACGCACGCACGCACGCACGCACGCACGCACGCACGCACGCACGCACGCACGCACGCACGCACGCACGCACGCACGCACGCACGCACGCACGCACGCACGCACGCACGCACGCACGCACGCACGCACGCACGCACGCACGCACGCACGCACGCACGCACGCACGCACGCACGCACGCACGCACGCACGCACGCACGCACGCACGCACGCACGCACGCACGCACGCACGCACGCACGCACGCACGCACGCACGCACGCACGCACGCACGCACGCACGCACGCACGCACGCACGCACGCACGCACGCACGCACGCACGCACGCACGCACGCACGCACGCACGCACGCACGCACGCACGCACGCACGCACGCACGCACGCACGCACGCACGCACGCACGCACGCACGCACGCACGCACGCACGCACGCACGCACGCACGCACGCACGCACGCACGCACGCACGCACGCACGCACGCACGCACGCACGCACGCACGCACGCACGCACGCACGCACGCACGCAACGCACGCACGCACGCACGCACGCACGCACGCACGCACGCACGCACGCACGCACGCACGCACGCACGCACGCACGCACGCACGCACGCACGCACGCACGCACGCACGCACGCACGCACGCACGCACGCACGCACGCACGCACGCACGCACGCACGCACGCACGCACGCACGCACGCACGCACGCACGCACGCACGCACGCACGCACGCACGCACGCACGCACGCACGCACGCACGCACGCACGCACGCACGCACGCACGCACGCACGCACGCACGCACGCACGCACGCACGCACGCACGCACGCACGCACGCACGCACGCACGCACGCACGCACGCACGCACGCACGCACGCACGCACGCACGCACGCACGCACGCACGCACGCACGCACGCACGCACGCACGCACGCACGCACGCACGCACGCACGCACGCACGCACGCACGCACGCACGCACGCACGCACGCACGCACGCACGCACGCACGCACGCACGCACGCACGCACGCACGCACGCACGCACGCACGCACGCACGCACGCACGCACGCACGCACGCACGCACGCACGCACGCACGCACGCACGCACGCACGCACGCACGCACGCACGCACGCACGCACGCACGCACGCACGCACGCACGCACGCACGCACGCACGCACGCACGCACGCACGCACGCACGCACGCACGCACGCACGCACGCACGCACGCACGCACGCACGCACGCACGCACGCACGCACGCACGCACGCACGCACGCACGCACGCACGCACGCACGCACGCACGCACGCACGCACGCACGCACGCACGCGCACGCACGCACGCACGCACGCACGCACGCACGCACGCACGCACGCCTCACGCACGCACGCACGCACGCACGCACACACGCACAGCAGCAGAAAAGCACAGCCCTCGTCCCCATCGCAATGTAGTCCCGTTCTATACACAATGCACACAACAGATCATCAAACGCCACAATGCCAACATACTGAACTACACTGAAGGAAAGCTCTGATCGTATTCTATACGAAGGAAAGGAACAAGAAGAAGAAACATACACATTACGCAATGCTGGTTTGACCAAATAATGATGCATGGTCATTATCTGGACTACCTTCGCAGCTCATCAATCAAGGTCAACGATCAGCACAGGGGCCCAGCAATTAACTGCAACCTCCACATCACTCTCTTCGCCCTCTGGTCACGATCCCTCACGCTTCTATCCACCCTTTTTATTATCAAATCCCCTTCCTCCTTGTTATTTCTCTTCACTGCGTATGCATCGATCAACAATCAATGGCAAAGCCATCATTCGTGAGCGCTTGTTAAGTCATCTCGCGCACGTTTTGTCCTTATGCGCACATTAGTCTAAAATGACCCTGTTTCTGGGTGTTGTTTTTGTATTTATTGCCAGTATATATTTCATTACTCGCCATGCTACATTACGACACAAAACTTGAAGCCATTCTGCCCACTGGTTCATGAGATACAGCTCGGACATGAAGGAAGGAAATTTCGGTTTTGTGAGTTTTCCTTGGCTTGCACTGTCGGTTGAAAATTCAGGATATGAATAGGTTGTGACATGATTATCAAGAATATATATGGATACGGGATACCCCAGGTTTATTGTAGGTCATGGTATCGCGAGAGGACAACTGTACACGAAAGGACAACTGTACACGAAAGGACCTAACAAGCGCTTCGGAATAAAAGCCACTGCGGCGTTCTGATTGGTCATTTGTTTTGCTTCTTGGTTGAATAGTTGGTTGATTGGTTGTATATATAGAGAGAGAAAAGTATAAAACGTTTTTGTCCCTATGTCTTGGATGCGAACATTTAAAATCAAAACCAGTTAAATTGACTATGTTCTTTTTTTTTTTAAGGAAAAAAAAGAGGAGAGCGCTAGCTTAGTTTGTCCTCCTTATTAGGGAGGCAATGGCAGAACCCAAGCCGAGGACAGATGTTTCGACTCTATGGAGTCTCATCAGCTCGGCACTGGATGGGGTCTTAACCTACCAAGGTGGAACTACTCTCACCTCAACAAGAAGATTGTTCCACAAAGGGAAGGTCTCTTCCTGTATATTGGTAAAAGGCTCCAAAACAACAAACCAGCACTCAAGCAAAATAGAAATGATAAAAATCTTAAGTAAAAGTATGAACATAGCAATGTTCCCAAATATATATATATATATATATATATGTGTTACGCCCAATCCGTGAAATAGCCTATTTCATGAAATGGGCAAAATGCTCTGCCCAGTTCATGAAATGGACAATGTATATCAACATTTTCAATTCCCATTCACACAGGTATTGATTAAGGTTGATTCATCAGTAACACATTTCAACCGTATGAGAGCCTTGTTCTGAGTGGTTCTCAACCAGTGAGTGCATGGTGACAAGGTATCAAACCACTTGTAAAGAGCCTTGTTCCTGAGTGGTTCTCGACCAGTGAGTGCATGATAACAAGGTATCAAACCACTTGTAAAGAGCCTTGTTCTGAGTGGTTCTCAACCAGTGAGTGCATGATAACAAGGTATCAAACCACTTGTAAAGAGCCTTGTTCTGAGTGGTTCTCCACCAGTGAGTGCATGATGACAAGGTATCAAACCACTTGTAAAGAGCCTTGTTCTGAGTGGTTCTCAACCAGTGAGTGCATGATGACAAGGTATCAAACCACTTGTAAAGAGCCTTGTTCCTGAGTGGTTCTCAACCAGTGAGTGCATGATGACAAGGTATCAAACCACTTGTAAAGAGCCTTGTTCTGAGTGGTTCTCAACCAGTGAGTGCATGATGACAAGGTATCAAACCACTTGTAAAGAGCCTTGTTCTGAGTGGTTCTCAACCAGTGAGTGCATGATGACAAGGTATCAAACCACTTGTAAAGAGCCTTGTTCTGAGTGGTTCTCAACCAGTGAGTGCATGATGACAAGGTATCAAACCACTTGTAAAGAGCCTTGTTCCTGAGTGGTTCTCAACCAGTGAGTGCATGATGACAAGGCATCAAACCACTTGTAAAGAGCCTTGTTCTGAGTGGTTCTCAACCAGTGAGTGCATGATGACAAGGTATCAAACCACTTGTAAAGAGCCTTGTTCCTGAGTGGTTCTCCACCAGTGAGTGCACGATGACAAGGTATCAAACCACTTGTAAAGAGCCTTGTTCCTGAGTGGTTCTCAACCAGTGAGTGCATGATGACAAGGTATCAAACCACTTGTAAAGAGCCTTGTTCTGAGTGGTTCTCAACCAGTGAGTGCATGATGACAAGGTATCAAACCACTTGTAAAGAGCCTTGTTCCTGAGTGGTTCTCAACCAGTGAGTGCATGATGACAAGGTATCAAACCACTTGTAAAGAGCCTTGTTCTGAGTGGTTCTCAACCAGTGAGTGCATGATGACAAGGTATCAAACCACTTGTAAAGGTAGGCACAGCCATCAACATTCTATGACACATCAAGTTCCCGTCAACATTCCATAAGTTTGTCCATTGAATGTACACATTCTACACTTTCGCTGTAGAAAGTGTGCATTCTCTGTTTCATTTTCATAGTTGTAGAATGTATACATTCTACAATATCATCATAGAATGTGTACATTCTACGAGGGTCAACATTCTATGCCTTGAAGTTATGTTTGGGTGCGTGTTTATTCGTCGTTAGGCTGCCGCTTGGTTGATGATTGGGTGGTTGGCTGATTAATTAATTGGTTGTTTTATTGGCAGTTGATTGGATTGGTCAGTTAATGGGTTGGTTTGTAAATTGTGATTGAATTTGTTTGGTTGGTTTGTTGGTAGGTTTGGGCGTTGAGAGATTTGAGATCACTTACACAGTTTTGTGTCATGGATAAGATATTTCATGACTTAATTTCTTCTTCTTCTTCTGCATTCCCAGGCCATATGGCCATAATGGGTAAGGTACGTATGTGTCCGGTTTTCAGTTTTCACTGGTCTCCCCGCTGCGTACAGCCGATACATTCCGGTTTTCGGAGGAGCTCAAAGGAGAAAAAATATTTGGAAGATTGTTTTGGGGGTTTTAAAAGGCAGGAGAATGGGCCAAAAAGTCAGAAAGATAGTAGATGATAGAAAGCAAAGGGAAAAGGCAGAGTCAAATAGAGTGGCAGATTAGAGGAAGTTACAAGCACATAACTTCCAGAAGGTGGGGGAACTATTTTTTTACAAAAGACCCCCCCCCCCCCCCCGGCATCCCCACGGGGAACATGACTTAATAACTAACGTAAGGGCTTCAAAGGTACT
>CM065694.1:742708-752708 GCA_017654935.2 Phymorhynchus buccinoides
GTAAGGCCTTAACAATCATCACAATGAGGTCCGCGATGCTGTGCCTGCTACAGTGGACCCTCCCTTGTAAGGCCTTAACAATCATCAACAATGAGGTCCGCGATGCTGTGCCTGCTACAGTGGACCCTCCCTTGTAAGGCCTTAACAATCATCAACAATGAGGTCCGCGATGCTGTGCCTGCTACAGTGGACCCTCCCTTATAAGGCCTTTAACAATCATCAACAATGAGGTCCGCGATGCTGTGCCTGCTACAGTGGACCCTCCCTTGTAAGGCCTTAACAATCATCAACAATGAGGTCCGCGATGCTGTGCCTGCTACAGTGGACCCTCCCTTGTAAGGCCTTAACAATCATCACAAATGAGGTCCGCGATGCTGTGCCTGCTACAGTGGACCCTCCCTTGTAAGGCCTTAACAATCATCAACAATGAGGTCCGCGATGCTGTGCCTGCTACAGTGGACCCTCCCTTGTAAGGCCTTAACAATCATCAACAATGAGGTCCGCGATGCTGTGCCTGCTACAGTGGACCCTCCCTTGTAAGGCCTTAACAATCATCAACAATGAGGTCCGCGTTGTGCCTGCTACAGTGGACCCTCCCTTGTAAGAGCCTTAACAATCATCCAACAATGAGCGTCCGCGATGCTGATGCCTGCTACAGTGGACCCTCCCTTGTAAGGCCTTAACCAATCATCGACAATGAGGTCCGCGATGCTGTGCCTGCTACAGTGGACCCTCCCTTGTAAGGCCTTAACAATCATCAACAATGAGGTCCGCGATGCTGTGCCTGCTACAGTGGACCCTCCCTTGTAAGGCCTTAACAATCATCACAAATGAGGTCTAATAAGGGAGGGGTCTTCTTCTGCTTCTTCGTTCGCTCAGACAGTTTCCTGTCATATGAGCGTAGATGCGTCATACTGCCGTTATGCGCCTAACTAAGAAATAGTTTAGGCCCAGCATGTCCGACTTCGGCTAAAGAAATCTTTGTAACAATAAAAAATTAACCCCAAAAAGGCAGGAGAATGGACCAGTGAGACAGAAAGACAGCAGATGACAGTAAGCAAAGGGAAAAGGCAGAGTCAAAGAGAAATGACAGAATTAGAGGAAGTTTCAAGCACAGATCTTGAGGGAGGGGTCTTATAAGGGAGGGGTCTTAAAAGGGAGGTAATTTTAATACTTTTAATGTTCCACTATCGCAGCCTTCAAAACGAGTGTTCGAAAGACACACCCCCCCCCCCCCCCCAACCCCCCCCCAACCCCCCAGTATGCTAAATGTTTATGACGATGTTAATATGTATTCAGTTCATGTTATTCATTTCATTCTATTTGCTTACTATTCGCATGCAATGTGCCCAATATATGCTAGAAATGGTGTCCTCAATTTAATGCAAACTGTTACCTGCTACATACCCTATGATGCATTGATTTGCCCTGTTCTATAATGTATGTTTCCTTTATATACATGCGCGCTAGTGTGTAAGTATGGTTGCATGCTTGTATACACGCGCGAGTATTAAAACATTATGCAAGTTTTATAAACCCATATTTCAGCCAATCTATGTTTCATAATATCAACTGCTTTGCTACCTTTGTGTAATAGTATACCCTGCCATGTTTGTGTTCTGTGCTAGTATATATGTATCAAGGACAGATTGGAAGAATAGGCATTGCCTAAAATCTATATCCTTGGAAAATAAAGTTTAAGTTTTTTCAAGTTTTCAAGTTTTCTCTCTCTCTCTCTCTCTCTCTCTCTCTCTCTCTCTCTCTCTCTCTCTCTCTCTCTCTCTCTCTCTCTCTCTCTCTCTCTCTCTCTCTCTCTCTCTCTCTCTCTCTCTCTCTCTCAGAGAAACGCGGAGGAAGAGAAAGAGAATAAATATCTAAGCATGTTCAAGTCCTTTTCTAGTCAAAACAATAAACATGAAGAAAGGCAAATGCGTGCGTGCGTGAGCGCGAGTGTGTATATGTATGAGTGCGCGCGCATGCGCGCTCGCAATCGATAACTAAAGGATACAGCGCTTGGAACTTTAAAGAAAAGAATCGATGCAGCTGGCAAATCAGCCACTAAAACAGTGTCCAAAACTCACCAGAAAGAAAACTTAAAGAAAAGACAGATCACTAGAAAACACACACACACACACACGCACGCACGCACGCACGCACACGCACACGCACGCGCGCGCGCGCACACGCGCGCGCACACACGCACACACGCACGCACGCACACACGCACACGCACACGCACGCACACACACACACACACACACACACACACACACACACACACACACACAGACACCACACACACACCACTTTGTGTTCTACGATGTGTTGTTTTCATTCTGTCTGCATCGTTAGTCTTTGTTTGACAGTTTACTATTCAGAGGGAAATGGAAAGACTTCCTTTGAAGAAACGTTTCCGCAAGTTTTCTGTTTGTGTGACGAGAACGAAAACAAAACAATCAGGCTTTTCTTTCTTAACCGTCAATGTCTTTGTTCAGATGAACCCCCTCTCCCACCCCCCCACCCCACCCTCCTTTCGCGTTTCTTAAATTCTTTTTAAAAAACTGCTCCCCCCCCCCCCCTCTCCCACACACACACCTTCCCATTCCTCTTCTCCCAACACGTCCACATCCCCAAGGCGCGCTTCTCTGGTCAATCCATGGGATATCACTCTTCTGACTTATATTAATTACTTCCCTTTGTCATACATTATCCGTCCACTACTGTCATTGTTAGTGTGTCAAGTTTTCGCCTTGACAGTCTTTTTCAAGACGAATTACAAAAACTTTAAAAAACATTGGTGACTGATTAATCATCTTTTGTGCATTGATAATGCAGTAGTACTAGTAGCGTTGTGGTATTGTTGAGTTTTTTGTGTGTTTTGTTTTGTTCAGTTATATTGTGAAATACGAGACATTTTGTTTTGTTTGCGGGCGGGCGAGAGAGAGAGAGAGAGAAAGAGAGAGAGAGAGAGAGAGAGAGAGAGAGAGAGAGAGAGAGAGAGAGAGAGAGAGAGAGAGAGAGAGAGAGAGAGAGAGAGAGAGAGAGAGACAGAGAGAGACAGACAGACAGACAGAGAGAGACAGAGATAGACAGACAGAGAGAGAGAGACAGACAGACAGACAGACAGACAGACAGACAGACAGACAGAGTTGGGCGCTGCAAAGAAACTGCCTTCAAATGGAATGTGTCAAAGCCGCCGTAGCCCAGTGGTTAGAGTTGGACACTATTGTGGCTGGGAGTCATGGGTTCCAATCCCATCAGGGTCTTGTGGGTGTGTTGTTGTTTGTCGGCCCCTACCGGCTCCTACCCAGAGCGAGTGTGCTGTGGACTCGACGGGAAGACTGGAACCACACAGTCGAGCTTCATCCACTTGACGGATGTGTATTGAGAGTATTGCTCTAATTTCCTGACCAACACTGCAGGTGTCTGTTCCTCCCGGGCCTGGTTGACGCCAGGCTAAATTTGATAGTGAGCGCGGAGGACAGCCCTGTCATGTTGTCTCAACCCGTAATGGACACCACAGCATCATCTTCATGAGAAGTTCTTCCGGAAGTTCTGTGCTTGTAACTTCCTCTAATCTGTCATTCTCTTTGCTTACTGTCATCTGCTATCTTTCTACCTTACTGGTCCATTCTCCTGCCTTTTTTCTATGCATTCTTACAAAGTTTTCTTCAGCCGAAGTCGGACAAGCTGGGTCTAACTATTCCTTAGTTAGGTGCATAACGGCAGCATGACGCATCTACGCTCGTGTGACAGGAAACTGTCTGAGCGAACGAAGAAGAAGAAGAAGAAGAAGAAGAAGAAGAAGAAGAAGAAGAAGAATTATCATCACCATCAGTAAAAGAAAAAGTCCCTAAACTCAGTGTACCCTGCTCTCCTTGCGACCTCAGTTTCGATAGCTGCTGTGGCCCACGCCCTGGTGCGATTGGGTGGAGGTCAACGGGATCGGTGGATTCGTGGGAGCAGTTTTTGGACGGACGTTGTGGCGCCCTCGGAGGAGGACCTCACTCACGCTGGCTCCGCAACAAAAGCAATAATTGTCGTCAGTATGGGGGCTTAGTAGGTGATGCCCTGCGCGTGTTGGGTCAGAACAGGCTCCACTGAACTCCACCGAAGTGAGCCGGCAGCAGTGCAGTGTCCCCTCTGGTGGTTGCCTCTTGGCGGCCTTACATTGATCGATCCCCTTGGACCACCGGTTTCGGGGTCCTGCGGCCCAATAATCCGGGAAGGGGTCTGTGACGAGGTAATGGGTTAAAAGGCTAAGTCTCTAGGGAAGACTTTAGAAAATTTGCCTTTAGCCCACTTCTCTAGGGTATGGGAGATGAGCAACTTTCCCGGCCCCTTTTCATCTAATAAATTTATATTTGTGCCCGGGTTCTGGCTCGTCAGATGGTTGTAAGAAATACAAGTGGTTGAATTGCTCTAAATGGCAGACAGAGAGAAGTAGGGTTTTTACATGAAATTACAAGACTCCCACTCTCATCAGTCTGACCAAAGGGTTCAGGATTATTTGACACTTGTATTTTATTTACTCCCAAAATCTGCATAAGATTATGCAACAATAATAATAAAGCAGCTCAATGGCGCCAAAACAAAATATGAATGAAAAAACAATGAAATCCGAAAGGATTTACAAGACTTTTGTCTTTCTATAAGGTTCGCCCCATGCCGGAAGGGTTACTAATTATCTTCGGTGTCCGTAGGAAAGTTCAAATGATTGGCGCAGTCAGGTAGACTTAGCTGTTTGAAGTTCTGGGCTTGCTCGTCAGGTGAGAGTAGCTCCCAGTCGTTCCTATTACGGCTTCGCGGGATGGCACGGTTCAGGCGTGGTCTCCTCGCGGATTCTGGGTGCGGGTCGTCTTGGCGACGGTCCCGTCTTGGTGCTTGGTGGAGTCCGGGATGATCGTCCGGCCCACGATGCCCTGCTGATAATCACAGGAGAAGGTGGATGTAGATCTCTATGGCTTAGAGACAAGGGGCTTCAGTCGGCAGGGAATTAGTGAATCCCAACCGGCTTGAAGGCTTCCCTTGTACAATAGCACTACATGTAGTTAATAAATAAACTGAATTTCAGTTAACAAACTGAGATCAGTAAAACATAAAAGGTGATCAAGACAACATCACTCTCCATCCAACACCTGGAAAGGAATGGTATCATAAAGTGCAAGATTGCGGCCCATAGGTTTCCTACTAAAAATAGTGCAAGATTGCGGCCCATAGGTTTCCTACTAAAAATAGACAAAAGGGTTAGTAGGCATAAACTCCGGTTCTGGTACCAAAAGTGTTCAAGTCAAAAACACACACACACAAATAATCAGTGCACATAAATAGAATAGAATGTTTACCACTTCTTTTCTATAACATATCTATCTACTCCTTATTCATCATTGAACATAGGATCTAGATCAAAACTAGAGTCAAACAAACCAGATCTCAATCACCTGCCATCAATAATACTTACTAGTGGGCTTATGATGACTGGTTGTGAGTGTTGCTCTAGCTACGTTTCAGCATCTTGTGTGACAACTTTTTCTCACCACTCCAATTATAGCCTTCACTTTCAAACAATGAAAGCCTGCTATTGGTGTATTACAGTCCACACGTCACAAGATTGCTGTTCTAATTGTACCGAACAATCACGCGCCTATTCCATCCTTATCACATTCCTGACATTCCTAACCTTGTGATTGGAAAAGCAAAACCATCTTCAAAGGGAGATAACCGTGGTTGTCACTTTCTTGTGATGAGACGGTAGAAAAGGGGGGGGGGGGGGTGAAGGGAGATAACCTCGGTAGGTGGTACGTGCTGACCGGGGAGACAATTCGAACTTGAAACAGACAACGCCCTTACTCGGCGTTCTCTTTGAACGCGGGATGGCAATTAACGTGGCGGCCGGACAGAGAAATGAAAAGGAGAGGGGGGGGGGGGGGGGGGGTGTAGATAAAGAAAGAGGGGTCGCGCGGGACACTTACGTCACAGGGTCCACGGTACGGACTCGGAATCATCGGTTGAAGTGCAACGCCGAGCGGCTGCAAAGTCCCCTCGCAGCATCGCCGAGCTACTCCGAAAATCGGAATGTGTCGGTTGTACACATACATAAAAACGCATCAAAACAGCACGTAACTACATAAAAACGCATCAAAACAGCACGTAACTGAATAGTTTTTTATATATATAGCCTTGGGGTTCGGACCCGTGATTTGAGCGCGAGCAACCATGCGCACACGCGCGCACAGAAATATTCATGACAACTGTGTTATAGGCCATTCAACAAGAAATGTTGTGAAAAAAACTGCGTTGAAATACATGCAAAACTTCGCGAGATATTAGCGATTATGTGTTTCGGGGTTTTAACCCCGTAACTGGCGCTACCTTGACCTTAATGTAAAAATAAATACATCAGTGGATAGCTTGCATCTTGGCAAACTAGTATACCAAATTTGATGACGATAGACTGAATAGTTTTTGAGAAAAACGGACGAATAGCCGGTTGACGGAGGCATGCCGGACGGACCAGACAAAAACAATAGCTCCCCGAACCTTCGGCTCGGGGACTAAAAAATGAAAGACCAGAGCACGTAATTCACAATGAGACAGTATGAGACTTAGCATCATGATATTATACCTTAGAAGTCCTTCTACTGACGTCCTATCAAATCCCATACTACTTTAGAAGGGGGCTTCTAATGTACCAGGCCCAGCTGGTGTCAAAGGATAAGGACACTAACTCCAGCAAAACAACCCCTTTACTCACTCATCCACTACTTGTACTTGTTAATCTGTTTGGAAAACGGGTTTGCTTTGTCGACACTAGTTTTAGCAATTACGTTCCATTCTCTCTCTATTGCGTGTTGATCATCACTTATGCAACAGTTCTCCTTTTTTCTCTTCTGTGGTCTATACGTTACGTTATAACTCACAATCGAATGCTTGTATCGGCTTGTTGCAAAGTGTGGAAGGAAAAGACAACGCACGTAGGCCTACACACAGATAATAGACAGGCCTACAGCCATTTATACATGCACGTGCGCGCGTGCGTACTAACACACACACACACACACACACACACACACACACACACACACACACACACACACACACACACACACACACACACACACTATGTACCTGCGCACATTGACACACACACACATACATACATACACACACACACACACACACACACACACACACACACACACACACACACACACACACACACACACACACAAAACACACACACACACACACATTTGCGCGCACGCACGCACACATACAGGAACACACACACAGACACGTTAACCCAGTCATTTTCACAGACATACCTTGTAAACCTTGTACAGAGACAGACAGACACACACACACACACACGCACCCACCCTTAGAGAGAGAGAGAGAGAGGGGGAGAGAGAGAGAGAGAGAGAGAGAGAGAGAGAGAGAGAGAGAGAGAGAGAGAGAGAGAGAGAGAGAGTGAGAGAGAGAGAGAGAGAGAGAGAGAGAGAGAGAGAGAGAGAGAGAGAGAGAGAGAGAGAGAGAGAGAGAGAGAGAGAGAGAGAGAGAGAGAGAGACAGAGAGAGAGAGACATAGACAGAGATAGGGAGAGAGAGAGAGAGAGAGAGAGAGAGAGAGAGAGAGAGAGAGAGAGAGAGAGAGAGAGAGAGCGAGAGAGAGAGAGAGAGAGACAAAGAGAGAGAGAGGGACAGAGAGAGAGAGAGAGAGAGAGAGACAGAGAGAGAGACATAGAGAGAGGGGGGGGGGGGGGACAGAGACAGAGGCACAGCCCTAACCCAGTGGCAGTGATACATCCTTAATACAATATTAACCAGGGCGTGTCTGTACACACAAACAGTCACAGGTCCAGACAAGAACGCACGCGAACGTCCGTCCCTAAACAATATGGAGCACGTGAGAGTAAGCACTCACTGGCCAATTGAATTGAATTGAATGGATTTTATTTATAGAGGGTAATAGAATAATCAAATAGTACATGCTTTTTTTACACCCAGCCCTCTTAAAAAAATAAAAATAAAAAGGGACAAACAAAGCAATATAAAGAGCATGCAAAACACAGTCATACATAGTAAGATCATAACATTAAACCTAATATGATATGCACATGCATGTTGAAGCAGACGAACATTAACAAAAAGATATGATACATTGAACGTCTTATACAATAAGAGAAGGAGGGAGAGGGGGTGGGAGTGAGGGAGGGACACAGAGAGAGAGAGAGAGAGAGAGAGAGAGAGAGAGAGAGAGAGAGAGAGAGAGAGAGAGAGAGAGAGAGAGAGAGAGAGAGAGAGAGAGATTCAGTATCAAAGTAGTTTATTCATTAAGTAGGTCTTCATTAGATTGCTGAAAGTTGATGGTCTTTGTACTGTCTTTAAGTAAGCTGGCAGGTTATTCCAGTAGACTGGCTTTAAATAGGTCTAGTCGTGGGGTTGGAATATCAGTTTTAGAGGTGGGGAAAAAAACCGGTTTGAACCGAAAGACCGGTCTTGAAATTCCGCGGTTCGAAAAACCGGTTCGAGTTGCTGTGAACCGGTTTTTTAACTGCAAACTGAAAGTAAGTTTCTTCTTAGAATAACGCATTCTTTTCGAAGAACAACGCTGAATCTCAGCGCAGATTGGGTGTTTGTAAACCAAGAGTAGCTGTTTCTAGTTGTCTGGTGTTGTAAGGAGCAAGTATGGCCATGATTAGGCCTACACTACAGTAACGAACATTTGGAGGCATTTTCTCCTGAGAGAAAAAAATCGAAAGTGTGATGGAGTGATTGTAGAAACTATTGCACCAAGAGAATTGTGAATGGAACAACAATAAAACAATGTCTTTTGAAGTTTATTTCATTTCATTTCTATAAATTCTTATGCTAAGAAGATGAGCAAATATGTTCGAAAAATAATTGATATGCACACACACACACACACACACACACACACACACACACACACACACACACACACACACACACACACACACACACACACACACACACACACACACACACACACACACACACACACACATACACACACTCTCTCTCTCTCCCTCTCTCTCTCTCTCTCTCTCTCTCTCTCTCTCTCTCTCTCTCTCTCTCTCTCTCTCTCACACACACACACACACACACACACACACACACACACACTTATAAGCATCTAAAGTAAATCCCCAATGCCCCACATGGCCGAAGGCCGGAGAGGGCGTAAAAACCCTATTATCACACATATCACGCTTCATAAACTGCTTATTAACGTACATCCAGTAGTTATTGTTCGATTAAAATGAATGCGCTTACTGAAGATATTGTCTAAAAGTAGAATATGTCATTACTGTTGTCATTACTGCTGGGACAGAGAGAGAGAATGTGTGTGCGTGTATGTGCGTGTACAAGCGCGCGTGTGTGCGGTTGTGCGCGTGTGACTGTGTGTGTGTGCGCGCGCGCTCGTGTGTGATATTTTTTCCTTGCATTGTGAAAGATTTTCTCTTGTCATTTTGTTTATCTGCTCAGGTACATAATTAAGATTATTATATTTTGTATTCCTTATCCTCCCGCTACATATTATCTGATTATTATCAAAGCTGGTTCATTGCGTTGTGAATGTGCCACCATCCTTCACACTCCAACCGCCATATGACGTTTTGTTTTTGCTTTGGTTTGATTATTTTCCCTATGATTATAATATTTTTCAACTGCACCCCTACCCTCACCTTCCTTTGACACGGGCAGATGGCCCCGTCATTAAAATGTTTGTTGGAGTTGAGCCAAGTTTTTACCGGTTTGAACCGGTTCTCAACTCTAATCAGTTTGTGTAAATGCCTGTAACTTTTGATCGAAAAGCGGTCTATCAGAGAGAGAGAGAGAGAGAGAGAGAGAGAGAGAGAGAGAGAGAGAGAGAGAGAGAGAGAGAGAGAGAGAGAGAGAGAGAGAGAGAGAAGAGAGAGAGAGAGAGAGAGAGAGAGAGAGAGAGAGAGAGAGAGAGAGAGAGAGAGAGAGAGAGT
>CM065694.1:762773-777773 GCA_017654935.2 Phymorhynchus buccinoides
CGGGGGGGGGGAGGGGGGGGGGGGGGGGGGGCGAACGTCAACGCCTGATCAGAATTAGAAAGTCACAAGGTGGCGACAGAGTAAATAGCGATCAGTGTAGTCCATACTCCCCTTTTGGTAAGATGTTCTGAAAGATTGGAAGGCGAAATGCTTGGTGAAATGCTTCTTTTTAATTTAGAGTATGAAACAACTCTCACTGTTCCGCGCTGTTTCCCTTGTTGAAAAGGACACCAAATACGGACTCTATATTAAGATGCGTGAAGGGAGACAGCGGATCGCTCATTCTCGTAATCCAAATAAAATGCCAGGAACGTGCGCGTGCGTGTTTCGTGGTCCCGTGCCGTGGGAGAGAGAGAGAGAGAGGAGAGAGATAGAGAGAGAGAGGAGAGAGAGAGAGAGAGAGATAGAGGATAGAGAGAGAGAGAGAAGAGAGAGAGGGTCTTTATGTGCGCATGTTTTCCATTGGCTTTCTATTTATAATTTTGTTTGAGAATACATTTTATTGGGATGTGCTTCTGATGTTATATGGGTCATACATGTGATTGCGCAAACCGTTTGAGATTCTGTCGACTTCTCACAGAGTTTTCTCTACTTTTGGAGTTCGCTGAACAACGGACACATCGTCCAACAGCGTGTGCATCCTCTAAGTGTAAGACTTATCTGACAAAATACTTGCCTTCAAATGTTCGAAACAGCTTACTAAAGGAATTATCCCAACAGCCATTGTATGCTTGACCCTAGACTATAACTAGAATGGTTAGAGTGGCACAGTGGTATCGCTTTCGCACTCGTGTCAAGAAAACCAGAGTCGAATTGGGTACATGGGATCTTTTTCCTCTCATTTCTGCACTAGCCTTACGGTCTGAGGGCGGGGGGTTGTGTGTCTTTAGTAGAGACTATAAACCAGGTCCCGTTGCCCATGCACTTAGCATAACTTTTAAACCCAGTGGCACGAAAAGTATGTTTATTTTGAGGGTCACATTTACCCCCCCCCCCCCGCGCCCCTCACGCTCAATCAGTGACAAAATCGCATGCAAAAAACAAACAAACAAACAAAATTGGGTGGCGCGCCTCTGGCAAGCGTCCGCGCTCTCCAGGTGGGAGCACCCGAATTTCACAGAGACGCCTCTGTGACTGTAAGTACCTAATTCCCTATCAATATAGTAAAAAACCAAGTGATCCGTGTGTGTTGTGTGGTGTTGTGTGTGTGTGTGTGTGTGTGTGTGTGTGTGTGTGGTGTGGTGTGGTGTGTGTGTGTGTGTGTGGGTGGTGTGTGTGTGTGTCTGAAACCGGCGAAACGAACGGGCTTATAACCCCGACGTCTTTCGACCGAATCGCTTCAAATTGCTGTGAGCCCTCCGGGCGTGGCACGGGGGGGGCAACCGAGGCGGCCGTGTCATTTCCGCGGTTTCGCAATGCGCGAACGCGCATTCCGCCGGCCTCTCGCCGCCCGTATCTCCGGCGTTTCTGGGCCCGATGGCGCGTGTGCGGGGAATTTGGCAGGTAGATGACCCGGGGAACGGGACTATCCAATCATTATTTCATTCCGGGGGGCTCAACAAGGCACTGTGGAGAAAACGGGATGGAACGGTCTAAACTAATAGTCACTGAGGGGTGTGGGGTTTTAGAGATAGTAGATAACAACTATCTGCCCATCCTCCACACCATCTATCTCTTCAGTCCTCCTTCTCCATGTCTCTGTCTCTGTCTGTCTCTGTCTGTCTCTGTTCTGTCTCTGTCTGTTCTCGTCTGTCTCTGTCTGTCTCTTGTTAGTCTCTGTCTCTGTCTCTGGGGGGTCTCTTGTCTCTGTCTCTGATGGTTCAAATGAAACTTCAATTAAATGGTGAAAAAACCCGAAGCAATGCTTGAGGTACAAAAAACAAACTAGCGTTCTGTTTTCCATGGAGTCATTCCCAACTGGGTAACGTGTGTGATCATTCCCGGCGTGCGGGTAGATCTCAGTCAAAGAAATTAGGGTTGTCCAGTTTGGGACAATACTCTTTCCATGCAGAGTTTCTGACTCAGACCTGTCAGTCCGCTACTATCAATTCGTTGCATTGGCTATATTCGTAAATACCTCTACAGATGCGCCACAGCAAAGCTTGTTACTTCCCTCATCCTAGCTCGTATTTGACTACTGTAATGCTCACCTTTCTGGCCTATCAGTCTCTTCTCAATCTTGTCTCCAGCGTATTCAAAACAAAGCTGCTCGTCTTGTCCTTAGGAAGAAGAAGTTCGATCATGCTAGCCCTCTTCTGCGTTCTTTGCACTGGCTACCTCTCGCAGACAGCATTGAGGTATAATAAAACCCACTTTGCTATAAATCTCATTCATAAAGCTGCTCCATCTTACCTCTGTGACAATTTTTTCCATTATATACAAGCCAAGCCTCGCAACTTTACGTTCAGTTTCTGACCCTCTTTCTCTCCAGATCCCTAGGTATATAAGCTTTCAACTGTTGTCGGCGCTCTTTTGCTGTCTCAGGACGGACCGACCTCCCTGCAACAAACTTCCTCTCTCCCTCCGTCAGCGACAACCCGACTCTCTGCTTTCAAAGCTAACCTCAAAACCCACCTGTTCCCCCGTCACCTAAAGCTCTCCTCTCTTTATCTTCTCTCTCTTGCCATTAGGTCCGTTTCTGCTATATTCCATTTATGTTAGCTATCTGGGGTTTCATGTGTGTAGTTCGCCGTTGTATTGCGTTTCGCTGGTTTGAATGCACCGCATTATGAATGCTAACATGTGTGCGCGCCGCTTTTTGATTTATTGATTTCTATCAAGATTCAGCGCCGCATAAAATGAATACTGTACTGTATGTTGTTGTTGTTGTTGTCTCTGTCCTTCTCTTCCTCTTCCCATCCTCACCTTTCTTCTTCTCCCCCAGTCCGCGATGCTGTATTTCCCCTGTGCCTGTTACAGTGGAGCCTCCCTTATAAGACCTTTAAAAATCTTCACAAATGAGGTCTTATAAGGGAGAGGGGTCTTCTTATGCTGTCTTCGTTTCGCTCAACAGTTTCCTGTCATCATGAGCGTTAGATGCGTCATACTGACGTTATGCCCTAACATAAGGAAAGAGTTAGGCCCCGAGCATGTCCGACTTTCGGCTAAAGAAAATCTTTTGTAAGAAATATTAAAATTAACCCCAAAAAAAGGCAGAGGAGACAGGAGAATGGACAGTGAGTTAGGAAAAGAAAGCAGATGACAGTATGAAGCAAAGGGAAAAAGCAGAGGTCAAAGAGAATGACAGAATTAGGAGGAAAGTTTTACAAGGCACAGATCTTGAGGGGGAGGGTTTATAATGGGAGGGGTCAGTTAAAGGAGGTGTTAAATTTTAATACTTTTATTAATGCTCCCAATATCGCAGCCTTCCAAAACGATCTGTTCTGTGTTCGAAAGACACCCCCCCCCCCCCCCCCCCATCACCCCACCCACCAAACTCCCCCCCCACGCTGCACCCGCGTCGTGCCCCCCCCCCCCCCCCCCCCCCAACCACCCCCCCCCCACCCCCCCCCCCCCCCCCCCCCCCCCCCACCCCCAGATGCTAAGCTTATGACGATTGTTAATATGTATTCAGTTCATTTTATTCTATTTGCTTACTATTCGCATACAATGTGCCTAATATAATGTTAGAAATAGTGTCCTCAATTTAATGCAAATTGTTACATGTTACATACCCTAGATGATGAATGTAATATTGCCCTCTTATATAATGTGTGTTTCCTGTATACACATGCGCGCTAGTGTGTAAGTATGGTTGCATGCTTGTATACACGCGCGAGTATTAAAACATTATGCAAGTTTTACAAACCCATATTTCAGCCTATCTATGCTTCATAACATCAACTGCGTTGCTACAGTGTGTATAATAGTATGCCTTGCCATGTTTGTAGTTCTGTGCTAGTATTATATGTATAAGACCCCCCCCAAAAGGGGGGATTGGAAGAATAGGCTTTGCCTAAAATCTTTATCTTTGGAAAATAAAGTTTAAGTTTTGAATGTTTGAAGTTTTGAAGTGTCTCTCTCTCTCTCTCTCTTGCTCTCTCTCTCTCTCTCGCTTCCTCTCCTTCTCTCTCTCTCTCCTCTCTTCTACTCTCTCTCTCTCTCTCTCTCTCGCTCCTCGCTCTCTCTCTCTCTCTCTCTCTCTATTCTCTCTTCTCTCTCTCTCTCTCTCTCCTCTCTCTCTCTCTCAGAGAAACGCGGAGGAAGAGAAAGAGAATAAATATCTAAGCATGTTCAAGTCCTTTTCTAGTCAAAACAATAAACATGAAGAAAGGCAAATGCGTGCGTGCGTGAGCGCGAGTGTGTATATGTATGAGTGTGCGCGCATGCGCGCTCGCAATCGATAACTAAAGGATACAGCGCTTGGAACTTTAAAGAAAAGAATCGATGCAACTGGCAAATCAGCCACTAAAACAGTGTCCAAAACTCACCAGAAAGAAAACTTAAAGAAAAGACAGATCACTAGAAAACACACACAACACACACACACACACACACACACACACACACGACACACACACACACACACGCACACGCAAATGTCGCACGGCACACACTGCACACAAAAGAGCAAATGCACGAACACGCACGCGCCGCACCTGCGCACACGCACTGCAAACAAGCGCGCGCGCGCGGCGCGCACACGCACACGCACACGTGCACACACACACACACACACCACCCACAAACACGCATCACAAACACACGCACACGCACACACTCACACACACACACACACACAAATCACTTTGTGTTCTTATCGATGTGTTGTTTTCATTCTGTCTGCATCGTTAGTCTTTGTTTGACAGTTTACTATTCAGAGGGAAATGGAAAGACTTCCTTTGAAGAAACGTTTCCGCAAGTTTTCTGTTTGTGTGACGAGAACGAAAACAAAACAATCATGGCTTTTCTTTCTTAACCGTCAATGTCTTTGTTCAGATGAACCCCCTCTCCACCCCCCCACCCCAACCTCCTGTCGCGTTTTCTTAAATTCTGTTAAACTGCCCCCCCCCCCCCCGCCCCTCCACACACACACCTTCCCATTGCCCCTTTCTCCCAACACGTCCAACATCCCCAAGGCGCTTGCTTCTGGTCAAAATCCTATGGGATATCACTCTTTCTGACTTATATTAATTACTTCCTTTTGTCATACATCATCCGTCCACTACTGTCATTGTTAGTGTGTCAAGTTTTCGCCTTGACAGTCTTTTTCAAGACGAATTACAAAAACTTTAAAAAACATTGGTGACTGATTAATCATCTTTTGTGCATTTTATAATGCAGTAGTACTAGTAGCGTTGTGGTATTGATAATGCAGTAGTACTAGTAGCGTTGTGGTATTGATAATGCAGTAGTACTAGTAGCGTTGTGGTATTGATAATGCAGTAGTACTAGTAGCGTTGTGGTATTGTTGAGGTTTTTGTGTGTGTTTTGTTTTGTTCAGTTATATTGTCAAATACGCAGACATTTGTTTTGTTTGCGGGCGGGCGAGAGAGAGAGAGACAGAGAGAGAGGAGAGAGAGACGAGAGAGAGAGAGACGAAGAGAGAGAGAGAGAGAGAGAGAGAGAGATAGAGAAGGAGAGAGAGAGAGAGAGAGAGAGGGAGGAGAGAGAGACAGGACCAGACAGACAACAGCTAGATAGACAGACAGAGAGAGAGACAGACCGAGAGAGACAGACAGACAGACAGACAGACAGGGACAGAGTTGGGCGCTGCAAAGAAACTGCCTTCAAATGGAATGTGTCAAAGCCGCCGTAGCCCAGTGGTTAGAGTTGGACACTATTGTGGCTGGGAGTCATGGGTTCCAATCCCATCAGGGTCTTGTGGGTGTGTTGTTGTTTGTCGGCCCCTACCGGCTCCTACCCAGAGCGAGTGTGCTGTGAACTCAACGGGAAGACTGGGACCACACAGTCGAGCTTCATCCACTTTGAACGGATGTGTATTGAGAGTATTGCTCTAATTTCATGACCAACACTGCAGGTGTCTGTTGTGCGTGGGTTTCCCGGGCCTGGTTGACAGTCGGACAAAACTGGGCCTAACTATTCCTTAGTTAGGCGCATAACGGGCAGCATGACGCATCTACGCTCGTTTGTGACAGGAAACTGTCCTGAAAAGGCGAACGAAGAAGAAGAAGAGAAGAAGAAGAAGAAGAGGAAGAAGAAGAAGAAGAAGAAGAAGAAGAAGAAGAAGAAGAAGAAGAAGAAGAAGAATTATCACCATCAGTAAAAGAAAAAGTCCCTAACGCAGTGTACCCTGCTCTCCTTGCGACCTCTCAGTTTTGATAGCCTGCTGTGGCCCCACGCCCTGGTGCGATTGGGATGGTAGGTCAACGGGATCGGTGGATTCGTGG
Organism: Phymorhynchus buccinoides; assembly: GCA_017654935.2. Taxonomy (NCBI): domain Eukaryota; kingdom Metazoa; phylum Mollusca; class Gastropoda; order Neogastropoda; family Raphitomidae; genus Phymorhynchus; species Phymorhynchus buccinoides. Next base: position 769,124 of record CM065694.1, read on the forward strand.
GAAGCAGTTTTTTTTTGGACGGACGTTGTGGCGCCCCGCGGAGGAGGACCCCACTCACGCTGGTTCCGCAACAAAAGCAATAATTGTCGTCAGTATGGGGGCTTAGTATGTGATGCCCTGCGCGTGTTGGATCAGAACAGGCTCCACTGAACTCCACCGAAGTGAACCGGCAGCAGTGCAGTGTCCCCTCTGGTGGTTGCCTCTGGGCGGCCTTACATTGATCGCTCCCCTTGGACCACCGGTTTCGGGGTCCTGCGGCCCAACAATCCGGGAAGGAGTCCACGGTAGGGACTCGGAATCATCGGTTGAAGTGCAACGTCGAGCGGCTGCAAAGTCCCCTCGCAGCATCGCCGGGCTACTTAACGAAATCGGAATGTGTCGGTTGTACACATACATAAAACGCATCAAAACAGCACGTAGCTGCATAAAAACGCATCAAAACAGCACGTAACTGAATAGTTTGTTATATATAGCCTTGGGGTTCGGACCCGTGATTTGAGCGCGCGCAATCATGCGCACACGAGCGCACAGAAAATTTCATGACAACTGTGTTTATAGACCATTCATCAAGAAATGTTGTGAAAAAAACTGCATTGAAATACATGCAAAACTTCGCGAGATATTAGCGATTATGTGTTTCGGGGTTTGAACCCCGTAACTGGCGCGACCTTGACCTTAATGTAAAACTAAATACATCAGTGGATAGCTTGCATCTTGGCAAACTAGTATACCAAATGTGATGACGATAGACTGAATAGTTTTTTGAGAAAAACGGACGAATAGCCGGTTGACGGAGGCACGCTGGACGGACCAGACAAAAACAATAGCTCCCCGAACCCTCGGCTCGGGGACTAACAAATGAAAAACCAGAGCACGTAATTCACATTGAGACAGTATGAGACTTAGCATCATGATATTATACCTTAGAAGTCCTTCTACTGACGTCCTATTCACATTGAGACATTATGAGACTTAGCATCATGATATTATACCTTAGAAGTCCTTCTACTGACGTCCTATTCACATTGAGACATTATGAGACTTAGCATCATGATATTATACCTTAGAAGTCCTTCTACTGACGTCCTATTCACATTGAGACATTATGAGACTTAGCATCATGATATTATACCTTAGAAGTCCTTCTACTGACGTCCTATTCACATTGAGACATTATGAGACTTAGCATCATGATATTATACCTTAGAAGTCCTTCTACTGACGTCCTATTCACATTGAGACATTATGAGACTTAGCATCATGATATTATACCTTAAGTCCTTAACCTTAGTCCTAAGTCCTTCTAAGTCTGACGTCCTATTCACATTGAGACATTATGAGACTTAGCATCATGATATTATACCTTAGAAGTCCTTCTACTGACGTCCTATTCACATTGAGACATTATGAGACTTAGCATCATGATATTATACCTTAGAAGTCCTTCTACTGACGTCCTATTCACATTGAGACATTATGAGACTTAGCATCATGATATTATACCTTAGAAGTCCTTCTACTGACGTCCTATTCACATTGAGACATTATGAGACTTAGCATCATGATATTATACCTTAGAAGTCCTTCTACTGACGTCCTATTCACATTGAGACATTATGAGACTTAGCATCATGATATTATACCTTAGAAGTCCTTCTACTGACGTCCTATCAAATCCCATACTACTTTAGAAGGGGGCTTCTAATGTACCAGGCCCAGCTGGTGTCAAAGGATAAGGACACTAACTCCAGCAAAACAACCCCTTTACTCACTCATCCACTACTACTTGTTAATCTGTTTGGAAAACGGGTTTGTTTTGTCGACACTAGTTTTAGCAATTACGTTCCATTCTCTCTCTATTGCGTGTTGATCATCACTTATGCAACAGTTCTCCTTTTTTCTCTTCTGTGGTCTATACGTTACGTTAGAACCTCACAACCCAATGCTTGTATCGGCTTGTTGCAAAGTGTGGAAGGAAAAGACAACGCACGTAGGCCTACACACAGATAATAGACAGGCCTACAGCCATTTATACATGCACGTGCGCGCGTGCGTACTAACACACACACACACACACACACACACACACACACACACACACACACACACACACAACACACCCACACACACACACACACACACACACACACACACACACACACACTATGTATCTGCGCACATTGACACACACACACATACACACACACACACACACAAACACACACAACACACACACACACACACACACACACACACACATTTGCGCGCACGCACGCAACACATACAGGAACACACACACAGACACGTTAACCCAGTCATATTCACAGACATACCTTGTAAACCTTGTACAGAGACAGACACACACACACACACACACACACACACACGCCACCCACCCTTAGAGAGAGAGAGAGAGAGAGAGAGAGAGAGAGAGAGAGAGAGAGAGAGAGAGAGAGGAGAGAGAGAGAGAGAGAGAGAGAGAGAGAGAGAGAGACACACAGAGAGAGAGAGAGAGAGAGAGAGAGAGAGAGAGAGAGAGAGACAGAGACAGAGAGACAGAGAGAGAGAGAGAGAGAGAGAGGAGAGAGAGATGAGAGAGAGAGAGAGAGAGGAGAGAGAGATAGAGACACACACAGAGTGAGAGAACAGAGAGAGAGACATAGACAGAGATAGGTAGAGAGAGAGAGAGAGGGAGAGAGAGAGAGAGAGAGAGAGAGAGAGAGAGAGAGAGAGAGCGAGAGAGAGAGAGAGAGACAGAGAGAGAGAGACAAAGAGAGAGAGAGAGACAAAGAGAGAGAGAGAGAGAGAGAGAGAGAGGAGAGAGAGAGGCGAGACAGAGAGAGACAGAGAGAGAGACATAGAGAGACGGGGGGGGGGGGGGGTGCGGCAGAGAGAGAGACATAGAGAGAGAGAGTCGGGGGGGGGGGACAGAGACAGAGGCACAGCCCTAACCCCAGTGGCAGTGATACATCTTTAATACAATATTAACCAGGGCGTGTCTGTACACACAAACAGTCACAGGTCCAGACAAGAACGCACGCGAACGTCGGTCCCTAAACAATATGGAGCACGTGAGAGTAAGCACTCACTGGCCAATTGAATTGAATTGAATGGATTTTATTTATAGAGGGTAATAGAATAAGCAAATATTAATACATGCTTTTTTTTACACCCAGCCCTCTTAAAAAAATAAAAAGGGACAAACAAAGCAATATAAAGAACATGCAAAACACAGTCATACATAGTAAGATCATAACATTAAACCTAATATGATATGCACATGCATGTTGAAGCAGACGAACATTAAAAAAAAAGATATGATACATTGAACGTCTTATACAACCAGCAATGCCACGCACTTGCGACACCCCTACCACATTCAAGGCCTACGGATCGCCCGGACCGTGACCTTGACCTTGATCGGTATGCCACCATCAGAACGGGCATAAGCCAAAGTACCTTCATGCCAAATTTGAAGACTCTAACACTACGGTGTGGGAGTTATGGCCCCTGAAAGATTTTCGGTTTTCAAGGTCGTACGCCAAGGTCAAGGTCACGACGGCAAAATGGTTTGCGCGGATGCCTTCCTCTCATGGTGACACACCAGCACACACAATTTGACGTGATTCTGTCAACCCGTTCGAAAGATATCCTTGGGACAGACAGAAGGAGAAAAAAATGACCCTCCGATTTTCAGGCTCCAGCGATCTTTTTGACCTTGACCTTGACCTTGATCGGTATGCCATCATCAGAACGGGCATAAGCCAAACCACCTTCATACCAAGTTTCAACATCCTATGTTGATCGGTGCCCGAGATATGGCTAAAAATAGATTTTCGGTTTTCAAGGTCGTACGTCAAGGTCAAGGTCACGACGGCAAAATGGTTTGCGCCGATCTCTTCCTATTAAGGAGGCACACCTTCACACAAAATGTGACGCGATTCGGTCAAGCGGTTCGGGAGATATCCTTGGGACAGACAGAAGAAAAAAAAAAAGAAAAAAAAATACAAACCAGCCCATCGCAAAGTCCGTTCACCTTCGGTGACGGACAATCAATGGAGGAAATCTTGAAGAGAGCTCTTGACTTTCTTTCCTGGGATCGGGACATAAACACCTACGATTCACTAAGCTTACCTACCTCACATCTACCTTTTGCTTACCTTACGGATCAGGTCTGTTGACCAATACTTCTTTTTTAAAATATTTTTTCTGGGTAGGTAAAGTGTAAGAATGACCTCCCTTGCGGAATAGAAACGGATCAAAGTAACTTCCCTTTTCTCGATAGGTAACGTCAACAAGTTAGTGCTTTACAATCGCTGTCAAAGCGGGTAGTGCGGTTCTGCAAATATTTGTTTTTTTCGTCCAATAGTCTTGTTTTTGACTTTGGGCTGTTTTGTGTAGATCGTGTAGGCGTTTGTTCCTTTGGTCTCACAAGGTCAAAATCCAGTAGACTGGCTAATGACGTTTGGGGCGGGGTAGAAGTACTTTTTGGGGTAGGGAATGTTGAGGCTGTTTTGATGATGTTCTTTATATAGTTGAACAAGTCTCTGGCTTTTTTTTTTTTTTTTTTTTTTGGTGGTGGTGGGGGGGGGTCAAGTCTAATAGGGGTTGTAGGTTTTCTTCGTAGCCTATTGCAACTCGTAGATTACACTAAACGGGTTTCTGATAACATAACGGAGACAGATTGCTTAACCCGCAGCTTGAAATAACCAAGCAACACTGTACAATAATAACACACTACAAATCACACACACACACACACACACACCACAGACCACTCACAAACACACACACACACACAAAACACACACCACACACACCCATGCAAACACACATGTACATAGTTAAATATTGATAAAACACATAGACATCATTACTACATAACATTTTACAATCAGATTACATCAATTTTCAATTTACATAAACAAGTTCCACATTTACAATGACACATTCTGGCTGATTGTGGAGGATCTAGCGAGAAAGTGACCCGTGTAGTGGGGGGTGTAAGCCTCCACAGCAGACTGCTGAATCCAGCCCCAGAACGTGACCCGTGTGGTGGTGGGTGTAAGCCTCCACAGCAGACTGCTGAATCCAGCCCCAGAACGTGACCCGTGTGGTGGTGGGTGTAAGCCTCCACAGCAGACTGCTGAATCCATCCCCAGAACGTGACCCGTGTGATGGGGGGTGTAAGCCTCCACAGCAGACTGCTGAATCCAGCCCCAGAACGTGACCCGCGTAGTTGGGGGTGTAAGCCTCCACAGCAGACTGCTGAATCCAGCCCCAGAACGTGACCCATGTGGTGGTGGGTGTAAGCCTCCACAGCAGACTGCTGAATCCAGCCCCAGAACGTGACCCGTGTGATGGGGGGTGTAAGCCTCCACAGCAGACTGCTGAATCCAGCCCCAGAACGTGACCCGCGTAGTGGGGGGTGTAAGCCTCCACAGCAGACTGCTGAATCCAGCCCTAGATCGTGACCCGTGTAGTGGTGGGTGTACGCCTCCACAGCAGACTGCTGAATCCAGCCCCAGACTAACATATTGCATCCAGTAAAATCCTTAATTCATAGTTCGTTATCCTGCTTAAATAATGAATTCTTCTTCTTCTTCTTCTGCGTTCCTGGGCCATAAGGCCACAATGGGTACGTATGTGTCCGTTTTCCAGTTTCACTGGTATCCTCGCTGCATTCAGCCGACACATTCAGATTTCGGAGGAGCTCAAAGGAGAAAACTACATTGAAGATTTTTTTTGGTGGAAAAAAATGAAGGCAGGAGAATGGGCCAAAAGTCAGAAGATAGTTGATAGCACAAAGCAAGGAAAAAGGCAAGAGTCAAAGAGAGTGGTAGATTAGAGGAAGTTACAAGCACATAGCTTCCAGAAGGTGGGGAATCTATTTGTACGAAAAGACCCCCGGTATCCCCACGGGGAGAAATAATGTATTCAATTAGCCTACACATTAAATGTCTTCACATTTCTTGTTATTCTGTTTATTCGACAGGCACATATTCTATTTGGTATTTTTACTTGATGTATTTCTAGTCACAGAGACTTATTTCTGTGAAATTCGGGCTGCTCTCCCCTGGAGAGAACGCGTCGCCGCAAGTGCAGCGCCGCCTACCCAATATTTTTTCACAGACTTATTTACATGAAATTCGGGCTGCTCTCCCCTGTAGATCGCGTCGCCGCAAGTGCAGCGCCTACACATTTTCTTAAAAATTAATGTTGTTGATATTTTTGGGGGTGGGGGTGGGTGGCGAAGAAAAGGCTGTAAAAGTGGGTTTTTCTGTGCTTTCCTTTGTTCGCCTACTGTGCTGTTCGTGATTTGACATCGCGACTCCGTGTTCGCCTACTGTGCTGTTCGTGATTTGACATCGCGACTCCGTGTTCGCCTACTGTGCTGTTCGTGATTTGACATCGCGACTCCGTGTTCGCCTACTGTGCTGTTCGTGATTTGACATCGCGACTCCGTGTTCGCCTACTGTGCTGTTCGTGATTTGACATCGCTACTCCGTGTTCGCCTACTGTGCTGTTCGTGATTTGACATCGCTACTCCGTGTTCGCCTACTGTGCTGTTCGTGATTTGACATCGCTACTCCGTGTTCGCCTACTGTGCTGTTCGTGATTTGACATCGCTACTCCGTGTTCGCCTACTGTGCTGTTCGTGATTTGACATCGCGACTCCGTGTTCGCCTACTGTGCTGTTCGTGATTTGACATCGCGACTCCGTGTTCGCCTACTGTGCTGTTCGTGATTTGACATCGCGACTCCGTGTTCGCCTACTGTGCTGTTCGTGATTTGACATCGCGACTCCGTGTTCGCCTACTGTGCTGTTCGTGATTTGACATCGCTACTCCGTGTTCGCCTACTGTACTGTTCGTGATTTGACATCGCTACTCCGTGTTCGCCTACTGTGCTGTTCGTGATTTGACATCGCTACTCCGTGTTCGCCTACTGTGCTGTTCGTGATTTGACATCGCTACTCCGTGTTCGCCTACTGTGCTGTTCGTGATTTGACATCGCGACTCCGTGTTCGCCTACTGTGCTGTTCGTGATTTGACATCGCGACTCCGTGTTCGCCTACTGTGCTGTTCGTGATTTGACATCGCGACTCCGTGTTCGCCTACTGTGCTGTTCGTGATTTGACATCGCGACTCCGTGTTCGCTTCACCGTGGTTTGTTCCTTTGTTCTTTTAGTTATAGGTTAAAAGCTCACTTTATATTCAGCATCCCCTTTCTTCTTTTCGTTGAGTTCATGACGCAGTTCTTTGTTGTGTTGCCTTGTTTATTTCTTTGTTTGTTGTTGTTTTCTTTTGTCCTGTGCACTTTGCATATTTTAATTGGTGAAAAAAGTACCGTTTTGTGTTATTTCAATGTGTGTGTGTGTGTAGTGGTGTGTGTGTGTGTGTGTCTGTGTGTGTGTGTCGTGTGTGTGTGTGTGTGTGTGTGTGTGTGTGGCGTGCTGTGCGTGCGTGCGTGCGTGCGTGCGTGTGCGTGTGCGTGTGCGCGTGCGTGGTACATGTGTGCGCGTGTGTGCGTGTGTGTGTGTGTGTGGTGTGTGTGTGTGTGTGTGTGTGTGTGTTGCTTTGTGTGTGTGCGTGCGTGCGTGCGTGCGTGTGGCGTGTGCGCGCGCGTGCGTGCGAGCGTGCGTGTGTGTGCGCGTGCGTGCGTGCGTGCGAGTGTTCAGTCATGTAAGGGTACCTATAGAAAGATATAGATATACTACAATAATAATTATGGTTGAAGAATGTTTGAACGTTCACACCATGAACGTTCGCCCTATTAAATATGAAGTATAATGCACCTAAACCGAACACTCTGTAGGACAGATCTCTAATGTAATACAATTATTACCGAGCTCGTTAACACCCTGTCGTTTCCGAGTTCACCGGGTACGTTTGCCTTCAGTTTCTGGAACCAGCAAAATGATCTGGCACCGACCACACTCCTCATAGTATTAATTTTGATACTACGTGGGTCCTCCTTTGTTCTATCCATCCACTAGTCGGATTGGTTAGGCCAGATCTTGTCACCGGCCACTCACTTACTGGTTCAATTTTCTACGTAATCAAAAAGAAAGGGGATACGCGCGCACGCGAACGCACTTACATACATACATGCATACATACATACATACATACATACATACATACATACATACATACATACATACATACATACATACATACATACATACACAATCAGTCTCTGTCTAGAGCATCTTTCTATTTTATTAGTCTTCACGAGCGAAGTTGCCGGAACTATTGTTTTTGTTTGGTTTAAATAGCATTTAATTTCTCAGTCACAAAAGAAAATCAACAATGATCATTAGATAGGGCAACAACAAAACTTATATAAAGCCCTATCTTAGAGTTTCTGTTTCGTCGTTTGCGTCCAGGGGAGTCTGCCAGTATCCCGACACCAAACCTAGATAAGCACGCGAGGGAACGTTGCACCCGCTCGGGTTCAACCTTATTAATTGTTATTATGTCTGGGTGATAGCTTTTCACTTCCAAACATTGATTTGAGTTGGAGTTTTATCTTATACTGGCCATGAGTCTCTCTCTCTCTCTCTTCTCTCTCTCTCTCTCCTCTCTCTCTCTCTCTTTCTCTCTCTATATTCTCTCTCTGACTCTCTCTCATCTTTGTCTCCCTC
>CM065694.1:782773-785273 GCA_017654935.2 Phymorhynchus buccinoides
AGACACAGAGAGAGAGAACGACAGACACACAGAGAGAGAACGACAGACACAGAGAGAGAGAACGACAGACACACAGAGAGAGAACGACAGACACAGAGAGAGAGAACAACAGACACACAGAGAGAGACAGACAGACACAGAGACAGAGAACGACAGACACAGAGAGAGAGAACGACAGACACACAGAGAGAGAACTACAGACACAGAGAGAGAGAACGACAGACACAGAGAGAGAGAACGACAGACACAGAGAGAGAGAGACGACAGACACAGAGAGAGAGAACGACAGACACACAGAGAGACAGAGAACGACAGACACACAGAGAGAGAACGACAGACACAGAGAGAGAAGAGAACCGACAGACACACAGAGAGAGAACGACAGACACACAGAGAGAGAACGACAGACACACAGAGAGACAGAGAACGACAGACACAGAGAGAGAGAACGACAGACACACAGAGAGAGAAACGACAGACACACAGAGAGAGAACGACAGACACACAGAGAGAGAACGACAGACACAGAGAGAGAGAACAACAGACACACAGAGAGAGAACGACAGACACACAGAGAGAGAGAACGACAGACACAGAGAGAGAGAACGACAGACACACAGAGAGAGAACTACAGACAGAGAGAGAGAGAACGACAGACACAGAGAGAGAGAACGACAGACACAGAGAGAGAGAACGACAGACACACAGAGAGAGAACGACAGACACACAGAGAGAGAAACGACAGACAGAGAGAGAGAGAACGACAGACACAGAGAGAGAGAAACGACAGACACAGAGACAGAGAACGACAGACACACAGAGAGAGAACGACAGACACAGAGAGAGAGAACGACAGACACAGAGAGAGAGAGAGAACGACAGACATAGAGACAGAGAACGACAGACACAGAGAGACAGAGAACGACAGACACAGAGAGAGAGAACGACAGACATAGAGACAGAGAACGACAGACACAGAAAGAGAGAACGACAGACACACAGAGAGAGAACGACAGACATAGAGACAGAGAACGACAGACACAGAGAGAGAGAACGACAGACACACAGAGAGAGAACGACAGACACAGAGAGAGAGAACGACAGACACACAGAGAGAGAACGACAGACATAGAGAGAGAGAACGACAGACACACAGAGAGAGAGAACGACAGACATAGAGACAGAGAACGACAGACACAGAGAGAGAGAACGACAGACACACAGAGAGAGAACGACAGACACACAGAGAGAGAGAACGACAGACACACAGAGAGAGAACGACAGACATAGAGACAGAGAACGACAGACACAGAGAGAGAGAACGACAGACACAGAGAGAGAGAGAACGACAGACACAGAGAGAGAGAGAGAACGACAGACATAGAGACAGAGAACGACAGACACAGAGACAGAGAACGACAGACACAGAGAGAGAGAGAGAGAGAGAGAGAGAGAGAGAGAGAAGAGAGAGAGAGAGAGAGAGAGAGAGAGAGAGAGAGAGAGAGAGAGAGAGAGAGAGAGAGATAGAGAACGACAGACATAGAGACAGAGAACGACAGACACAGAGAGAGAGAGAACGACAGACACAGAGAGAGAGAACGACAGACACAGAGACAGAGAACGACAGACACACAGAGAGAGAACGACAGACACAGAGAGAGAGAGAGAACGACAGACACAGAGACAGAGAACGACAGACACACAGAGAGAGAACGACAGACACAGAGAGAGAGAACGACAGACAGAGAGAGAGACAGAGAACGATAGACACAGAGAGACAGAGAACGACAGAGAGAGAGAGAGAGAGAGAGAGAGAGAGAGAGAGAGAGAGAGAGAGAGAGAGAGAGAGAGAGAGAGAGAGAGAGAGAGAGAGAGAGAGAGAGAGAGAGAGAGAAACGAGAGAGAGAGAGAGAGAGAGACAGAGAGACAGAGACAGAGAGAGAGAACGACAGAGACAGAGAGAGACAGATAACGACAGACAGAGAGAGAGAGAACGACAGAGACAGAGAGAGACAGATAACGACAGACACAGAGAGAGACAGAGAAGTTCAGGACAGGAGAAGAAAGCAAAGAGACTAACAGAGACGGTAACACTGACAGTAACATAGATAGTGAAAGACGGTAACACTGACAGTAACATAGATAGTGAAAGACGGTAACACTGACAGTAACATAGATAGTGAAAGACGGTAACACTGACAGTAACATAGATAGTGAAAGACGGTAACACTGACAGTAACATATATAGTGAAAGACGGTAACACTGACAGTAACATAGATAGTGAAAGACGGTAACACTGACAGTAACATAGATAGTGAAAGACGGTAACACTGACAGTAACATATATAGTGAAAGACGGTAACACTGACAGTAACATATATAGTGAAAGACGGTAACACTGACAGTAACATAGATAGTGAAAGACGGTAACACTGACAGTAACATAGATAGTGAAAGACGGTAACACTGACAGTAACATAGATAGTGAAAGACGGTAAC
>CM065694.1:792773-795273 GCA_017654935.2 Phymorhynchus buccinoides
TTTGTTTTGTTTTCCAATTGTGTCTGCAGGTGTGTGTGTGTGTGTGTGTGTGTGTGTGTGTGTGTGTGTGTGTGTGTGTGTGTGTGTGTGTGTGTGTGTGTGTGTGTGTGTGTGTGTGTGTGTGTGTGTGTGTGTGTGTGTGTGTGTGTGTGTGTGTGTGTGTGTGTGTGTGTGTGTGTGTGTGTGTGTGTGTGTGTGTGTGTGTATGTGTGTGTGTGTGTGAGTGAGCGTGTGAGTGTGAGTGTGAGTGAGCGTATGTGTGTGTGTATATATGCGCACACGCGCGCATGTGTGTATGTGAGTGTTTCCTCCCCCAGCTTTCTCTCCCTCTCTCTTCCTCCCTATTCCCTTCTCTCTCTTCTGTTTGGTTCTTTGTTTTTTTTTCTTTCATTATACTGATCATAATGTTTTCTGTTTTGTGTTCCTGTAAATATGTTAAGTTCATTGATTTTTGATTGATGTGTATTTTTTTTTATGAGGGCAGGATGAAAAAAAGCTTTGTTAGCTTATTCTTTAACCCTCAATAAAGATGATTTTGACTTGACTTGACTTGACTTGACACACACACACACACACACACACACACACACACACACACACACACACACACACACACACACACACACACACACACACACACACACACACACACACACACACACACACACACACACACACACACACACACACACACACACACACACACACACACACACAACTAGTTGTGGCCGTGCGTCCTCTTCACACTATCAGCAAGCATTGGCTGTTTTCCCTCAACTGCCTGAGTGAGTGGAGACAGCAGACTACAATGAATGCTGTAGTCGCCATTTCCTTCCGACGGGTTGGAAGAATTTCAATAGACCGACATTTTGCATTTGTGATTTCTACTCACTCTGTCGACATAAAGAAAAACGGTGGAAATGTCACAACCAGTTTGGGTTGACAATGTCGAATAGTCGGGGAGGTCCTTCTTCACTATTCCTCTTTCACCTATTCCTGTCTCACTATTCCTCTTTCGCCTATTCCTCTTTCACCTATTCCTGTCTCACTATTCCTCTTTCACCTATTCCTCTTTCACCTATTCCTTATTCACTATTCCTCTTTCACCTGTTCCTGTCTCACCTATTCATCTTTCACCCATTCCTTATTTACCTATTCCTCTTTCACCTATTCCTCTTTCACCCGTTCCTCTTTCACCCGTTCCTCTTTCACCCGTTCCTCTTTCACCCGTTCCTCTTTCGCCCGTTCCTCTTTCGCCCGTTCCTCTTTCGCCCGTTCCTCTTTCGCCCGTTCCTCTTTCGCCCGTTCCTGTCTCACCTGTTCCTGTCTCACTATTCCTCTTTCGCCTATTCCTCTTTCACCTATTCCTTATTCACTATTCCTCTTTCACCTATTCCTTATTCACTATTCCTCTTTCACCTATTCCTCTTTCACCTATTCCTGTCTCACTATTCCTCTTTCACCTATTCCTTATTCACTATTCCTCTTTCACCTATTCCTCTTTCACCTATTCCTCTTTCACCTATTCCTCTTTCACCTATTCCTCTTTCACCTATTCCTTATTCACTATTCCTCTTTCACCTGTTCCTGTCTCACAATTCCTCTTTCCCACCTATTCCTTATTCACTATTCCTCTTTCACCTGTTCCTGTCTCACTATTCCTCTTTCACCTGTTCCTGTCTCACCTATTCATCTTTCACCCATTCCTTATTTACCTGTTCCTCTTTCACCTGTTCCTGTCTCACCTATTCATCTTTCACCCATTCCTTATTTACCTGTTCCTGTCTCACCTGTTCCTCTTTCACCTGTTCCTTTCTCACCTGTTCCTCTTTCACCTGTTCCTGTCTCACCTGTTCCTCTTTCACCTGTTCCTGTCTCACCTATTCCTCTTTCACCTGTTCCTGTCTCACCTGTTCCGGTCTCACATGTTCCTGTCTCACCTGTTCCTCTTTCACCTGTTCCTGTCTCACCTGTTCCTGTCTCACCTGTTCCTCTTTCACCTGTTCCTGTCTCACCTGTTCCTCTTTCACCTGTTCCTGTCTCACCTGTTCCTGTTTCACCTGTTCCTGTCTCACCTGTTCCTGTCTCACCTGTTCCTCTTTCACCTGTTCCTCTTTCACCTGTTCCTCTCTCACCTGTTCCTGTCTCACCTGTTCCTGTCTCACCTGTTCCTCCTTCACCTACAGTGTATGTGAGGGCCTGTTTCACTTGTGGAAACAACAACTAGCTCGGTTTAAAAAAAAAATATTTTGTGTGTCACATTAAAAAGGCAGGAGTTTCTGGTATGAACATAGGTTGAGTGTCACTCTAAAAGGCAACACAGATAACTACAGTGTATATCCAAAGTAAAACAGACATCGGTGGTGAAATCAACGAAGTCGCAAGGCAAGGCAAGGCAAAGGTTTGATTTCATATCCACTTGGGGCACAGAACTATAAAACGATGCACACACATGATTAAACATTAGCCCAGTCTTCAAGGAGAACGTCCATAAGGATCT
>CM065694.1:800273-812773 GCA_017654935.2 Phymorhynchus buccinoides
TCTGTGGCGATATTGTTGTGGCCTACCGCAATTTCATAAGCTACTAGTACTATACGTCACAGTTTACCTCAAGACACCAATGACGTCAGTGTCACTGTAACACTTTGCTATGACACGCATGCTCTAAATAGCATTCTATGCATTTTGTGGAAGGGATTTTGAGTCATTCAATTTGAAAATGTTTGTTCCCACCTTCCAGTTGGCACTTCTGGCTCAGTTTCATATCGGAAGTGTTGCAAAGATATTCTTTAATACTCAGTAAAAATATGATTGCATTCCGCGAAGCCGTTATCGAGCTAGTCAAGATTGAATATTAGCCGAATTTGGCCATTTTTAGCCCATATTTCGGCCAACATTTGTCCAATCGGTATAATATTGGATATTGAGCATGAGAATAGCGTCCGTCAATGATAGAGGGCCGGAAACAGCAGTCCCCCGATATACCAGTCTGATGATAGAGGGTCGGAAATAGTAGTCCCCCGATATACCAGTCTGATGATAGAGGGAACGATAGAGGGCCGGAAATAGTAGTCCCCCGATATACCAGTCTGATGATAGAGGGCCGGAAAAAGTAGTCCCCCGATATACCAGTCTGATGATAGAGGGCCGGAAATAGTAGTCCCCCGATATACCAGTCTGATGATAGAGGGAACGATAGAGGGCCGGAAATAGTAGTCCCCCGATATACCAGTCTGATGATAGAGGGCCGGAAAAAGTAGTCCTCCGATATACCAGTCTGATGATAGAGGGAACGATAGAGGGCCGGAAATAGTAGTCCCCCGATATACCAGTCTGATGATAGAGGGAACGATAGAGGGCCGGAAATAGTAGTCCTCCGATATACCAGTCTGATGATAGAGGGCCGGAAACAGTAGTCCCCCGATATACCAGTCTGATGATAGAGGGAACGATAGAGGGCCGGAAATAGTAGTCCCCCGATATACCAGTCTGATGATAGAGGGTCGGAAATAGTAGTCCTCCGATATACCAGTCTGATGATAGAGGGCCGGAAACAGTAGTCCCCCGATATACCAGTCTGATGATAGAGGGAACGATAGAGGGCCGGAAATAGTAGTCCTCCGATATACCAGTCTGATGATAGAGGGTCGGAAATAGTAGTCCCCCGATATACCAGTCTGATGATAGAGGGTCGGAAACAGTAGTCCCCCGATATACCAGTCTGATGATAGAGGGTCGGAAATAGTAGTCCCCCGATATACCAGTCTGATGATAGAGGGTCGGAAATAGTAGTCCTCCGATATACCAGTCTGATGATAGAGGGAACGATAGAGGGCCGGAAATAGTAGTCCTCCGATATAATAATAATAATAATAATGGGAATTTATATAGCGCTCTTTCTCACATGAGCTCAGTGCGCTTTACATTGATAACAAGAACATTAAAGGCAAACAAATAATTAATCATTAGAAAGTAAAATAAGCACGATGCTTACACACAACAATCTCTTACTTCCTTACTCACACACACACACACACACACACACACACACACACACACACACACACACACACACACACACACACACACACACACACACACACACACACACACACACACACACACACACACACACATACACACACATGCATGCGCACACGCACACTCGCACACAATTAATTATACAAGAGTAAAATAGTTACAACATGAACATTCTAAGAAGAAACATAGAGACCACATTCACATTCCCAATCAAGTTTGAATACAATACTGCAACTTGAAATAAAATCATACTGCCATCGACATACCAATTACATGACTAATTATAATAGACAAATTTTGCAAAAACAAAAATACCCTTCTACCTCATTTACAAGCATTTAAAGTTTACAAGACGTAGACATTCTACATACAAAATACGAATAATAAAATAATTGTAAATACATTTTTACAAGATTTCTGCAATAAAACGGACCCCCCCCCCCCCCCCCCCCCACACACACACACACACCCTCACACACAAACACTAATCAATCATAATATGTCCGAAACAAGTGAGTTTTAAGGGCAGAGCGAAAGGCGGAAATAGAGTCAGATGAGCGGACATGTTGTGGGAGGGAATTCCATAAGTGAGGTGCTAAATAGTAGAAAGATCGTTCACCAAACGATTTCGTGTGGACCCGAGGAACCTTGAGTGTGCAGCAGTCAGAGGAAGAACGTAGGGAGCGAGCAGGTAAGTAGACAGTTACTAGTTCGGAGAGATAGACGGGACCAGAGGAGTGAACAGCACCGAAACAAAGGCAAGCTATTTTATACTTGATTCTAGCCTCTACTGGAAGCCAGTGCAAGTTACGAAGATGAGGTGTTATATGATCAGAACGTGGAATCTTGAGAGTGAGGCGTGCTGCACTGTTTTGTAGTTTTTGAACACGTTGCAGGAGATACTTAGGACAGCCACAGAGAAGAGAGTTGCAATAGTCGATGCGGGAAAGAATAAAGGCAGAAATAAGAGTTTTCGTGGCTGCAACAGACAGAAAGTGTCGAACAGCACTGATTCGTCTGAGCTCATAATTGATGGAACGTATGAGATTAATAACCTGTTTATGCATTGTCAGATTGGAATCGAGGGTAACTCAGAGATTCTTTGCTGACTTAGAAAACTGAACACAAGCATTGCCAACTGTAAGAGTTTCTGGAAGAGATATCGTTGCAGACATACGCTGAGAGGAAACAATCAGAGCTTCCGTTTTGTCATCATTAAGTTTTAATTTGTTGCATGTCATCCAGGATTTGACATCATGAAGGCAGGATTCCATAGACTGAATAGCGCTGTCAAGTTGGGTAGGTTCTGCCGATTTTTGAAGCTGGGTATCATCAGCAAAGGAATGGTCAATAACAGAGTGACTAGCGAAGACATCAGAGAGAGGAGCAACCGATATACCAGTCTGATGATAGAGGGTCGGAAATAGTATAATTATTTCTTTAGACGGGAGTATTTTCACGTGAATCCTGCCTCACTGACGTGGTCACAGTTGGATCGCTAGGAATCGCACGATGTGTGGCGGCTCCTTCACTGGTTGAAGGGAGGGGGGCATAGGGCTGGCTACACTGCATACGATTCGCTGTCGATGCGATGCGAGTGTGACGACGCGAGTCATAATACTCGTGGAATTCATACTGGGTCTACTGGAGTATACAGAGCGAAAGTAGTAGAATTGTTTTTAGACGGAGGTGTTTCACGTGATTCATGACTCGCATCGTCTCAATCGCATCGTATTGACAGCGAATCGTATGTAGTGTAGCAGACCCTTTAGTAGGATGAGCGTGATGCATGCTTTGCACGTTCAGACTGAGAGACTCCCCCGTGGGGATACCGGGGGTCTTTTGTATAAATAGTTCCCCCACCTTCTGGAAGTTCTGTGCTTGTAACGTCCTCTAATCTATCACTCTCTTTGACTCTGCCTTTTCCCTTTGCTTACTGTCATCTACTATCTTTCTGCCTTACCGGTCCATTCTCCTGTATTGTTTTCACGAAACACTTTCAAAAAGATTTCCTCCAGCCGAAGTCGGACTTACTGGGCCAAAATATTTCTTAGTTAGGCGCATAACAGCAGCATGGCGCATCTACGCTCATAATTGACAGGAAACTGTCTGAGCGATCGAAGAAGAAGAAGAAGAAGGAGAAGAAGAAGAAGAAGAAGAAGAAGAAGAAGAAGAAGAAGAAGAAGAAGAAGAAGAAGAAGAAGAAGAAGAAGAAGAAGAAGAAGAAGACAGACAAGCAAACAGACAGACAGAGACAGTTCGAGATACAGACAGCGATACAGAGAAATAAACCAGAGATAGACAACAACAAAAGGAAGAGACAGAGAGACAGAGAGACAGAGAGACATACAGAGAGGTAGAGATAGGACAGAAAACAGTCACAGGGAAGGAGGGTATGGTGACACAGACAAACAAAAAAATTTTTTTTTTTAATCTAATAATAATAATAATTAATAATGCTTATATAGCGCATAATCTTACTCAATGCGCTTTTCACTCACCATTCGCACAAACATTTCTAACAGACTGGCTCACGTATCCTCACCATACATATCTATGAAAATGAATACATTGCATATAATCATAACACAACACACTAACACCCTCCTCCCTTCAACCACCCACCCCATACACACACGCGCACGCATTAACCTCATACTCAACGTCAATGAGCTGGAAGACAAGAGTGGATAAAGGATCATAGACTTTACAGAGAGAAAGCTTTCCTGAAAAAGTGGGTTTTTAGTTGGGACTTGAATGAAGGAAGAGTGGACTGGTTACGGGTATGGTCAGGGAGAGAATTCCAAACGTTTGGTGCAACGAAGCTAAACGCCCTCTCACCCGAAGATTTCTAACTCATACGCAGATTGAAATAGTGAGACTAGGAGGAGAGGACATTGTAGTGAAATTGAATAAGAGGAAAAACGCTCTCTTAATTAACTCCCTCCACCAAAAGGTTTTTTTACAACACCGCCCAGCACAATATGGGTAACAGTTACGTACAATAACTTCAATAACAATGACTAACAACAAAAAGAACAGAGAACACAAAACGTCCGGAAATGAATTTTTCACTCTCGAAATTTCCGTCAGTGATTCAAGCGAAATCATGCTTCATCAATGCTTCCACCCAAATCGCACTTCACTGTTCTGTTTGGGGGATTCTCCATCTCCCTGAAATAGCCTTCGTATTTGTCATGTTCAGTGCACTCGCTCAATCGAGTACACACCATCAATCCTTTGGCATTATCGATCCCCCCCCCCCCCCCTCCCCACTTCTGTTCGGTTGTACCGCCAGGCTTTTCCATTCAGTGACCGATTTTTTTTCTTTTCTAATCAGCGCATATAGACAGTCACACACTCAGACATACAGACGTAGGCATAGACAGACAAACACGGACATATATTCAAACACACGCGCGCGCGTGCTCATACACATACTCTCAAACACGCATATGCACACACTCAAACATGCACGCGCGTGCCACACACATAAACACACAAATCTCTCTCTCTCTCTCTCTCTCTCTCTCTCTCTCTCTCTCTCTCTCTCTCTCTCTCTCTCTCTCTCTTCTCTCTCTCTCTCTCTCTCTCTCTCTCTCTCTCTCTCTCTCTCTCTCTCTCTCTCTCTCTCTCTCTCTCTCTCTCTCTCTCTCTCTCTCTCTCTCTCTCTCTCTCTCTCTCTCTCTCTCTCTCTCTCTCTCTCTCTCTCTCTCTCTCTCTCTCTGAAGCACGCACACACTCACAAATGCATTTCCCTGCTGTAATGCGTAATTAGGTTGGTATCGATTATAAAAAATATAAAATAAAAAATTAATATCCCGCAGATCATAATTATTGAAAACCATATAAATGCTGTATGATGATGATGATGATGATGATGATAATGATGATGATGATGATGATGATGATGATGATGATGATGATGATGATGATGATGACGACTTGGAAATTTCCTCGCAAAAACTGCGTCTTAAAGTAGAGATCGATCGTGAAATGACAGCCATGCAGTAATAGAAAATGCGCACCTAGCCAGGCCACTACAGTGCATGCACCTAGCCAGGCCACTACAGTGCATGCACCTAGTTTCCTTTTCGCCCTCAGTATGCGTGAAAGCAAAGCTGGTACGGAGAGAGAAACAGAGAGAGAGAGAGAGAGAGAGAGAGAGAGAGAGAGAGAGAGAGAGAGAGAGAGAGAGAGAGAGAGAGAGAGAGAGAGAGAGAGAGAGAGAGAGAGAGAGAGAGAGAGAGAGAGAGAGAGAGAGAGAGAGAGAGAGAGAGAGAGAGAGAGAGAGAGAGAGAGAGAGAGAGAGATTGATTGACTGATTGAATTTTATTTATAGAGGGTAATAGAGTAAGCAATGACATGCTTTTTTACATCCAGCCCTCTGGACAAAATACATATATAAAAGTAGAAAATGGAAAACGAAAATAAACACATACAAAGTAATATAAAGCATGCAAAAAAACATCCCTATATTGTAACACATCAATAACAAAATCAAACCCATTATTATTAACTATACTAATTATTAACATTCAAAATGTGTGAAGTAAGCGCATACACACGGGAAAATAAAACCCAATCCTACTTTTCCCACTCATCTTTAAACATTCAAAATAGAGAAGTGCACAAACATAAAAAAAATACCTCAATCATACTTCATCATTAAAATGTACTTATTTGAAAAGAAACCCATGCATATAATAAGTCAAACATAGTATTACTTTACCTACTCATCTTAATGCACAATTTAAAATGTAAATACATGTACCCATGGCAACATGAAACCTATTCCTACATTCCATTATTCATTTTTAGAATGAACAAATTAAAAAGTAAACACACACTCGTAACAAAAGCAAACCTAGTCATATTATTTGCAAGCGAATACACATATTAAAAAGTAAAATACTGCTCATAACCAAATCAAGCCTAAGCCTACTTTCTAGTCTTTATCTTTAACATGCACATATGTGAAACTTAACTCATCACAAAATTAAGACTAATCCTTATTTTACATACTCGTAACATGTACACATTTTAAATTTAAAGCCGATACACATAATAAAATCAAGCCTAAGCCCATTTTACATACTAATCTTAAAAATACATCAAACGTAAATGTAAGCACATACACATGACAGAATAAAACCAAATCCTATTCTACATACTCATCTTTAACATGCACGCATTTTGGAGTAAACACTTATACATAACAAGATGAAACCCAATCCTGTAATAATAATAGTAGCAATAATAATAATAATAATAATAATAATAATAATAATAATAATAATAATAATAATAATATAGCGCTAAAAAAATCCATATAGTAGTATGCTCGTTGCACGTTACAAAAGCAACAATGAAAGATGGAAAACATTAATTAAAATCAGCTAGAAAGTCATACCACCAACATTCGAATGCAAAGAAATAAAGCAACGAAATAACATGATTTTCACTCACAAAGACATCCACCCTCGTTCACCAAGCACTGTCACTCTCTGATAACACATCACACTCACAAAAACTAATAAAAATGTAAACAAGTAACAGGAAGGAATGCACCAATTAATACGTGCGTACACACGGCCCATACTCTCTCTCTCTCTCTCTCTCTCTCTCTCTCTCTCTCCTCTCTCTCTCTCTTCTCTCTCTCTCCTCTCCCTCTCTTCCCCTCTCTCTCTCCCTCTCTCTCCTCCCCCTCTCTCCCCTCTCTCTCCCCCTCTCTCTCTCTCTCTCTCCTCTCTCTCTCCCCTCTCTCCCCCTCTCCCCTCTCTCCCCCCTCTCTCTCTCCCCTCTCTCTCTCCCCCCTCTCCCTCTCTCTCTCCTCCCCCTCTCCCCCTCTCTCTCCCCTCTCTCTCCCCCCCTCTCCCCCTCTCTCTCCCTCCTCCTCTCCCTCTCTATATCCCCCTCTCCCTCTCTCTTTCCCTCTCTCTTTGCTTTGCATGCCTTTCTTATTTATTGAATTCTTTGCTTTGATTTTGTTTTCCTTTTTTGTTTTGTGAGGACTGGATGAAAAAAAGTATTTATACTTACTCTATTATCCTCAGAAAATAAAAGTTATTCATTCATTCATTCATTCATTCATTCATTTATTCATTCATTCATTTTCTCTCTCTCATCATACAGGATCCCCAATACAATAATCAAAGAGACACCTTTCGTTACATAAATATAAACATTCTGGCTAAATCACAATAAACAAAATATAACAATATAAGCCTAAAGAAAAAAAAATGTGTATACTAAATAATTGTTTTATGAGAGAGAGAGAGAGAGAGAGAGAGAGAGAGAGAGAGAGAGAGAGAGAGAGAGAGAGAGAGAGAGAGAGAGAGAGAGAGAGAGAGAGAGAGAGAGAGAGAGAGGGAGAGAGAGAGAGAGAGAGGAGAGAGAGAGAAGAGAGAGAGAGAGAGAGAGAGAGAGAGAGGAGAGAGAGAGAGAGAGAGAGAGAGACGAGAGAGAGAGAGAGAGAGAGAGAGAGAGAGAGAGAGAGAGAGAGAGAGAGAGAGAGCGATCAGCAATATGCAATCACATCAAGGCCAAGAGAGAGAGAGTAGGGGAGAGAAGAAGAAGAAGAAGAAGAAGAAGAAGAAGAAGAAGAAGAAGAAGAAGAAGAAGAAGAAGAAGAAGAAGAAAGAAGAAAAAGAAAAAGAAGAAGAAGAAGAAGAAAGAAGAAGAAGAAGAGATAATTCATTGCCGCCTTCGCCTTCATATGAATGATTTAAAAACGATTTGTTTAATCGCCATTTGATTGATGATCCTATGTGCACTTGTGGTACAGGCTCTGAGACAGCTGAACACTATTTATTGTCATGCCCTCTACTTAATGAGGTCCGTACAAATGCTATGCATGATCTTCCCTTGGATAGTATTCAAACTCAAATTCTTCTGAACGGTAACGCTGATCTGCCTATCTATTCAAACTTTTCAATGTGACACTGTTCAAAACATTATTTCCAAAAGCGGTAGGTTTTCGGATTAGCATTATTATGTATAATGTTTATAGCTTATCTATACTGTTTTTGAATATTGTATTCCAAAGTGTAAAATGTAAATTGTTCAATAATAATAATAATAATAAACGGATATTTATATAGCGCTTTTTATCTAGCACAAAGCGCTTTACAATCAGTATTGAAACACTCACACACGCAAAACAGACGCACACGCACGTACGTGCACGCACGAGCGTGAACGCGTTCTTGCACACAAACATACCCACACATACCCACACACATTTCATCAAACACACAGAAAACAAATTCTCACTGAAGCGCACACAAACTTACTCAAGCATACACTTGTACAAACACGCGCACACGCACGCACACACATACACACACGCGCACTCACATACACAAAGCACTCACGTGTACTCACACTCACAGACACATACTCACACACACTCCTCCCCCCCCCCCCCCTCTAGTGAACACAATCTCTCCTGCGCACGCATACACTCATACACATGCAAGCAGATATACCCACACAGAACACACTCACACACACACACACCTGCTTGGAAGTGCGGCCGTGGGCGCACGCACACTCACATTCGCGCACACGCTCACAAAGTACATACACACAAATTACATACATACAAACATACGGACATACATCGCGCACACGCACGCACACGCACACACACACATACACACACACACACACACACACACACACACACACACACACACACACACATCGCACAATCACACACACACACACACACACACACGCACACGTGCACATGGAGATGGGGGTGTTATTGGAAAAGACTGCCGGAACAGATGGGTTTTCAGGTTTGTTTTGAACGATGCTAAAGATTGACTATGTCTGACAGCAGAAGGCAATGAATTCCAGAGTTTGACTGCTGATGATGTAAAAGCTCTACCACCGTGCCTATCACGTTTAAATTTTGGTATTCGAAAGATCCTATTGTCATTTGCTGAGCGGAGAGATCGAGATGGAACGTAAATTTCAAGAAGCTCAGAGAGGTATTGCGGTGCTGTTCCTGATATGATCTGATAGCAGAGACAGGCAGCTTTGTAGTTTATTCTTTGTTGAACGGGTAGCCAATGTAACTCTTTAAGTAGAGGCGATGTGTGTTGAAGACGCTTGGCTTTGAAGACCATTCTAGCAGCAGAGTTTTGAAGTTGTTGTAAGGGTTTGAGAAGCGCCTGTGGGCAACCAAGTAGAAGGGAGTTGCAGTAATCTAATCTAGACAAAATGTATGAACTGACTAGCGTTTTGGTTGCCTCGGTCGTGAGAAAGGGGCGTATAGAGCTGATTCGCCTGAGTTCGATGTATGCAGCCTGGCAGATCTTAGTGATATGATGTTGCATGGAAAGGTCTTCATCCAAGAAAGCACCAAGGTTGCGAATATGTTCAGAAAAATGGATGTTGGAATCTCCAAGGGCAATGGTGGAGGGCAGAGAGCTAGAGTCAACAGATGGGGGAAGCACTCTCAGTGCTTCAATGCTGAAGTAATAATCTCCCTGTCTCTCTTCAAATTCAGTTTTACTTCTTCATTTGTTTTTCTTCTTTCTGATTTTTATACAAATGCCCCCAAATCCAAACCGAAACATCATTTTAAAGAGCAGCCTCAACTTGAAGTTGTGGACATGTGTATGTGGGTCACAGCTACCCAGAAAAAAACAAGGGACTAAATCGTGGTGCGTCAGTGTATCTTTAAAGACCCAGTACATCACGTGTCAAAATCACGGTTGATGAAAATCCGTTTAAACGTCCTCCGGTCTGAAACAGACACATTATGGGACATTAGCAGATATAACGATGGTGGCAACGATTCTGGAGGCAATGCCCGGAGGCAGTGCAACCCCAGGACAGTCCCGAATTCTTTACGATACAGATGTATATATTTATTTTTTAACGTAGCAAAATCACGGTTTTCACGTGTTTTCCCTCTTATAGCTGGTAATACATCTTATTTTGACCAAGTGTGGCTCCCATACAAATGTCATCATGCACAAAAACGTGACATCGCTTTAAAGAGCAGTCTCGATCGTATGTCAGGAAAGTCTGTATGTGGGCCACACCGACCCAGAAAAGACCAAGGGACTTAATCACGCTGGCTCAGTGTGTCTTTAATATTTGAATTGGGTAGTATGACAGAATGATATCGATACACACATGAGCACACACCTGCACACAACCCTCACCAAGCCCACTGACCATTACCATACATACACACCTGCACACACACCTCACCAAGCCCACTGACCGTCACCATACATACACACACACCTACACACAAACCTCACCAAGCCCACTGACCGTTACCATACATACACACACACCTGCACACAAACCTCACCAAGCCCACTGACCGTTACCATACATACACACACACCTGCACACAAACCTCACCAAGCCCACTGACCGTTACCATACATACACACACACCTGCACACAAACCTCACCAAGCCCACTGACCGTTACCATACATACACACACACCTGCACACAAACCTCACCAAGCCCACTAACCGTTACCATACATACATACACACCTGCACACAAACCTCACCAAGCCCACTGACCGTTACCATACATACACACCTGCACACAAACCTCACCAAGCCCACTGACCGTTACCATACATACACACACACCTGCACACAAACCTCACCAAGCCCACTGACCGTTACCATACATACATACACACCTGCACACAAACCTCACCAAGCCCACTGACCGTTACCATACATACACACCTGCACACAACCCTCACCAAGCCCACTGACCGTCACCATACATACACACCTGCACACAAACCTCACCAAGCCCACTGACCGTTACCATACATACATACACACCTGCACACAAACCTCACCAAGCCCACTGACCGTTACCATACATACATACACACCTGCGCACAAACCTCACCAAGCCCACTGACCGTCACCATACATACATACACACCTGCACACAAACCTCACCAAGCCCACTGACCGTTACCATACATACACACGCCCATGCACACAAACCTCACCAAGCCCACTAACCGTTACCATACATACATACACACCTGCACACAAACCTCACCAAGCCCACTGACCGTTACCATACATACACACCTGCACACAAACCTCACCAAGCCCACTGACCGTTACCATACACACACACACACCTGCACACAAACCTCACCAAGCCCACTGACCGTTACCATACATACACACCTGCACACAAACCTCATCAAGCCCACTAACCGTTAACATACATACATACACACCTGCACACAAACCTCACCAAGCCCACTAACCGTTACCATACATACACACCCATGCACACAAACCTCACCAAGCCCACTAACCGTTACCATACATACATACACACCTGCACACAACCCTCACCAAGCCCACTGACCGTCACCATACATACACACACACCTGCACACAAACCTCACCAAGCCCACTGACCGTTACCATACATACATACACACCTGCACACAAACCTCACCAAGCCCACTGACCGTTACCATACACCGTTACACACACACCTGCACACAAACCTCACCAAGCCCACTGACCGTTACCATACATACACACCTGCACACAAACCTCATCAAGCCCACTAACCGTTACCATACATACACACGCACATGCACACAAACCTCACCAAGCCCACTAACCGTTACCATACATACACACATACACACCTGCACACAAACCTCACCAAGCCCACTGACCGTTACCATACATACATACACACCTGCACACAAACCTCACCAAGCCCACTGACCGTTACCATACATACATACACACCTGCACACAAACCTCACCAAGCCCACTGACCGTTACCATACATACACACACACCTGCACACAAACCTCACCAAGCCCACTGACCGTTACCATACATACATACACACCTGCACACAAACCTCACCAAGCCCACTGACCGTCACCATACATACACACCTGCACACAAACCTCACCAAGCCCACTGACCGTTACCATACACACACACCTGCACA
>CM065694.1:815273-823361 GCA_017654935.2 Phymorhynchus buccinoides
GTCTTGTCAGCTTAGTGTGACTCGTATCATGTCAACGCTTATGCAGGTGATTTGGGGGATGGTACGGAAGTTGTCAGGGTGGACAATTGCCTCCTAAAAGCCAACACCACCCACTACACCGTTGACCCTTCCTGGTTTACACAGCAGTTGTGTAAGTGGAGGCGAAAGAGAGAGGCGTTTGTGCGTATTCAGGAGGACAAGGAAGCAGGGTGTGGGAGGAAGATGGCAGAAAGGGGAGGAATAGGGGAGGAGGAGTTATCTGTGTCCATCCCCAGATTGTTGGTCAAGCTGGGGAGGAAAAAAAAAGCATTGTCTGTAGCTTGTCGTGACATGGGGGGCACATTGGGTTTAATGCCTCGGGCCAGACGCTTTGAACCAATTACTGAGCACTACGAGATGGGAAGAAAATCGGAATCAGAGAAGAGTGATGAGTCCTTATACCTGGGGACCGTTTCACAAGGGCTAACGTTCCGTAGCGTTACGCTCGCTCAAATCGGCAAAAAAACGGTCTAAAAAACACCCTTCGTTTGCCGATAGTTCGCGTGACGTTTTGTTCTTGCCAAACACCGAGCAAGCGGCCAACTATCCGGAACTAGTAGGGGGTGAATACATTTCTTGTTGTTGATTGGCTCCATTAAAGTTTGTTTAAAAAAAATGTTTTTGCAACCAATCAGACAAGAGCTTGCAATATTCTTCCGCAAATGTTTTCTAAAGCGTTTCTTAGGCCCCGTTTGGCGTAAGCGTTATTCACGCGGCGACCGTTATCTAGAGAAACTCCACCCTGTAGAAGGCTATTAGGCGATTTCTTGGGAGGTCTGTTGGTAGAAGATGGGAGAGTAGCGTGAGTGTCAGTGGATTAGTGACACATTTGTGGCAGCTGCTGGTTGTTTTGGGAAATAAGAGATGGACAACACTTGCAGAAGGTGACACTTCCAGTATTTGTGACACTTCCAGTATTTGTGTTGACGCCATGGCGGAGAGGACGCTACCCCCAGGGGATTTGTTTTGCCTCTGGAGCTAGCTAGCTAACCCCATCAATTGGATTGTCTCTTTGAAGGGATTTGTTTTGCCTCTGGAGCTAGCTAGCTAACCCCATCAATTGGATTGTCTCTTTGAATTTTGTTTTGCCTCTGGAGCTAGCTAGCTAACCCCATCAATAGGATTGTCTCTTTGAAGGGATTTGTTTTGCCTATGGAGCTAGCTAGCTAACCCCATCAATAGGATTGTCTCTTTGAAGGGATTTGTTTTGCCTCTGGAGCTAGCTAGCTAACCCCATCAATTGGATTGTCTAATTGAAGTGATTTGTTTTGCCTATGGAGCTAGCTAGCTAACCCCATCAATTGGATTGTCTAATTGAAGGGATTTGTTTTGCCTCTGGAGCTAGATAACTAACCCCATTCAATTGGATTGTCTCATTGAAGGGATTTGCTTTGCCTCTGGAGCTTTGCAAATGGATGAGCCTCTTGAGGGATTTGTTTGCTCGGAGCTAGCTAAGCCTAAAAAAAAAAAAAAAAACCATCAATTGGATTGTCTCATTGAAGGGATTTGTTTTGCCTCTGGAGCTAGCTAGCTAACCCCATCAATTGGATTGTCTAATTGAAGTGATTTGTTTTGCCTCTGGAGCTAGCTAGCTAACCCCATCAATTGGATTGTCTAATTGAAAGGGATTTGTTTTGCCTCTGGAGCTAGCTAGCTAACACCATCAATTGGATTGTCTAATTGAAGTGATTTGTTTTGCCTCTGGAGCTAGCTAGCTAACCCCATCAATTGGACATGGTCTCGCTATTGAAACGGGCGATTTGCTTTCTGTGCCTACTGGAGCTAGCTAGCTTAAACAACCCCATCAATTGGGATTGTCTAATTGAAGGGAGTTCTTTTGCCTCTGGAGCTAGCGCACTAAGCGCATCAATTAACCACACATGTCCGTGAAGGGATTTGTTTTGCCTCTGGAGCAAGCTAGCTAACCCCATCAATTGGATTGTCTGAAGGGATTTGTTTTGCCCTCTCCGGAGCTAGATAACTAACCCACCCTTGGTTGCCTCATTTGAAGGGATTGTTTTGCTAGCTCTAGGAGCTAAGAAGTAATGCTAAACACCATCAATCTGGATGTGTCTAATGTTGATAAGGTTTAGAAGCATGATACAAAAACTAAACAAACACACACCTACGATCACACACATAATGATAGAAATTTGTCCTAATGCGGATTTGAGTGTTTTTAGCCCTTAGTCTAGGATGAACCTGGAGCGCGTCGACGCTACGATCGACCACCACATCAATGAATGGAGAAACTTTCTTTGTCTAGCTTGACAATAGGGATTGTTTTAGCCTGCCATTACAACATACGCTTATAAGGACACAACCCCATACGAAATGGCCGGTAAATGTCTAATCTGAAAAGGGGATAATTAGTTCTATGCAGCAATCGGAGCTAGCTATAGCTCTAAACCCCATAAATTGGCGCCACTTGGATCTAATTAGACAGTGGCGATTTGTTTGAATGGCCTCATCGGAGCTGAGCTAGCTAAACCCTCATCTATAGCTGAACTTGTCTACTTTGAACGGCGGTATTTGTTCTTGCCTCTGGAGCTAGCTAGGCTAAACCCCATCATATTGGATTTGTCTCATTGAAGGTGATTTGTTTTGCCTCTGGAGCTAGCTAGCACTAACCCCATCAATTGGATTGTCTCTTTGAAGGGATTTGTTTTGCCTCTGGAGACGTAGCTAGCTAACCCATCATCAATTGGATTGTTGTTGCCATGGAGGCTGCTAGCTCCTACCCCATCAATTGAAGTACTAATTGATTTGTTTTGCGCACATCTGGAGCTAGCTATGCTAACCCATCAATTGGAATGTCTAATTGAAGGATTTTGTTTTGCCTCTGGAGCTAGCTAGCTAACCCCATCAATTGGATTGTCTCTTTGAAGTGCGATTTGTTTTGCCTCTGGAGCTAGCTAGCTGCACGAACATAACCATCAATTGGATTGTCTTATAAGCCCAACTTTGAAGTAAACAGGATTTTCGATTTTGCCTCTGGAGCTAGCTAGCTAACACCATCAATTGGATTGTCTAATTGAAGTGATTTGTTTATGCCTCTGGAGCTAGCTAACGACTAACCCCATCAATTGGATTGTCTCTAATTGAAGGGATTTGCCTTTTGCCTCTGGAGCTAGCTAGCTAACCCACATCAATTGGATTGTCTACTAGTTGAAGGGATTTGTTTTGCCTCTGGACGACATAGCTAAAAGCTAACCCCCGTCCATCAATTGGAGTCAAATAGTGCCCTCTGGCAGCTAGCTAACACCCATCAATTGGATTGTCTAATTGAAGGTGATTTGGTTTTGCCTCTGGAGCTAGCTAGAGCTAACCCCATCAATTGGATTGTCTAATTGAAGTGATTTGTTTTGCCTCAAATGGAGCTAAGGGATTTTTGCTAGCTAACCCCAATCAATTTGGATTGTCTCTTTGAAGGGATTTGTTTTGCCTCTGGAGCTAGCTAGCTAACCCCATCAATTGGATTGTCTAATTGAAGGGATTTTGTTTTGCCTCTGGAGCTAGCTAGCTAACCCCATCAATTGGATTGTCTCTTTGAAGGGATTTGTTTTGCCTCTGGAGCTAGCTAGCTAACCCCATCAATTGGATTGTCTAATTGAAGGGATTTGTTTTGCCTCTGGAGCTAGATAACTAACCCCATCAATTGGATTGTCTCATTGAAGGGATTTGTTTTGCCTCTGGAGCTAGCTAGCTAACCCCATCAATTGGATTGTCTAATTGAAGGGATTTTGTTTTGCCTCTGGAGCTAGCTAGCTAACCCCATCAATTGGATTGTCTAATTGAAGGGATTTGTTTTGCCTCTGGAGCTAGCTAGCTAACCCCATCAATTGGATTGTCTAATTGAAGGGATTTGTTTTGCCTCTGGAGCTAGCTAGCTAACCCCATCAATTGGATTGTCTAATTGAAGGGATTTGTTTTGCCTCTGGAGCTAGCTAGCTAACTAGCTAGCCATCAATTGGATTGTCTAATTGAAGGGATTTGTTTTGCCTCTGGAGCTAGCTAGCTAACCCCATCAATTGGATTGTCTCTTTGAATGGGATTTGTTTTGCCTCTGGAGCTAGCTAGCTAACCCCATCAATTGGATTGTCTAATTGAAGTGATTTGTTTTGCCTCTGGAGCTAGCTAGCTAACCCCATCAATTGGATTGTCTCTGACTTGAAGGGATTTGTTTTGCCTCTGGAGCTAGCTAGCTAACCCCATCAATTGGAATGTCTAATTGAAGTGATTTGTTTTGCCTATGGAGCTAGCTAGCTAACCCCATCAATTGGATTGTCTCTTTGAAGGGATTTGTTTTGCCTCTGGAGCTAGCTAGCTAACCCCATCAATTGGATTGTCTCTTTGAAGGGATTTGTTTTGCCTCTGGAGCTAGCTAGCTAACCCCATCAATTGGATTGTCTAATTGAAGTGATTTGTTTTGCCTCTAGCTAGCTAACCCCATCAATTGGATTGTCTCTTTGAATGGATTTGTTTTGACTCTGGAGCTAGCTAACTAACCCCATCAATTGGATTGTCTAATTGAAGTGATTTGTTTTGCCTCTGGGGCTAGCTAGCTAACCCCATCAATTGGATTGTCTATTTGAAGTGATTTGTTTTGCCTCTGGAGCTAGCTAGCTAACCCCATCAATTGGATTGTCTCTTTGAATGGATTTGTTTTGCCTCTAGCGAACCCCAGCTATGTTTTGCCTCTACCTAAACCCCATTCAATTGGATTGTCTATTTGAAGGTGATTTGTTTTGCCTCTAGATAACCCCATCTGGAGTAGCTAGCCTAAAAAAATTTGTTTTGCCTCTAGATAACCCCATCAATTGGATGTCTAATTGAAGGGATTTGTTTTGCCTATGGAGACTAGCTAGTAACCCCATCAATTGGATTGTATTTTTGAAGGGATTTGTTTTGCCTCTGGCTAACCCTTCAATTGCCTCTGAAGGGATGTTTTGTCTAGCTAGCTAACCCCATCAATTGGATTGTCTCTTTGAAGGGATTTGTTTGCCTCTGGAGCTAGCTAGCTAACCCCATCAATTGGATTGTCTAATTGAAGTGATTTGTTTTGCCTCTGGAGCTAGCTAGCTAACCCCATCAATTGGATTGTCTCTTTGAAGGGATTTGTTTTGATTTGTTTTGCCTCTGGAGCTAGCTAGCTAACCCCATCAATTGGAATGTCTAATTGAAGTGATTTGTTTTGCCTCTGGAGCTAGCTAGCTAACCCCATCAATTGGATTGTCTAATTGAAGTGATTTGTTTTGCCTATGGAGCTAGCTAGCTAACCCCATCAATAGGATTGTCTCTTTGAAGGGATTTGTTTTGACTCTGGAGCTAGCTAGCTAACCCCATCAATTGGATTGTCTAATTGAAGTGATTTGTTTTGCCTATGGAGCTAGCTAGCTAACCCCATCAATAGGATTGTCTCTTTGAAGGGATTTGTTTTGACTCTGGAGCTAGCTAGCTAACCCCATCAATTGGATTGTCTCTTTGAATGGATGTGTTTTGCCTCTGGAGCTAGCTAACTAACCACATCAATTGGATTGTCTAATTGAAGTGATTTGTTTTGCCTATGGATTGTCTCTTGAAGGGATTGGTTTCTGCCTCTAGCTAAACCCCACCAATGTTTTGCCGTCTAGCTAGCTAACCCCATTCAATTTGATGGATTTTCTTTATTGACTCTGGAAGCTAGCTAGCTAACCCCATAAATTGGATTGTCTAATTGAAGGGATTTGTTTTGCCTCTAGCTAACCCCATCAATTGGATTGTCTCTTTGAAGGGATTTGTTTTGCCTCTGGAGCTAGCTAGCTAACCCCATCAATTGGATTGTCTCTTTGAAGGGATTTGTTTTGCCTCTGGAGCTAGCTAGCTAACCCCATCAATTGGATTGTCTCTTTGAATGGATTTGTTTTGCCTCTGGAGCTAGCTAGACAACCCCATCAATTGGATTGTCTAATTGAAGGGATTTGTTTTGCCTCTGGAGCTAGCTAGCTAACCCCAATCAATTGGATTGTCTCTTTGAAGGGATTTCTTTTGCCTCTGGAGCTAGCTAGCTAACACCATCAATTGGATTGTCTAATTGAAGGGATTTGTTTTGCCTCTGGAGCTAGCTAGCTAACACCATCAATTGGATTGTCTAATTGAAGTGATTTGTTTTGCCTATGGAGCTAGCTAGCTAACCCCATCAATAGGATTGTCTCTTTGAAGGGATTTGTTTGCCTCTGGAGCTAGCTAGCTAACCCCATCAATTGGATTGTCTATTTGAAGGGATTTGTTTTGCCTCTGGAGCTAGCTAGCTAACCCCATCAATTGGATTGTCTAATTGAAGGGATTTGTTTTGCCTCTGGAGCTAGCTAGCTAACCCCATCAATTGGATTGTCTCTAGATTGAAGGGATTTTGTTTTGCCTCTGGAGCTAGCTAGCTAACCCCAATCAATTGGATTGTCTCATTGAAGTGATTTGTTTTGCCTCTGGAGGTAGCTAGCTAACCCCATCAATTGGATGGTCTAATTGAAGGGATTTGTTTTGCCTCTGGAGCTATCTAGCTAACCCCATCAATTGGATTGTCTAATTGAAGTGATTTGTTTTGCCTATGGAGCTAGCTAGCTAACCCCATCAATTGGATTGTCTAATTGAAGTGATTTGTTGTGCCTCTGGAGCTAGCTAGCTAACCCCATCAATAGGATGGTCTCTTTGAAGGGATTTGTTTTGCCTCTGGAGCTAGCTAGCTAACCCCATCAATTGGATTGTCTAATTGAAGTGATTTGTTTTGCCTCTGGGGCTAGCTAGCTAACCCCATCAATTGGATTGTCTAATTGAAGTGATTTGTTTTGCCTCTGGGGCTAGCTAACTAACCCCATCAATTGGAATGTCTAATTGAAGTGATTTGTTGTGCCTATGGAGCTAGCTAGCTAACCCCAATCAATAGGATTGTCTCTTTGAAGGGATTTGTTTTGACTCTGGAGCTAGCTAGCTAACCCCATAAATTGGATTGTCTAATTGAAGTGATTTGTTTTGCCTATGGAGCTAGCTAGCTAACCCCATCAATTGGAATGTCTAATTGAAGTGATTTGTTTTGCCTATGGAGCTAGCTAGCTAACCCCATCAATTGGATTGTCTAATTGAAGGGATTTGTTTTGACTCTGGAGCTAGCTAGCTAACCCCATCAATTGGATGGTCTCTTTGAAGGGATTTGTTTTGCCTCTGGAGCTATCTAACTAACCCCATCAATTGGATTGTCTAATTGAAGTGATTTGTTTTGCCTATGGAGCTAGCTAGCTAACCCCATCAATTGGATTGTCTAATTGAAGTGATTTGTTTTGCCTCTGGGGCTAGCTAGCTAACCCCATCAATTGGAATGTCTAATTGAAGTGATTTGTTTTGCCTATGGAGCTAGCTAGCTAACCCCATCAATAGGATTGTCTCTTTGAAGGGATTTGTTTTGACTCTGGAGCTAGCTAGCTAACCCCATCAATTGGAATGTCTAATTGAAGTGATTTGTTTTGCCTCTGGAGCTAGCTAGCTAACCCAATCAATGGGATTGTCTAACTGAAGGGATTTGTTTTGCCTATGGAGCTAGGATAGCTAAACCCATCAATTGGATTGTCTATTTGAAGGGATTTGTTTTGCCTCTGGAGCTAGCTAGCTAAACCCCATCAATTGGATGGTCTCTTTGACGGGATTTGTTTTGCCTCTGGAGCTAGATAACTAACCCCATCAATTGGATGGTCTAATTGAAGGGATTTGTTTTGCCTCTGGAGCTAGCTAGCTAAACCCATCAATTGGATTGTCTAATTGAAGTGATTTTCTTTTGCCTATGGAGCTAGCTAGCTAACCCCATCAATTGGATTGTCTCTTTGAAGGGATTTTCTTTTGCCCCTGGAGCTAGCTAGCTAACACCATCAATTGGATTGTCTAATTGAAGGGATTTTCTTTTGCCTCTGGAGCTAGCTAGCTAACACCATCAATTGGATTGTCTAATTGAAGGGATTTTCTTTTGCCTCTGGAGCTAGCTAGCTAACACCATCAATTGGATTGTCTCTTTGGAAGGGAGTT
>CM065694.1:823861-859624 GCA_017654935.2 Phymorhynchus buccinoides
CTAGCTAGCTCCAGAGGCAAAACAAATCCCTTCAAAGAGACAATCCAATTGATGGGGTTAGCTAGCTAGCTCCAGAGGCAAAACAAATCCCTTCAAAGAGACAATCCAATTGATGGGGTTAGCTAGCTAGCTCCAGAGGCAAAACAAATCCCTTCAAAGAGACAATCCAATTGATGGGGTTAGCTAGCTAGCTCCAGAGGCAAAACAAATCCCTTCAAAGAGACAATCCAATTGATGGGGTTAGCTAGCTAGCTCCAGAGGCAAAACAAATCCCTTCAAAGAGACAATCCAGCTAGCTCCATCCCTGAAAGAGACAATCCAATTGGGGGGTTAGCTAGCCAGAGGCAAAACAGCAATCCAATTGAGGGGTTAGCTAGCAAAAAACAAATCCCTTCAAAGAGACAATCCAATTGATGGGGTTAGCTAGCTAGCTCCAGAGGCAAAACAAATCCCTTCAATTAGACAATCCAATTGATGGGGTTAGCTAGCTAGCTCCAGAGGCAAAACAATCCAATTTCAAAGAGACAATCCAATTGATGGGGTTAGCTAGCTAGCTCCAGAGGCAAAACAAATCCCTTCAAAGAGACAATCCAATTGATGGGGTTAGCTAGCTAGCTCCAGAGGCAAAACAAATCCCTTCAATTAGACAATCCAATTGATGGGGTTAGCTAGCTAGCTCCAGAGGCAAAACAAATCCCTTCAAAGAGACAATCCAATTGATGGGGTTAGCTAGCTAGCTCCAGAGGCAAAACAAATCCCTTCAATTAGACAATCCAATTGATGGGGTTAGCTAGCTAGCTCCAGAGGCAAAACAAATCCCTTCAAAGAGACAATCCAATTGATGGGGTTAGCTAGCTAGCTCCAGAGGCAAAACAAATCCCTTCAAAGAGACAATCCAATTGATGGGGTTAGCTAGCTAGCTCCAGAGGCAAAACAAATCCCTTCAAAGAGACAATCCAATTGATGGGGTTAGCTAGCTAGCTCCAGAGGCAAAACAAATCCAATTAGACAATCCAATTGGGGGTTAGCTAAAACAAATCAAATCTTCAAAGAGACAATCCAATTGATGGGGTTAGCTAGCTAGCTCCAGAGGCAAAACAAATCCCTTCAATTAGACAATCCAATTGATGGGGTTAGCTAGCTAGCTCCAGAGGCAAAACAAATCCCTTCAAAGAGACAATCCAATTGATGGGGTTAGCTAGCTAGCTCCAGAGGCAAAACAAATCAATCTTCAAAGAGACAATCCAATTGATGGGGTTAGCTAGCTAGCTCCAGAGGCAAAACAAATCCCTTCAAAGAGACAATCCAATTGATGGGGTTAGCTAGCTAGATGGGGTTAGCTAGCTAGCTCCAGAGGCAAAACAAATCCCTTCAATTAGACAATCCAATTGATGGGGTTAGCTAGCTAGCTCCAGAGGCAAAACAAATCCCTTCAAAGAGACAATCCAATTGATGGTTCTAGCTAGCTCCAGAGGCAAAACAAATTAGCTAGCTAGCTCCAGAGGCAAAACAAATCCCTTCAATTAGACAATCCAATTTGATGGGGTTAGCTAGCTAGCTCCAGAGGCAAAACAAATCCCTTCAAAGAGACAATCCAATTGATGGGGTTAGCTAGCTAGCTCCAGAGGCAAAACAAATCCCTTCAAAGAGACAATCCAATTGATGGGGTTAGCTAGCTAGCTCCAGAGGCAAAACAAATCCCTTCAAAGAGACAATCCAATTGATGGGGTTAGCTAGCTAGCTCCAGAGGCAAAACAAATCCCTTCAAAGAGACAATCCAATTGATGGGGTTAGCTAGCTAGCTCCAGAGGCAAAACAAATCCCTTCAAAGAGACAATCCAATTGATGGGGTTAGCTAGCTAGCTCCAGAGGCAAAACAAATCCCTTCAAAGAGACAATCCAATTGATGGGGTTAGCTAGCTAGCTCCAGAGGCAAAACAAATCCCTTCAAAGAGACAATCCAATTGATGGGGTTAGCTAGCTAGCTCCAGAGGCAAAACAAATCCCTTCAAAGAGACAATCCAATTGATGGGGTTAGCTAGCTAGCTCCAGAGGCAAAACAAATCCCTTCAATTAGACAATCCAATTGATGGGGTTAGCTAGCTAGCTCCAGAGGCAAAACAAATCCCTTCAAAGAGACAATCCAATTGATGGGGGTTAGCTAGCTAGCTCCAGAGGCAAAACAAATCACTTCAATTAGACAATCCAATTGATGGGGTTAGCTAGCTAGCTCCAGAGGCAAAACAAATCCCTTCAAAGAGACAATCCAATTGATGGGGTTAGCTAGCTAGCTCCAGAGGCAAAACAAATCCCTTCAAAGAGACAATCCAATTGATGGGGTTAGCTAGCTAGCTCCAGAGGCAAAACAAATCCCTTCAAAGAGACAATCCAATTGATGGGGTTAGCTAGCTAGCTCCAGAGGCAAAACAAATCCCTTCAAAGAGACAATCCAATTGATGGGGTTAGCTAGCTAGCTCCAGAGGCAAAACAAATCCCTTCAATTAGACAATCCAATTGATGGGGTTAGCTAGCTAGCTCCAGAGGCAAAACAAATCCCTTCAAAGAGACAATCCAATTGATGGGGTTAGACAATCCAATTGATGGGGTTAGCTAGCTCTCAGAGGCAAAACAAATCCCTTCAAAGAGACAATCCAATTGATGGGGTTAGCTAGCTAGCTCCAGAGGCAAAACAAATCCCTTCAAAGAGACAATCCAATTGATGGGGTTAGCTAGCTAGCTCCAGAGGCAAAACAAATCCCTTCAATCAATCCTTCAAAACAAATCCCTTCAAAGAGACAATCCAATTAGACAATCCAATTGATGGGGTTAGCTAGCTAGCTCCAGAGGCAAAACAAATCCCTTCAATTAGACAATCCAATTGATGGGGTTAGCTAGCTAGCTCCAGAGGCAAAACAAATCCCTTCAATTAGACAATCCAATTGATGGGGTTAGCTAGCTAGCTCCAGAGGCAAAACAAATCCCTTCAAAGAGACAATCCAATTGATGGGGTTAGCTAGCTAGCTCCAGAGGCAAAACAAATCCCTTCAATTAGACAATCCAATTGATGGGGTTAGCTAGCTAGCTCCAGAGGCAAAACAAATCCCTTCAAAGAGACAATCCAATTGATGGGGTTAGCTAGCTAGCTCCAGAGGCAAAACAAATCCCTTCAATTAGACAATCCAATTGATGGGGTTAGCTAGCTAGCTCCAGAGGCAAAACAAATCCCTTCAATTAGACAATCCAATTGATGGGGTTAGCTAGCTAGCTCCAGAGGCAAAACAAATCCCTTCAAAGAGACAATCCAATTGATGGGGTTAGCTAGCTAGCTCCAGAGGCAAAACAAATCCCTTCAAAGAGACAATCCAATTGATGGGGTTAGCTAGCTAGCTCCAGAGGCAAAACAAATCCCTTCAAAGAGACAATCCAATTGATGGGGTTAGCTAGCTAGCTCCAGAGGCAAAACAAATCCCTTCAAAGAGACAATCCAATTGATGGGGTTAGCTAGCTAGCTCCAGAGGCAAAACAAATCCCTTCAAAGAGACAATCCAATTGATGGGGTTAGCTAGCTAGCTCCAGAGGCAAAACAAATCCCTTCAAAGAGACAATCCAATTGATGGGGTTAGCTAGCTAGCTCCAGAGGCAAAACAAATCCCTTCAAAGAGACAATCCAATTGATGGGGTTAGCTAGCTAGCTCCAGAGGCAAAACAAATCCCTTCAAAGAGACAATCCAATTGATGGGGTTAGCTAGCTAGCTCCAGAGGCAAAACAAATCCCTTCAATTAGACAATCCAATTGATGGGGTTAGCTAGCAAAACAAATCCCTTCAATTAGACAATCCAATTGATGGGGTTAGCTAGCTAGCTCCAGAGGCAAAACAAATCCCTTCAAAGAGACAATCCAATTGATGGGGTTAGCTAGCTAGCTCCAGAGGCAAAACAAATCCCTTCAAAGAGACAATCCAATTGATGGGGTTAGCTAGCTAGCTCCAGAGGCAAAACAAATCCCTTCAAAGAGACAATCCAATTGATGGGGTTAGCTAGCTAGCTCCAGAGGCAAAACAAATCCCTTCAATTAGACAATCCAATTGATGGGGTTAGCTAGCTAGCTCCAGAGGCAAAACAAATCCCTTCAATTAGACAATCCAATTGATGGGGTTAGCTAGCTAGCTCCAGAGGCAAAACAAATCAAATCCCTTCAAAGAGACCTTCAAAGAGACAATCCAATTGATGGGGTTAGCTAGCTAGCTCCAGAGGCAAAACAAATCCCTTCAAAGAGACAATCCAATTGATGGGGTTAGCTAGCTAGCTCCAGAGGCAAAACAAATCCCTTCAATTAGACAATCCAATTGATGGGGTTAGCTAGCTAGCTCCAGAGGCAAAACAAATCCCTTCAAAGAGACAATCCAATTGATGGGGTTAGCTAGCTAGCTCCAGAGGCAAAACAAATCCAATTGATGGGGTTAGCTAAAAACAAATCCCTTCAGACAATCCAATTGATGGGGTTAGCTAGCTAGCTCCAGAGGCAAAACAAATCCCTTCAATTAGACAATCCAATTGATGGGGTTAGCTAGCTAGCTCCAGAGGCAAAACAAATCCCTTCAAAGAGACAATCCAATTGATGGGGTTAGCTAGCTAGCTCCAGAGGCAAAACAAATCCCTTCAATTAGACAATCCAATTGATGGGGTTAGCTAGCTAGCTCCAGAGGCAAAACAAATCCCTTCAAAGAGACAATCCAATTGATGGGGTTAGCTAGCTAGCTCCAGAGGCAAAACAAATCCCTTCAAAGAGACAATCCAATTGATGGGGTTAGCTAGCTAGCTCCAGAGGCAAAACAAATCACTTCAATTAGACAATCCAATTGATGGGGTTAGCTAGCTAGCTCCAGAGGCAAAACAAATCCCTTCAAAGAGACAATCCAATTGATGGGGTTAGCTAGCTAGCTCCAGAGGCAAAACAAATTTCAATTAGACAATCCAATTGATGGGGTTAGCTAGCTAGCTCCAGAGGCAAAACAAATCCCTTCAAAGAGACAATCCAATTGATGGGGTTAGCTAGCTAGCTCCAGAGGCAAAACAAATCCCTTCAATTAGACAATCCAATTGATGGGGTTAGCTAGCTAGCTCCAGAGGCAAAACAAATCCCTTCAATTAGACAATCCAATTGATGGGGTTAGCTAGCTAGCTCCAGAGGCAAAACAAATCCCTTCAAAGAGACAATCCAATTGATGGGGTTAGCTAGCTAGCTCCAGAGGCAAAACAAATCACTTCAATTAGACAATCCAATTGATGGGGTTAGCTAGCTAGCTCCAGAGGCAAAACAAATCCCTTCAATTAGACAATCCAATTGATGGGGTTAGCTAGCTAGCTCCAGAGGCAAAACAAATCCCTTCAATTAGACAATCCAATTGATGGGGTTAGCTAGCTAGCTCCAGAGGCAAAACAAATCCCTTCAAAGAGACAATCCAATTGATGGGGTTAGCTAGCTAGCTCCAGAGGCAAAACAAATCCCTTCAAAGAGACAATCCAATTGATGGGGTTAGCTAGCTAGCTCCAGAGGCAAAACAAATCCCTTCAATTAGACAATCCAATTGATGGGGTTAGCTAGCTAGCTCCAGAGGCAAAACAAATCCCTTCAATTAGACAATCCAATTGATGGGGTTAGCTAGCTAGCTCCAGAGGCAAAACAAATCCCTTCAATTAGACAATCCAATTGATGGGGTTAGCTAGCTAGCTCCAGAGGCAAAACAAATCCCTTCAAAGAGACAATCCAATTGATGGGGTTAGCTAGCTAGCTCCAGAGGCAAAACAAATCACTTCAATTAGACAATCCAATTGATGGGGTTAGCTAGCTAGCTCCAGAGGCAAAACAAATCCCTTCAAAGAGACAATCCAATTGATGGGGTTAGCTAGCTAGCTCCAGAGGCAAAACAAATCCCTTCAAAGAGACAATCCAATTGATGGGGTTAGCTAGCTAGCTCCAGAGGCAAAACAAATCCCTTCAATCCCTTCAGACAATCCAATTGATGGGGTTAGCTAGCTAGCTCCAGAGGCAAAACAAATCACTTCAATTAGACAATCCAATTGATGGGGTTAGCTAGCTAGCTCCAGAGGCAAAACAAATCCCTTCAAAGAGACAATCCAATTGATGGGGTTAGCTAGCTAGCTCCAGAGGCAAAACAAATCCCTTCAATTAGACAATCCAATTGATGGGGTTAGCTAGCTAGCTCCAGAGGCAAAACAAATCCCTTCAATTAGACAATCCAATTGATGGGGTTAGCTAGCTAGCTCCAGAGGCAAAACAAATCCCTTCAATTAGACAATCCAATTGATGGGGTTAGCTAGCTAGCTCCAGAGGCAAAACAAATCCCTTCAAAGAGACAATCCAATTGATGGGGTTAGCTAGCTAGCTCCAGAGGCAAAACAAATCCCTTCAATTAGACAATCCAATTGATGGGGTTAGCTAGCTAGCTCCAGAGGCAAAACAAATCCCTTCAATTAGACAATCCAATTGATGGGGTTAGCTAGCTAGCTCCAGAGGCAAAACAAATCCCTTCAAAGAGACAATCCAATTGATGGGGTTAGCTAGCTAGCTCCAGAGGCAAAACAAATCCCTTCAAAGAGACAATCCAATTGATGGGGTTAGCTAGCTAGCTCCAGAGGCAAAACAAATCCCTTCAATTAGACAATCCAATTGATGGGGTTAGCTAGCTAGCTCCAGAGGCAAAACAAATCCCTTCAATTAGACAATCCAATTGATGGGGTTAGCTAGCTAGCTCCAGAGGCAAAACAAATCCCTTCAAAGAGACAATCCAATTGATGGGGTTAGCTAGCTAGCTCCAGAGGCAAAACAAATCCCTTCAAAGAGACAATCCAATTGATGGGGTTAGCTAGCTAGCTCCAGAGGCAAAACAAATCCCTTCAATTAGACAATCCAATTGATGGGGTTAGCTAGCTAGCTCCAGAGGCAAAACAAATCCCTTCAAAGAGACAATCCAATTGATGGGGTTAGCTAGCTAGCTCCAGAGGCAAAACAAATCCCTTCAAAGAGACAATCCAATTGATGGGGTTAGCTAGCTAGCTCCAGAGGCAAAACAAATCCCTTCAAAGAGACAATCCAATTGATGGGGTTAGCTAGCTAGCTCCAATTGAGGCAAAACAAATCCCTTCAATTAGACAATCCAATTGATGGGGTTAGCTAGCTAGCTCCAGAGGCAAAACAAATCCCTTCAAAGAGACAATCCAATTGATGGGGTTAGCTAGCTAGCTCCAGAGGCAAAACAAATCCCTTCAATTAGACAATCCAATTGATGGGGTTAGCTAGCTAGCTCCAGAGGCAAAACAAATCCCTTCAAAGAGACAATCCAATTGATGGGGTTAGCTAGCTAGCTCCAGAGGCAAAACAAATCCCTTCAAAGAGACAATCCAATTGATGGGGTTAGCTAGCTAGCTCCAGAGGCAAAACAAATCCCTTCAAAGAGACAATCCAATTGATGGGGTTAGCTAGCTAGCTCCAGAGGCAAAACAAATCCCTTCAAAGAGACAATCCAATTGATGGGGTTAGCTAGCTAGCTCCAGAGGCAAAACAAATCACTTCAATTAGACAATCCAATTGATGGGGTTAGCTAGCTAGCTCCAGAG
Organism: Phymorhynchus buccinoides; assembly: GCA_017654935.2. Lineage (NCBI taxonomy): Eukaryota > Metazoa > Mollusca > Gastropoda > Neogastropoda > Raphitomidae > Phymorhynchus > Phymorhynchus buccinoides. Next base: position 831,500 of record CM065694.1, read on the forward strand.
GCAAAACAAATCCCTTCAAAACAGACAATCCAATTGATGGGGTTAGCTAGCTAGCTCCAGAGGCAAAACAAATCACTTCAATTAGACAATCCAATTGATGGGGTTAGCTAGCTAGCTCCAGAGGCAAAACAAATCCCTTCAAAGAGACAATCCAATTGATGGGGTTAGCTAGCTAGCTCCAGAGGCAAAACAAATCCCTTCAATTAGACAATCCAATTGATGGGGTTAGCTAGCTAGCTCCAGAGGCAAAACAAATCCCTTCAATTAGACAATCCAATTGATGGGGTTAGCTAGCTAGCTCCAGAGGCAAAACAAATCCCTTCAAAGAGACAATCCAATTGATGGGGTTAGCTAGCTAGCTCCAGAGGCAAAACAAATCCCTTCAATTAGACAATCCAATTGATGGGGTTAGCTAGCTAGCTCCAGAGGCAAAACAAATCACTTCAATTAGACAATCCAATTGATGGGGTTAGCTAGCTAGCTCCAGAGGCAAAACAAATCCCTTCAATTAGACAATCCAATTGATGGGGTTAGCTAGCTAGCTCCAGAGGCAAAACAAATCACTTCAAAGAGACAATCCAATTGATGGGGTTAGCTAGCTAGCTCCAGAGGCAAAACAAATCCCTTCAAAGAGACAATCCAATTGATGGGGTTAGCTAGCTAGCTCCAGAGGCAAAACAAATCCCTTTAGACAATCCAATTGATGGGGTTAGCTAGCAATTAGACAATCCAATTGATGGGGTTAGCTAGCTAGCTCCAGAGGCAAAACAAATCCCTTCAATTAGACAATCCAATTGATGGGGTTAGCTAGCTAGCTCCAGAGGCAAAACAAATCCCTTCAAAGAGACAATCCAATTGATGGGGTTAGCTAGCTAGCTCCAGAGGCAAAACAAATCCCTTCAATTAGACAATCCAATTGATGGGGTTAGCTAGCTAGCTCCAGAGGCAAAACAAATCCCTTCAATTAGACAATCCAATTGATGGGGTTAGCTAGCTAGCTCCAGAGGCAAAACAAATCCCTTCAAAGAGACAATCCAATTGATGGGGTTAGCTAGCTAGCTCCAGAGGCAAAACAAATCCCTTCAATTAGACAATCCAATTGATGGGGTTAGCTAGCTAGCTCCAGAGGCAAAACAAATCCCTTCAAAGAGACAATCCAATTGATGGGGTTAGCTAGCTAGCTCCAGAGGCCAGAGGATGGGGTTAGCAAAAAACAAATCCCTTCAAAGAGACAATCCAATTGATGGGGTTAGCTAGCTAGCTCCAGAGGCAAAACAAATCCCTTCAATTAGACAATCCAATTGATGGGGTTAGCTAGCTAGCTCCAGAGGCAAAACAAATCCCTTCAAAGAGACAATCCAATTGATGGGGTTAGCTAGCTAGCTCCAGAGGCAAAACAAATCCCTTCAAAGAGACAATCCAATTGATGGGGTTAGCTAGCTAGCTCCAGAGGCAAAACAAATCCCTTCAATTAGACAATCCAATTGATGGGGTTAGCTAGCTAGCTCCAGAGGCAAAACAAATCCCTTCAAAGAGACAATCCAATTGATGGGGTTAGCTAGCTAGCTCCAGAGGCAAAACAAATCCCTTCAAAGAGACAATCCAATTGATGGGGTTAGCTAGCTAGCTCCAGAGGCAAAACAAATCACTTCAAAGAGACAATCCAATTGATGGGGTTAGCTAGCTAGCTCCAGAGGCAAAAAATCAAATCAATCCAATTCTAAGCTCCAGAGACAAATCCAATTGATCCAATTGATGGGTTAGCTAGCTAGCTCCAGAGGCAAAACAAATCCCTTCAAAGAGACAATCCAATTGATGGGGTTAGCTAGCTAGCTCCAGAGGCAAAACAAATCCCTTCAATTAGACAATCCAATTGATGGGGTTAGCTAGCTAGCTCCAGAGGCAAAACAAATCCCTTCAATTAGACAATCCAATTGATGGGGTTAGCTAGCTAGCTCCAGAGGCAAAACAAATCCCTTCAAAGAGACAATCCAATTGATGGGGTTAGCTAGCTAGCTCCAGAGGCAAAACAAATCCCTTCAATTAGACAATCCAATTGATGGGGTTAGCTAGCTAGCTCCAGAGGCAAAACAAATCCCTTCAAAGAGACAATCCAATTGATGGGGTTAGCTAGCTAGCTCCAATAGGCACAAATCCAATTGACAATCCAATTGATGGGGTTAGCTAGCTAGCTCCAGAGGCAAAACAAATCCCTTCAATTAGACAATCCAATTGATGGGGTTAGCTAGCTAGCTCCAGAGGCAAAACAAATCCCTTCAATTAGACAATCCAATTGATGGGGTTAGCTAGCTAGCTCCAGAGGCAAAACAAATCCCTTCAAAGAGACAATCCAATTGATGGGGTTAGCTAGCTAGCTCCAGAGGCAAAACAAATCCCTTCAATTAGACAATCCAATTGATGGGGTTAGCTAGCTAGCTCCAGAGGCAAAGCAAATCCCTTCAATTAGACAATCCAATTGATGGGGTTAGCTAGCTAGCTCCAGAGGCAAAAGAAATCCCTTCAAAGAGACAATCCAATTGATGGGGTTAGCTAGCTAGCTCCAGAGGCAAAACAAATCCCTTCAATGAGACAATCCAATTGATGGGGTTAGCTAGCTAGCTCCAGAGGCAAAACAAATCCCTTCAATGAGACAATCCAATTGATGGGGTTAGCTAGCTAGCTCCAGAGGCAAAACAAATCCCTTCAATTAGACAATCCAATTGATGGGGTTAGCTAGCTAGCTCCAGAGGCAAAACAAATCCCTTCAATTAGACTAATCCAATTGATGGGGTTAGCTAGCTAGCTCCAGAGGCAAAACAAATCCCTTCAAAGAGACAATCCAATTGAGACAATCCAATTGATGGGGTTAGCTAGCTAGCTCCAGAGGCAAAACAAATCCCTTCAAAGAGACAATCCAATTGATGGGGTTAGCTAGCTAGCTCCAGAGGCAAAACAAATCCCTTCAAAGAGACAATCCAATTGATGGGGTTAGCTAGCTAGCTCCAGAGGCAAAACAAATCCCCTGGGGGTAGCGTCCTCTCCGCCATGGCGTCAACACAAATACTGGAAGTGTCACAAATACTGGAAGTGTCACCTTCTGCAAGTGTTGTCCATCTCTTATTTCCCAAAACAACCAGCAGCCCACAAATGTGTCACTAATCCACTGACACTCACGCTACTCTCCCATCTTCTACCAACAGACCTCCCAAGAAATCGCCTAATAGCCTTCTACAGGGTGGAGTTTCTCTAGATAACGGTCGCCGCGGGAATAACGCTTACGCCAAACGGGGCCTAAGAAACGCTTTAGAAAACATTTGCGGAAGAATATTGCAAGCTCTTGTCTGATTGGTGCAAACATTTTTTTTAAACAAACTTTAATGGACCAATCAACAACAAGAAACATATTCACCCCCTACTAGTTCCGGATAGTTCGCCGCTTGCTCGGTGTTTGGCAAGAACAAAACGCCACGCGAACTATCGGCAAACGAAGGGTGTTTCTTAGACCGTTTTTGCCGATTTGCGCTAACGCTACGGAACGTTAGCCCTTGTGAAACGGTCCCCAGGTATAAGGACTCATCACTCTTCTCTGATTCCGATTTTCTTCCCATCTCGTAGTGCTCAGTAATTGGTTCAAAGCGTCTGGCCCGAGGCATTAAACCCAATGTGCCCCCCATGTCACGACAAGCTACAGACAATGCTTTTTTTTTCCTCCCCAGCTTGACCAACAATCTGGGGATGGACACAGATAACTCCTCCTCCCCTATTCCTCCCCTTTCTGCCATCTTCCTCCCACACCCTGCTTCCTTGTCCTCCTGAATACGCACAAACGCCTCTCTCTTTCGCCTCCACTTACACAACTGCTGTGTAAACCAGGAAGGGTCAACGGTGTAGTGGGTGGTGTTGGCTTTTAGGAGGCAATTGTCCACCCTGACAACTTCCGTACCATCCCCCAAATCACCTGCATAAGCGTTGACATGATACGAGTCACACTAAGCTGACAAGACGCTGAAGACCACAAAATTAAAACCCGGATGTCTGTCTGACTTCAATTTCCCAGCAGGCTTTGCTTGTCACAACGACATAATTCCGGGTGGTTTGCTCTGTGTGTGTGTGTGTGTGTGTGTGTGTGTGTGTGTGTGTGTGTGTGTGTGTGTGTGTGCGTGTGCGTGTGCGTGTGCGTACGTGCGTGTGCGTGCGTGCGCGCGCGCGTGCGTGTGCGTGTGCGTGTGCGTGCGTGTACGTGCGCGTGCGCGTGTGTGTGCGTGTGCGTGTGCGCGTGCGTGTGTGTGTCCCAGTGCTTGACTCTAATCCGCTAAAACGCTTGATACGAAATTAAACTGGCTTAAGGCATAATTTGGATTCTTCAATTTAGGACCGTTTTAACTTGTATACGGTCTGGCGAGTGTCATTGAGCATGTGAGTGCTAGTAGGGTAATTCTTTGGTCAATAGCCTGCGGATCTTTTCACAAGTGAATGGTGTTATGAATAAACCAAACATTGGACGGCACTAAATGCCAAGTGAATGGTCTTCTGATGTGGTCAATACAGGAAATGGGTGGCTTTTGATGGGAGACTAGAACACAGAGAATGAGTGTGGAGAGATCTTCTCTCGCTCTCGCTCTCTCTCTCTCTCTCTCTCTCTCTCTCTCTCTCTCTCTCTCTCTCTCTCTCTCTCTCTCTCTCTCTCTCTCTCTCTCTCTCTCTCTCTGAAAAACAGACAGACAAAGACGGAAATATTGACATATGTACATGACATATGCATTATGCGCGTGCGCATAAGCGTGTGTATGTATGGTAACGGTTAGTGGGCTTGATGAGGTTTGTGTGCATGGGCGTGTGTATGTATGGTAACGGTTAGTGGGCTTGGTGAGGTTTGTGTGCATGAGCGTGTGTATGTATGGTAACGGTTAGTGGGCTTGATGAGGTTTCTGTGCATGAGCGTGTGTATGTATGGTAACGGTTAGTGGGCTTGGTGAGGTTTGTGTGCAGGTGTGTGTGTATGAATGGTAACGGTCAGTGGGCTTGGTGAGGTTTGTGTGCAGGTGTGTATGTATGCATGGTAACGGTCAGTGGGCTTGGTGAGGTTTGTGTGCATGTGTATGTATGGTGACGGTCAGTGGGCTTGGTGAGGTTTGTGTGCAGGTGTGTATGTATGTATGGTAACGGTCAGTGGGCTTGGTGAGGTTTGTGTGCAGGTGTGTATGTATGTATGGTAACGGTCAGTGGGCTTGGTGAGGTTTGTGTGCAGGTGTGTATGTATGTATGGTAACGGTCAGTGGGCTTGGTGAGGTTTGTGTGCAGGTGTGTATGTATGCATGGTAACGGTCAGTGGGCTTGGTGAGGTGTGTGTGCAGGTGTGTATGTATGTATGTTAACGGTTAGTGGGCTTGATGAGGTTTGTGTGCAGGTGTGTATGTATGCATGGTAACGGTCAGTGGGCTTGGTGAGGTTTGTGTGCAGGTGTGTATGTATGTATGGTAACGGTCAGTGGGCTTGGTGAGGTTTGTGTGCAGGTGTGTATGTATGTATGTTAACGGTTAGTGGGCTTGATGAGGTTTGTGTGCAGGTGTGTATGTATGGTGACGGTCAGTGGGCTTGGTGAGGTTTGTGTGCAGGTGTGTATGTATGGTAACGGTCAGTGGGCTTGGTGAGGTTTGTGTGCAGGTGTGTGTGTATGTATGGTAACGGTCAGTGGGCTTGGTGAGGTTTGTGTGCAGGTGTGTGTGTATGTATGGTAACGGTCAGTGGGCTTGGTGAGGTTTGTGTGCAGGTGTGTATGTATGTATGGTAACGGTCAGTGGGCTTGGTGAGGTTTGTGTGCAGGTGTGTATGTATGGTAACGGTCAGTGGGCTTGGTGAGGTTTGTGTGCAGGTGTGTATGTATGGTAACGGTCAGTGGGCTTGGTGAGGTTTGTGTGCAGGTGTGTGTGTATGTATGGTGACGGTCAGTGGGCTTGGTGAGGTTTGTGTGCAGGTGTGTGTGTATGTATGGTAACGGTCAGTGGGCTTGGTGAGGTTTGTGTGCAGGTGTGTATGTATGGTAACGGTCAGTGGGCTTGGTGAGGTTTGTGTGCAGGTGTGTATGTATGTATGGTAACGGTCAGTGGGCTTGGTGAGGTTTGTGTGCAGGTGTGTATGTATGTATGGTAACGGTCAGTGGGCTTGGTGAGGTTTGTGTGCAGGTGTGTATGTATGTATGGTAACGGTCAGTGGGCTTGGTGAGGTTTGTGTGCAGGTGTGTATGTATGTATGGTAACGGTCAGTGGGCTTGGTGAGGTTTGTGTGCAGGTGTGTATGTATGTATGGTAACGGTCAGTGGGCTTGGTGAGGTTTGAGTGCAGGTGTGTATGCATGGTAACGGTCAGTGGGCTTGGTGAGGTTTGTGTGCAGGTGTGTGTGTATGGTAACGGTCAGTGGGCTTGGTGAGGTTTGTGTGCAGGTGTGTATGTATGTATGGTAACGGTTAGTGGGCTTGGTGAGGTTTGTGTGCAGGTGTGTGAGGTGTATGTGTATGTATGGTAACGGTCAGTGGGCTTGGTGAGGTTTGTGTGCAGGTGTGTATGTATGGTGACGGTCAGTGGGCTTGGTGAGGTTTGTGTGCAGGTGTGTATGTATGTATGGTAACGGTTAGTGGGCTTGGTGAGGTTTGTGTGCAGGTGTGTATGTATGGTGACGGTCAGTGGGCTTGGTGAGGTTTGTGTGCAGGTGTGTATGTATGTATGGTAACGGTTAGTGGGCTTGGTGAGGTTTGTGTGCAGGTGTGTATGTATGTATGGTAACGGTCAGTGGGCTTGGTGAGGTTTGTGTGCAGGTGTGTATGTATGTATGGTAACGGTTAGTGGGCTTGGTGAGGTTTGTGTGCAGGTGTGTATGTATGTATGTTAACGGTTAGTGGGCTTGATGAGGTTTGTGTGCAGGTGTGTGTATGTATGGTAACGGTCAGTGGGCTTGGTGAGGTTTGTGTGCAGGTGTGTGTGTATGTATGGTAACGGTTAGTGGGCTTGGTGAGGTTTGTGTGCAGGTGTGTATGTATGTATGGTAACGGTCAGTGGGCTTGGTGAGGTTTGTGTGCAGGTGTGTATGTATGTATGGTAACGGTCAGTGGGCTTGGTGAGGTTTGTGTGCAGGTGTGTATGTATGTATGGTAACGGTTAGTGGGCTTGGTGAGGTTTGTGTGCAGGTGTGTATGTATGGTAACGGTCAGTGGGCTTGGTGAGGTTTGTGTGCAGGTGTGTATGTATGTATGTTAACGGTTAGTGGGCTTGATGAGGTTTGTGTGCAGGTGTGTATGTATGGTAACGGTCAGTGGGCTTGGTGAGGTTTGTGTGCAGGTGTGTGTGTGTGTATGGTAACGGTCAGTGGGCTTGGTGAGGTTTGTGTGCAGGTGTGTATGTATGGTAACGGTCAGTGGGCTTGGTGAGGTTTGTGTGCAGGTGTGTGTGTATGTATGGTAACGGTCAGTGGGCTTGGTGAGGTTTGTGTGCAGGTGTGTATGTATGTATGGTAACGGTCAGTGGGCTTGGTGAGGTTTGTGTGCAGGTGTGTGCGTATGTATGGTGACGGTCAGTGGGCTTGGTGAGGTTTGTGTGCAGGTGTGTATGTATGTATGGTAACGGTCAGTGGGCTTGGTGAGGTTTGTGTGCATGTGTGTATGTATGTATGGTAACGGTCAGTGGGCTTGGTGAGGTTTGTGTGCAGGTGTGTATGTATGTATGGTGACGGTCAGTGGGCTTGGTGAGGGTTGTGTGCAGGTGTGTATGTATGGTAACGGTCAGTGGGCTTGGTGAGGGTTGTGTGCAGGTGTGTATGTATGTATGGTAACGGTCAGTGGGCTTGGTGAGGTTTGTGTGCAGGTGTGTGTGTATGTATGGTAACGGTCAGTGGGCTTGGTGAGGTTTGTGTGCAGGTGTGTATGTATGGTAACGGTCAGTGGGCTTGGTGAGGTTTGTGTGCAGGTGTGTATGTATGTATGGTAACGGTCAGTGGGCTTGGTGAGGTTTGTGTGCAGGTGTGTGTGTATGTATGGTAACGGTCAGTGGGCTTGGTGAGGTTTGTGTGCAGGTGTGTATGTATGTATGGTAACGGTCAGTGGGCTTGGTGAGGTTTGTGTGCAGGTGTGTGTGTATGTATGGTAACGGTCAGTGGGCTTGGTGAGGTTTGTGTGCAGGTGTGTGTGTATGTATGGTAACGGTCAGTGGGCTTGGTGAGGTTTGTGTGCAGGTGTGTGTGTATGTATGGTGACGGTCAGTGGGCTTGGTGAGGTGTGTGTGCAGGTGTGTATGTATGGTAATGGTCAGTGGGCTTGGTGAGGGTTGTGTGCAGGTGTGTGCTCATGTGTGTATCGATATCATTCTGTCATACCCAATTCAAATATTAAAGACACACTGAGCCAGCGTGATTAAGTCCCTTGGTCTTTTCTGGGTCGGTGTGGCCCACATACAGACTTTCCTGACATACGATCGAGACTGCTCTTTAAAGCGATGTCACGTTTTTGTGCATGATGACATTTGTATGGGAGCCACACTTGGTCAAAATAAGATGTATTACCAGCTATAAGAGGGAAAACACGTGAAAACCGTGATTTTGCTACGTTAAAAAATAAATATATACATCTGTATCGTAAAGAATTCGGGACTGTCCTGGGGTTGCACTGCCTCCGGGCATTGCCTCCAGAATCGTTGCCACCATCGTTATATCTGCTAATGTCCCATGTGTGTCTGTTTCAGACCGGAGGACGTTAAACGGATTTTCATCAACCGTGATTTTGACACGTGATGTACTGGGTCTTTAAAGATACACTGACGCACCACGATTTAGTCCCTTGTTTTTTTCTGGGTAGCTGTGACCCACATACACATGTCCACAACTTCAAGTTGAGGCTGCTCTTTAAAATGATGTTTCGGTTTGGATTTGGGGGCATTTGTATAAAAATCAGAAAGAAGAAAAACAAATGAAGAAGTAAAACTGAATTTGAAGAGAGACAGGGAGATTATTACTTCAGCATTGAAGCACTGAGAGTGCTTCCCCCATCTGTTGACTCTAGCTCTCTGCCCTCCACCATTGCCCTTGGAGATTCCAACATCCATTTTTCTGAACATATTCGCAACCTTGGTGCTTTCTTGGATGAAGACCTTTCCATGCAACATCATATCACTAAGATCTGCCAGGCTGCATACATCGAACTCAGGCGAATCAGCTCTATACGCCCCTTTCTCACGACCGAGGCAACCAAAACGCTAGTCAGTTCATACATTTTGTCTAGATTAGATTACTGCAACTCCCTTCTACTTGGTTGCCCACAGGCGCTTCTCAAACCCTTACAACAACTTCAAAACTCTGCTGCTAGAATGGTCTTCAAAGCCAAGCGTCTTCAACACACATCACCTCTACTTAAAGAGTTACATTGGCTACCCGTTCAACAAAGAATAAACTACAAAGCTGCCTGTCTCTGCTATCAGATCATTATCAGGAACAGCACCGCAATACCTCTCTGAGCTTCTTGAAATTTACGTTCCATCTCGATCCCTCCGCTCAGCAAATGACAATAGGATCTTTCGAATACAAAAATTTAAACGTGATAGGCACGGCATGGTAGAGCTTTTACATCATCAGCAGTCAAACTCTGGAATTCATTGCCTTCTGCTGTCAGATATAGTCAATCTTTAGCATCGTTCAAAACAAATAATTTGTGTGTATTGTACTTTGTGAGCGGGGGGTGGGGCCTGTGTGGGCGAATGTGAGTGTGTGGTGCGCCTACGGCTGCTCTTCCGAGCAGGTGTGTGTTGTGTGTGAGTGTGTTCTGTGTTGGTATATCTGCTTGCATGTGTATGAGTGTATGCGTGTGCAGGAGAGATTGTGTTCCCCCTAGAGGGGAGGGTTTTTGTAGGAGTGTGTGTGAGTAAGTGTCTGTGAGTGCTGAGTACAACGTGAGTGCTTTGTGTATTTGAGTGCGCGTGTGTGTGTATGTGTGTGCGTTCGTGCGCGCGTGTTTGTACAAGTGGAGGCTTGAGTAAGTTTGTGTGCGCTTCAGTGAGAATTTGTTTTCTGTGTGTTTGATGAAATGTGTGTGGGTATGTGTGGGTATGTTTGTGTGCAAGAACGCGTTTACGCGCGTGCGTGCACGTACGTGCGTGTGCGTCTGTTTTGGTGTGTGTGAGTGTGTTTCAATGCTGATTGTAAAGCGTGGGCTTTGTGCTCGATAAAAAGCGCTATAATAATATCCGTTTATTATTATTATTATTATTGAACAATTTAACATTTTACACTTTGGAATACAATATTCAAAAACAGTATAGATAAGCTATAAACATTATACATAATAATGCTAATCGAAACCTACCTTTTTTACCCCCCCCGCTTTTGGAAATAATGTTTTGAACAGTGTCACATTGAAAAGTTTGAATAGATAGGCAGATCAGCGTTACCGTTCAGAAGAATTTGAGTTTGAATACTATCCAAGGGAAGATCATGCATAGCATTTGTACGGACCTCATTAAGTAGAGGGCATGACAATAAATAGTGTTCAGCTGACTCAGAGCCTGTACCACAAGTGCACATAAGATCATCAATCAAATGGCGATTAAACACATCGTTTTTTAAATCATTCATATGAAGGCGAAGGCGGCAATGACTTATCCTTCTTCTTCTTCTTCTCCTTCCTTCTTCTTGGTATTCTCCTTCTTCTTCTTTTTCTTCTTCTTCTTCTTTCTTCTTCTTCTTCTTCTATCTTACTACTCCTTCTCCTCCTCTCGCCTACTCCTCTCTCTCTTGGCCTTGATGTGATTGCCATATTGCTGTATGCGCTCTCTCTCTCTCTCTCTCTCTCATCGTTCTATTTCTCTTCTCTCAATCTCGGTCTCTCTCTCTCTCTCCTCTCTCTCTCTCTCCTCTCTCGGCTCTCGTCATCACTCCTCGGTCTCTCTCTCTCTCACTCATCTACTCTCCTCTCTCTCTCGTCTCTCTCTCTCTCTCTCACTCTCTTCCTCTTGTTCTCTCTCTCTCCTCTGCTCCTCTCTCCTATAATACAATTATTTAGTATACACATTTTTCATTTCTTAGCTAAAAAAAAAAATTATATTTTTATATTTTGTTTATTGTGATTTAGCCAGAATGTTTATATTTATGTAACGAAAAGTGGACTCTTTGATATATTGTATTGGGGAAAAGCCTGTATGATGAGAGAGAATGAATGATTTAATGAATGAATGAAATAATGAATGAATGAATGAATGAATTGATTAACTTTTATTTTCTGAGGATAATAGAGTAAGTATAAATACTTTTTTTCATCCAGTCCTCACAAAAACAAAAAAGGAAAACAAAATCAAGCAATAGAATTCAATAAATAGAGAAAGGCATGCAAAGAGAGTTTTTTTCCCTGAGAGAGAGGGAGAAGGGTGAAAGAGACTGGGCATAGGGGGGGAGAGAAGGGGGCGGAGGGGGATAGAGAGGGGGATAGATAGGGGGAGAAGCGGGGGGAGGAGGAGAGTGGGCTCGGAGAGCGGGAGCGGGAGGGAGAGAGAGGGGGAGAGAGAGAGGAGGGGGGAGAGAGAGTGGGAGAGGGGGAGAGAGAGAGGAATAGGGGGGAGAGGAGAGAGGAGAGAGAGGGGTGAGAGTGGGGGAGGGAGGGAGGGAGAGAGAGGAGAGGAGAGAGAGAGAGACAGAGAGAGAGAGGGAAGAGAGAGAGAGAGAGAGAGAGGTGAGAGGAAGAGAGAGAGGAGAGAGAGACAGGTGAGCGAGAGAGAGGGAAGAGAGAGTAATGGGCCGTGTGTACGCACGTATTACTTGGTGCATTCCTTCCTGTTACTTGTTTTACATTTTTATTAGTTTTTGTGAGTGTGAGGTGTTATCAGAGAGTGACAGTGCTGGTGAACGAGGGTGGATGTCTTTGTGAGTGAAAATCATGTTATTTTCGTTACTTTATTTCTTTGCATTCGAATGTTGGTGGTATGACTTTCTTGCTGATTTTAATTAATGTTTTCCATCTTTCATTGTTGCTTTTGTTAACGCGCAACGAGCATACTACTATATTGGATTTTTAAGCGCTATATGAATTATTATTATTTTATGATTTATTATTATTATTATTATTATTATTATTATTATTATATTATTATTATTATTATTGTTAACGTATTATTATTATAGGATTGGGTTTCCATCTTGTTATGTTGCATAAGTGTTTTTACTAATCCCAAAATGTGTGCATGTTAAAGATGAGTATGGTAGAATAGGATTTGGTTTTTTTTTGTTCATGTGTATGTGCTTACATTTACGTTTGATGTATTTTTAAGATTAGTATGTAAAATGGGCTTAGGCTTGATTTTATTATGTGTATCGGCTTTAAATTTAAATTGTGTACATGTTACGAGTATGTAAAATAAAGGATTTAGTCTTAATTTTGTGATGAGTTAAGTTTTTACTTATGTGCATGTTAAAGATGTGAGACTAGAAAGTAGGCTTAGGCTTGATTTGGTTATGAGCAGTATTTTACTTTTTAATATGTGTATTCGCTTGCAAATAATATGACTTAGGTTTGCTTTTGTTACGAGTGTGTGTTTACTTTTTAATTTGTTATCATTTGTTAAAAATGAATAATGGGAATGTAGGAATAGGTTTCATGTTGCCATGGGTACATGTATTTTACATTTTAAATTGTGCCATGTCTAACGATGAGTAGGGTAAAGTAATACTATGTTTGACATTATTATGGGCGTGGGTTTCTTTTCAAATAAGTACATTTTAATGATGAAGTATGATTGAGGTATTTTTTATGTTTGTGCACTTCTCTATTTTGTGAATGTTTAAAGATGGGAGTGGGTGAAAAAGTTTTTAGGATTGGTTTTTTATTTTTCCCCGTGCGTATTGTGGGCTTTAAACTTCACCACACATTTGAAATGTTAAATAATTAGTATAGTTAATAATAAAGGTTATTGGATTTTTGGTTAGTTGGGGGATGATGTGGTTGAACAAAAATATAGGGATTGTTTTTTTTTTTGCATTGCCTCTATATTACTTTGTATGTGTGTTTATTTTCCGGTTTTTTGTTCATTTTTTCTACTTTTTAAATATGTGATTTTTGGGGGGTCCAGAGGGGGATGGATTGTAAAAAAAGGGGGCGCAATGTTATTGCTTACTCTATTACCCTCTTTAAATAAAATCAATTCAATTCAATTCAATTCAAATCAATTCTCTCTTCTCTATCTCCGCTCTCCCTCCTCTCTCTCACCCCCCCCCCCCCCACTTTTTCCTCTCCTCGATCTCTCTTCTTTTCTTTCTTCTCTATCTCTCACTGTGTTTTCTCTCTTCACTCTAAATAAAATAAAATTTAATGGAATAAAATAAAAATAAAACAAAAGGGCATATGGAAATAAAACCATAACAGAAAAGAAAAAGAAAAAAAAATAATTAAAAAAAAATACTCTCTAGCTGCATGCACTGTAGTGGGCCTGGCTAGATGCGCATTTTCTAATTACGTGCATGGCTGTCATTTCACGATCGATCTCTACTTTAAGACGCAAGGTTTTTTGCGAGGAAATTTCCAAGTCTCCATCATCATCATCATCATCATCATCATCATCATCATCATTCCTCAGCTCATTAATCATCATCATCATCATCATCATCATGACAGCATTTATAAAAAAAAAAATTTAATGGTTTTTTCAATAATTATGATCTGGCGGGATATTATTTTTTTATTTTATAGTTTTTATAATCGATACCAACCTAATTACCGCATTACAGCAGGGAAATGCATTTGTGATGTGTGCGTGCTTCAGAGAGGGAGAGGAGAGAGAGAGAGAGAGAGATAGAAGAGAGAGAGAGAGGGAGAGAGAGAGAGAAGAGAAGAAGAGAGAGAGAGAGAGAAGGAGGAGAGAGAGATAGAGAGAGAGAAGAGAGAGAGAGAAAGAAAGAGAGAGAGTAGAGAGAGAAGAGAGAGAGAGAGAGAGAGAGAGAGAGAGAGAGGAAAGAGAGAGAGATTGTGTGGTTTATGTGTGTGGCCCACGCGCGTGCATGTTTGAGTTTGTGCAATATGCGTGTTTTGAGAGTATGTGTAATGAGCACGCGGCGCGCGTGTGTTTTGAATATATGTCCGTGTTTTGTCTGTCTATGCTACTTCTGTATGTCTGAGGGTGGACTGTCTATATGCGCTGATTAAAAAGAAAAAAAATCGGTCACTGAATGAAAAGCCTGGGCGTACAACCGACAGAGTGGGGGAAAAGGGGGGGGGGGGGGATCGATAATGCCAAAGGATTGTTTGTGTTTACTCGATTGAGCGAGTGCACGGTTGAACTGACAAATACGAAGGCTATTCAGGGAGATGGAGAATCCCCCAAACAGAACAGTGAAGTGCGATTTGGGTGGAAGCATTGATGAAGCATGATTCGCTTGAATCACTGACGGAAAATTCGAGAGTGAAAAAATTCATTTCCGACGTTTTGGTGTTCTCTGTTTCTTTTTGTTGTTAGGTTCATTGTTATGAAGTTATATTACGTAACTTTTACCCATAATTGGTGGGCGGTGGTGTTGTAAAAAAACCTTTGGTGGAGGGAAGTTAATTAAGAGATGCGTTTTTTCCTCTTTATTCAATTTCAATACAATGTCCCTCCTCCTAGTCTCACTATTCAATTGCGTATGAGTTAGAAATCTTGGTGAGAGGGCGTTTAGCGTCGTTGACACCAAACGTTTTGGAATTCTCACCTGACCATACCCGTAACAGTCTCACTCTTCTTCATTCCAGTCCCACACTAAAAACAATGACGTTTTTCAGGGAAAGCTTTCTCTTGTTAAAGTCTATGATCCTTTATCCACTCTTGTCTTCCAGCTCATGACGTTGGAGTATGAGGTTAATGCAGTGCGTCGCGCGTGTGTGTATGGGGGGGTGGTTGAAGGGAGGAGGTGGGTTGAAGGGAGGAGGGTGTTAGTGTGTTTGTTTTATGATTATATGCAATGTATTCATTTTCATAGATATGTATGGTGAGGATACAGGAAGCCCAGTCGTTAGAAATCAGTTTTTGTTGCAAATGGTGATGGTGGAGAATTGAAAGCGCATTGAAGTAAAGATTATGCGCGATATATAAGCATTATTAATTATTATATTATTAGATTTTAAAAATACCCCAAAAAAAAAAAAAATATTTGTTTGTCTCGGGTCACCAACCCTCCTTCCTGTGACTGGTTTCCTGTCTAATACTATACCCTCTGTATGTCTCTCTGTCTCTCTGTCTATCTTGTCTCTTCCTTTTGTTGTTGTCTATCTCTGGTTCTTCTCTGTATCGCTTGTCTGTATCTCGAACTGTCTCTGTAGTGTCTGTTGCTTGTCTGTATATTCTCTTCTTCTTCTTCTTCTTATTCTTCTTCTTCTTCTTCTCTTCTTTCTTCTTATTCTTCTTCTTCTCTTCTTCTTCTTATTATTCGATATCGCTCAGAAGTTTCCTGTCATTATAGAGCGTAGATGCGCCCTGCGCTGTTTATGCGCCTAACCTAAGAAATATTTTGGCCCAGTAAGTCGACTTCGGCTGGAGGAGATCTTTTTGAAAGCTGTTTCGTGGGAAACAATACAGGAGAATGGCACCGGTAAACTAAGGCAGTGAACGGGCTCAGGAAAGATATAGAAAGGATAGTAGATGACAGTAAGCAACGGAAGGAAAAAGGCAGAGTCAAGAGAGTGATAGATTTTAGAGTAGTGATAGATTAGAGGGACGTTACAAGCACAGAAACTTCCAGAAGGTGGGGGAACTATTTTATACAAAAGAACCCCCGGTTATCCCCACGGGGGAGTCTACTCAGTGTGAACGGGCAACAGGCATGCATCACGCTCATCCTACTAAAGGGTCTGCTACACTACATACGATTCGCTTTCAATGCGATGCGATTGTGACGATGTTTGTGAGTCATGATTCACGTGAAACACCTCCGTCTAAAAACAATTCTACTACTTTCGCTCTGTATACTCCAGTAGACCCAGTATGAATTCCACGAGTATTATGACTCGCGTCGTCACACTCGCATCGCATCGACAGCGAATCGTATGCAGTGTAGCAGCCCTCTAGCCCCCCCCACATCCTCTTCAACCAGTGAAGGAGCCGACCACACATCTTATCCGTGTTTTAAGTGCGGATTCCTCCTCCCACCATAGCGGAATCCAACTGTGACCCCACGTCAGTGAGGCAGAGCGCTTCACGTGGGAAAATACTCCCGTCTAAAGAAATAATTATACTATTTCCGACCCTCTATCATCAGACTGGTATATCGGAGGACTACTATTTCCGACCCTCTATCATCAGACCTGGGGTATATCGGGGGACTACTAGTTCCCGACCCTCTATCATCGAGGTATATCGGAGGGACTACTATTCCGGCCCTCTATCGTTCCCTCTTACCATCAGATGGTATATCGGGGGGGGACTGACGTTTCCGGCCCTCTTATCATCAGTGACTGGTATATTCGGAGGACTACTATTTCACGACCCTCTATCATACAGAATGGTAGATCGGGGGACTACTATTTCGGCCATCTATCGTGTACCTCTATTCAGCAGAAACTGTATATCGGGGGGATACTTGTTTCCGGCCCTCTATCATCAGACTGTTATATCGGAGGATACTATTTCCGGCACTTCTATCGTTCCTCTTTCATCAGACTGGTATATCGGGAGGGAACTATATTCGGCCCTCTATCGTTCCCTCTATCATCAGACTGTAATACGGGGACTACTTTTTCCGGCCCTCTATCATCAGGACTGGTATATCGGTGGACTACTATTCCGGGCCTCTATCGTTCCCTCTACCATCAGGGGGGGACTGGTATATCGGGGGGACTACTATTTCGGGCCCCTCTATCAATCAGACTGGTTATTATCGGGGCCCCTCTTGGGAATACTTTTTTCCGGCCCTCTATCATCAGACTGGTATATCGGGGGACTACTATTCCGGCCTCTATCGTTCCATCTATCATCAGAATGGTATAATCGGGTGACCTGACTATTTCCGACCCTCATCAATCAGACTGGTATTATCGGGGGGACTGCTGTTTCCGGCCCTCGATCATTTGACGGACGCTATTCTCATGCTCAATATCCAATATTTTATCCCGATTGGACCAAAATGTGGCCGAAATTGGGGCTAAAAATGGCCAAATTTCGGCTAATATCAATCTTGACTAGCTCGATAAAACGGGCTTCGCGGAATTGCAAATCATATTTTTTATGAGTATTAAAGAATATCTTTTGCAAACATTTCGATATGACACTGAGCCAGAGTGCCAACTGGGGAAAAGGGTGGGAACAAAACATTTTCAAAATGAATGACTTCAAAAATTCCCTTCCACAAAATGCAATAGAATGCTATTTAGGAGGCATGGCTTTGTCATTAGCAAAGTGTTACATGAACAACTTGGACCGTCATTGTTGTTCTGAGGGGTAAACTGTGACGGTATCGTTAACTAGTAGCTTATGAAAGTGCGGAAGGCCACAACAAATCGCCACGAAAGAGAGGGAGGTGAGAGAGAGAAGAGGAGGGGAGAGAGGAGGAGGAGAGGAGAGAGGAGCGAGGGGGAATTACATATCTATATCTATTATATATATTATATATCTATATAGAGAGAGGATGAGAGAGGAGGCCGAGGAGAGAGAGAGAGAGAGAGAGGATAGAAGAGAGAGAGAGGATGAGAGAAGGAGAAGGCGACGAGAGAGGAGAGAGAGAGGGGAGGGATACAGACAAAGAGAGAGAGAGAGAGGATGAGAGGAGGGAGAGAGAGAGTGGAGAGAGAGAGAGAGAGAGAGATGAGAGAAGAGAGAGGAGAGAGATGGTTGATGAAAAAAAAGGGAGAATCCTGGCATGTTTGTCTTTATTAAAGACACAAATATAAAGCCATATAAGTTATTTACTATAATTATTAGATGATTATTATTATTATATATTTATTTATTATTCTTTTATTAAAGCATTATTATTATTATGATATTATTATATTATTATTATTATTATTTATTATTATTGCTGCCAGTCGGATCACAGTGGAATTCGAGGGTAGTCATTGCGCAGCGCGATGGCCGTTCTGAACAGTAGCTCCTTGGCATCGAGGGACGGACAAGGCTGGGACTGACGGGCCCTGCCTCCTGAACAGTAAGCTCCCGTGGCCTCAGAGGACGGGGACCAAGGCTGGGCTGACGGCCTGCCTTCTGGAAACAGTAAGCTCCGTGGCATCAGAGGACGGGGACAAGGCTGGATGAAACGGGCCGGGCCTCTGAACAGTTAAGCCTCCGTGGCCATCAGGAAGGACGGCCAACAGGCTGGATGACGGCCTGCCTCCTGGAACAGTAAGGCTCCGTGGCATAAGAGGCGGGACAAAGGCTGGTGACGGGCCTGCCTTCTGAAAAAACAGTAAGCTCTGGCATCAGGTAGGGACGGACAAGGTGAGCTGGACGGCCTTGCCTCTGAACAGTCCAAGCTCCGTTGGCATCAGAGGACGGACAAGGCTGGCTGACGGGCCTGCCTCTGAACATAAGCTCCGTGCATCAGAGGACGGGGACAAGGGCTGGGCTGACGGCCTGCCTCTGAACCAGTAAGGCTCCCGGGGCATCAGAGGACGG
This sequence comes from Phymorhynchus buccinoides, assembly GCA_017654935.2. Lineage (NCBI taxonomy): Eukaryota > Metazoa > Mollusca > Gastropoda > Neogastropoda > Raphitomidae > Phymorhynchus > Phymorhynchus buccinoides. The sequence goes on from CM065694.1 coordinate 850,096, forward strand.
GCAAGGGCTGGCTGACGGGCCTGCCTCTGAACAGTAAGCTCCGTGGGCATCAGAGGCGGACAAGGCTGGGCTTGACGGCCTCCTCTGAACAGTAAGGCTCGTGGCATCAGAGGACGGGGCAAGGGATGCTGGCTGGACGGCATTCCTATGAAACAGTAAGCTCCGTGGCATCAGAGGGACGGGGGGGAACAAGGGGCTGGGACTGACGGGCCTGACAGGGAACCAAAGCTTCGGTGGACTCCGTACAGACCTAATAACGCACATTATTGATGCCACAAGGTACGAACAATCAACCCTTCTGGGGTTAGGAGCCAAAGGTTACTACCAAATTTCTTTGTTCTCTTGTGGTCGGGGCAGTGAGGATGCCTCGGGCCTCTTGCGGGGGACTGGACGGGGACCCCGCCCCTCTCACGGGAGTCTCCTCCTCCCTGGGGAACGCATACTAAGAGAAGTCCTTGTGAGAGAGTTATCTTATGGTGTCACCCAAGAGAAACAAATGAAGACTGTTCTGGTAGATATTAAGCGCCTCGAATATTCTAGGGGCTTGGCTGCGGGACATTGCCTGGTGCATTTTACTCTGCCGTGTGGTGGCTGTTCAAATGAAAACAAAACTTAAAATTATGTATAGCTTCTGGCTAAGGATCTTAAGGTCACCCCACATACGCGTGGACCACACATGCGCACGCCGCGGCACGCACCCGGCACGCACCACCCACACACCAACCACACCCACACACAACACAACCACAACCACAACACAACACACAGCACCACGCACACCACACACACCACACACAACCACACGCACGCCACACGCACGCGACACGCCACCACAACACACCACACCCACATACAACCACCACCACAACCCACACACACCACACACACACAACATCACCCCAAAACCCACACATACACACAACGCGCACCACGACACGCACACACACACCAACCCCCACACAACACACACGCCACACCACACAACACATACACACCACACACGGGGTATCTTCACTGAGAATTTCGCAAGGACATTGTTTCCATCCATCATGGTTCATTATAATAGTGGCATTGCAAATGACGGAACGCACGTACAAGTATCTGCACTTGTGCAAGCCACCCAATAAAACAAAATTCATTTCCTGACATTCTATGTTATCACCCAACGAGGGCACACACCCACACCCCAACCACATGGCTACACATACTCGCGCGCCGCACGGCACCGACAACGCACACCACGCACGCCACACACACACACGCGCTGGCGCGCGCGCCGCGCGCGCGCACAACGCACCAAACGCACACGCACCCCCACCCACCAAAAACCGCACAGCACACCCACACACACAAGCACACAACACACACACACACACCACACACACGTGCACGCCCAACACACGCACGCACACATTTTCTCGCGCGCACTGTATACCCGGCCCCGCCACACATATAATAACATACACACCCTCTGACACCACACTCCCTCCTCCACCACACATACGGCCACGCACGCCACGCACGCACGCATGCCCACCACATTACAGGACATCACACCACACACACACCACACACAACACACACAAAACACACACACCCACACCAAACACAAACACACACCACACACACCACACACCACCACACAACACACACCACCAACAACCAACAACACAACATTACACAGCACACACACAGAAAGACACCCAGGGGGAAACAACAGACAGACACACACCATATCCGGTCACCTTGAAAAGGGCAGAGTGGTGGCTTATCGATGGAACTGTGCTACGACGCAGGTAGTTACGGGTTACAAAACTACGAAATATTTCGCAACAACCCTTGATGAACTTAAACCAGATGGAGGTCCTCCCTTGTTCCACAACCAGGTCACAAACTGCCATTGAGCAGCTTGGACGTCACATTTCACCGCCATGGGGCAATCAAAAACCCGTAGGGGATTAAGCGCGTTGATATTCTTAGCGTTCAGGGGGTGGTAGTGACTCTTCTCCTCTCTCTCGCTCTCTTCTCTCTCTCTCTCTCTTCCTTCTCTTCTCTCTCTTCTCTCTCTCTCTCTCTCCCTCTCTCCTCTCTCCTCCTCTCTCTCTATCTCTCTCTCATCTCTCTCTCCTCTCTCTCTCTCCTCTCCCCTCTCTCTCTTCGCTGTGTCTCTCTCTCTTCTCTTCTCTCTCTCTCTCTCTTTCTTCTCTCTCTCCTCTCTCTCTCTCGTCTCTCTCCTCTGCTCTCTCTCTCTCTCTCTCTCTCTCTCTCTCTCTCTCTCTCTCTCTCCCCCTCCTCTCCTCTCCTTCTCCTCTCGCCTCTTCCTTCTCTCCTCTCTCTCTCTCTCTCTCTCTTCTCCTCTCTCTCTCTCTCTCTCTCTCTCGCTCTTCCCTCTCAAAAGAAAAAGATAGGCATACAATTACTAGAAAACTAAGAAAAGATTTTAGTTTACCCTTGTCCACCGCCAATGCTGCATTTTGACGTCACAATGATTTAAAAAAATCAATGTCATAAAAACCTTGAAATCCAGGGTCTGTACTCAATGGACATAGTGTTCCTAAATTTGGGGGAGGTAAGTGGATGACCCTATGCTAAAATGGTCACAGAGAAATCCCACAGCCACGCAGATGAAAATCCTTTTCTGTGCCAGTAAAGTTTAAATGGAAATGTTTGGCGCAAAGATGGGGGACTGGCTGTGAAAGGGGTGATAAGCTTTTACTTCGCTCGGTTTCAACTTTCCACAGGTGGAAGACATACATACATACTAGATCGTGTGGGAATCAGCCGCTTAAATATGGAAAGTGACAGATGACAATAAAGAGTTTCCGCGGGTGCGTTGGTCACTCGGACTCGTATGCCTTATAATGAAGATAACAAACGGACTTTCCGGTGTTCCCGGGAAAACAGAAGGTCGTTTTGTGAAAACAAAGGGAACCAGGGGGCTGATAGCATCCTGTTCTGGCTTCATCAGCCACTGTGTCCTTGATGGCGGGAGGACCTTTTAATGAAAAAAAATGTGCTATCTTTGCCGTATCTTCGTTAACATACATGGACATTACCACCCATGGCCTCGGGTTCCGTTGTGTATGTTCTCTTGTTTGTTCCGTTCGCCCGTGAATTAAAGCAGCCTTTAGACTGCAGTTGGCGCACGGGATGCATGCTATTTGAGTTCGTGTCATCCATCCCACCGGAACAACACGGCCTACTCCTATCGAATAGTGGAATGGGCTTTAACATGAGCGCAAGATCTTGTGCGTGCATTCGCACACGGAACCTCGGTTTTAAGTCTCATCCGAAGGACGTTTTCCCCAACTGACGTCAGGTGCCCATTTTACACCTGGGTGGAGTGAGGAAAAATAGGAGTAAAGTGCCTTTCCCAAGGACACACTACTGCGACCCGAGCTGGATTCGAACCCGCACACTCGCAAACACACAAACACGTTTAACTTGTTTTCTGTTTCACCTCATAAGTTATATGAACATGGAAAACATTTTCAAACAGATCTAGACTTGTTATTCATTCTCAGATCCGTGTGGGCCTGTGTGTCATAGATCTACTGAATGAAATAGGGGCAATAAGTTTGCACAGGTCTAGTTAGCGTGCAGCATCATGATCATGACACATTAGATCTAGACTAGATCTACATCTTTTATGTATTTTATTTCAGCATTCATCCCGCGATCACGATATGATGTAGGTATCGTCTAGATCTATCGAGGAGAAATCTTACCTTCATCTATAACAGATGTGGTAGACTAGTCTAGAACAACAACCACCACCACCACAACAACAACAAAGATTTGTTTTAGTTTATTTCATCATTGCAGGAATTGATGAAGTCTAAGGTCATTGCCGGTAGGTGGCAAGGCAGGAAGTTTTGTAGACAACGGCTACGTGGGTAACGGTTGGCATTGTCAACGGTAAACAAAACAAAGCTCCCTTCGATGAATAAACTAAAGCCATCAGACTGATCACACGAACACACACATTCAGCAACAGTATGTTGACCTAAACGTAAAATCTAGTAACTAAACTGTTTGAGGGAAGCGTCACTGACTTTGGACACGATTCTGCTGACATGGGCTGTGAAATAAAGCCTACCATATCACCACAAACAGACTGAAAAGACTCACTTGCATAGAAAGAAACGCCTGACGAAAAGAGACGGGCACAGCGCGTTGGCTCGGTTCACAATGTGTCAGCCGCCCCAGTGCCCAACCAGTTATTGGAAAGATGTCAATTCTTGGAAAACATAATCTTTTGGATGAGTCAATACCATCTAGTGCCTACAGTGGACGAAGTCTCTCACCAAAAATGCGTTTTCGTCGTAAATGTCTCCTTTGAATGAGACAAACTGCAATCACGGCAGCCATTGTTATCAGTATGCTAAGTATTTAGAGGCGGACCCCCCGCCTCTAACTTAGCAGCGATTTAGGCTACTAAGTTATTATCATGCTAGGCCTAAACGTCGACGTGAATAGCAACTTTAGCAGGAGCTACTAAGGAGCTACTAAGATATTAGTATGCTAAGTCACTTAGCACCTCGACATGAATACCGCTCCAGCACAATTTATATAATTTTTTTTTTATTTAAATTTTGGGGGGAACACGGAACATTACTCAAAGTATATATATGGGAGAAAAAGTAAATCAGCACAATTTATATAGATATATAGAACATTATATATTTTTGTTATTTTACATAAGATTTTTACCATTTTTTTTGAATTAAGTGCTGGTTTGCTTTTATTGTGGACTTTCAATCTGGTGCAAAGAGGACAACCTTTTCTCTTGTAGAAAGTCTTCTAGCTCAGTTTGAATGTTCATTTATATATAAACGTACAAGAATTGAAGAAGAAAAAACAACCACACCATTAAACTTTTCCTCTTTATATATATAGTTTGCTTGAATAAAAAAAATGTTGTGTCCAATTTTTAAGTTTGTGAACCTAAGAAAGGAACTGAATAACTTTAATTTTAACTTTACAATTTATTCTCGATGTTGCTGAGTATATATATATATAAGTATATATATATTTTTAAATTTTGAGCACAGCCGAACATTACTCAAAGTTAATGTTTCTGAGGTTCACAAATAAAGACATTGGACACAGAAAAGTTTTATCAAAGCAAACTATTCTGCATTGTTCAAATGCACTAACTTTTCAGTCCTTCAGAGTAGGGGTACGGACGGAGCTGGCTATTCACTGAGATTTTCCTTTCATACTATTATTAGCACTTTTCTGTGTCCAATGATCTTTATATTGTGTCTTTTTTGTTTGCCGTTTTTGAACACGAAACATTACTCAAAGTTAACGTTAACTGGTTTTGTTTTCTGAGGTTCACAAATAAAGACATTGGGACACAGAAAAGTTTTATCAAAGCAAACTGTATATATATATATATATATATAGATATATATATATATATATATATATATATATATAATATATATTATATATATATATATATATAAGGATTGAAAGCCCCTGTGTTTGCCAGCTCCGCACTGTCCGGGAAGAACATCACTTGTGCATTTGTCGTGATCACAATACAGAAATTAAAATTAAAAAACAAGGAGTTCGAGTATAGCCATATATACACGCACGCACGACTTAGCACACACGCACACGCACGCACACACAGAGAGAGGATAAATCACATCTTCAAAACTCTAATCCATACAAATATTTTGGAGAAAGCATTTTAATTAGCACTTTTTGTCATTAAAAAAAGATTTTAAGAAAAAAGAAAATGCTACGGAGAGCTTAGCTACACATACTTTACACCAAAAGCTATTATTACATTTGAAAACATAAGCCAATGTCCTGTTTCAAACAACAAGAAACCTTATAATAGACAGACTAACGTTTATCACATTAGCTGTCGAAACAAAACTATTTCAGTTATCAGCATGTGTTTCATGTGTGTGTGTGTGTGTGTGTGTGCATGTTGTGTGCTGTGTGTGTGTGTGGTCGTGTGTTGTGTGTGCCTTGAAGTGTGTGTGTGTAGTGTGCAGGGCGCGTGTGGTCGTGCGTGCACGTGCGTGTGCGTGCGTGTGCGTGCGCGTGCGTGTGTGTGCGTGCGCGCGTGCGTGTGCGTCCTCGTGCGTGTGCGTGCGTGGTGTGCGTGGGCGTGCGTGTGAGTGCTTGTAGTGCTGTGTGTGTCTGTGTGCGTGCGCAGCGCGTGCCTCTGTGCGCGCGCGGCGCGCGCGCGCGCGCGTGCCTGCTGTGTGTATGGTGTGTGTGTGTGTGTGTGAAATACAGAATGTTACATTTAATTTTTGTGTATGCGTCCGCACACTTCGTGCACTCGCGCCCATGTGTTTGTCTGTCTGTGTTAACGGGGGAATGAGTGCGCGTGTGTTTGTGTGTGTGATGTGTGTGTGTGTGTGTGTGTGTTGTGGTGTGTGTGTGTGTGTGTGTGTGTGTGTGTTAAGTGTGTGTGTGTGTGTGTGTGTGTTGTGTGTGTGTGTGTCTGTGTGTTAACGGGGAATGAATGCGCGTGAGTGCGCGTGTGTTTGTGCGTGTGTCCAGTCAAGTCAAGTCAAGTCAAAATAATATTTATTGAGGGTTAAAGAATAAGCTAACAAAGCTTTTTTTCATCCTGCCCTCATAAAAAACAATACACATCAATCAAAAATCAATGAACTTAACATATTTACAGGAACACAAAACAGAAAACATTATGATCAGTATAATGAAAGAAAAAAACAACAACAAAGAACCAAACAGAAGAGAGAGAATAGGGAATAGGGAGGAAGAGAGAGGGAGAGAAAGCCGGGGGTAGGAGGACACACACACACACACATGCGCGCGTTGATGCGCATATACAACTTAGTGCACAGCACATTACGCTCACACACACACATCACGAAAATCACACACACAACGACGCTCACTCACACACACAACACACATACCCCCCCCCCCCCACACACACACACACTCACACACCACACCACACACTCACACACACACACCACAAACACACACACACACACCCACAACACTCACACACACACACAAACACACACACACACAACACACACACACACACACACACACACACACACACACACCACACACAACACCACACTCACACACACACCTGCACACACAACTGGAAAACAAAACAAAAAACAGAAGGAAAGGGAAGATAGAAGGAAGAAAAGAATATTTCCAGACATAAGAACATGCAATGCATATATACATCTTAATAATGCCAGATTACAATTTATCAACCAGGTGCTTCTTTAAAGCTTTTTTTTAAAAGCTGGTTTAGATGGACATGATTTCAAGAATGATGGCAAGTTGTTCCATGTGTTTCCCCCAGAGTATGTCAAGCTGGATTTGAACAGATCGTTATGGGGCTTAGGAAATGAAAGCTTATGAGTATGTCGATTTTCATTTAATGTAAAGGAACTTATTATTTTATTTGGGGCTGTTCCGTTTACGATGTTGTACATGACATAGGCATTTGTTTAAGAAAAGTCTGTATTTAAACGGATGGATGTTTAGTTGTTTATAGTCATTTATTGTTAAACTAGTAGACTTAAGTAGGACAAGCTTTAAAGCTCTTTTGTGTAAGACGAGTTATGTATTTTAGATTATTTTCACTAGCACTATTCCATAACGTGGTACATGCACACACACAAACACAGAGGTACACATGTGTGGCACAAACACACAGTTCACCACAATGTAAGGTTTACTGACATTCTTTATTTTTGACAACTGGTACACACTTTTACAGACACACTTACCGAGGTCATTACACACACACACCACGACACACACCTTATGCACACACAACACCTTTAACACTTTATGGTAGACAAATGCTTCAACGTTATGTCTAAATTAAAGGCTTTAAACACAGAGTTCTCTACTTTGACTTTTGACGTGTCGTTATATGAGCATACAAGATCATTTTTGTGTGCATTAGAGAGTAAATTGGTTCAATTCTGTCCACTCAGTTAGTCTTATTAACATTGGTCTGCAGATTGTCTACTAATTCAAACAGGACTGGCACTGTTAGATTGCAATGAAGTGTCATCAGCAAACATTTCACAACAGCATTTAATGTACAAACACAACCAAAGGAAAATCAAGTCGTTAATGTAGAGAATGGAAAATAGAAGTGGCCCAAAAGAGACTGATCCCCTGGGGTTAACGACGGGGGGGGGGCGGGAGGAGCGATCCTTACAGAATTGATTTCAACCAGCCTGTTGTCGATGCAGGTAAGAACAACGACGCAATGGAAACACACAAGCACTGCTAGATATGTACGTAATGAGTAAAGTTTTTGTTAATTTAAAAGTGACATGTGGTTGATAACCATCAAACGCTTTAGCACGCAATCTATGAATATAAAGGCACTTGTAAATTCAGTTGTTACACATATTTGAAAGACATCTATCTACAGTTGTACATAACAAGCAGTATGGCAGGACATGATCTTTCACAAAACCAGACTCAGATTTCCATTTATTAAATCGTAATGATTCAAATGAGAATTCAAATGTTTTTGGATGTGCTTTTCAAGTGGTTTAGACAATATACTTAATATTGATATAGGTCTGTAGTTAGCTGGATTTGATCGATCACCGCTTTTATGTAATGGCATAACTTTTGCTTGCTTGAATTTTAGAGGAAACTGTTTTTTATCAATGCATAAGTTATATATGTAAGTGAGAGTGTCTGCTATAGCAAATGAAGCGGTTTTCAGTATTTTCCCATCCATTCCATCTAAATCGCGGACTCCCTGTGTGTGCGTGTATTTGTGCTGTGTGTGTGTGTGTGTGTTGTGGTGTGTGTGGTGTGTGTGTGTGTGTTTGTGTGGTGTTTGTGTGTGGTGTGTGTGTGTGGGGTTGTGTATGTGTGTGTGTGCGTGTGTAAGGAAGTAAGAGAACGTTGAGTGCAAGCATCGTGCTTATTTTACTTTCTAATGATTAATTATTTATTTGCCTTCAATGTTCTTGTTATCAATGTAAAGCGCACTGAGCTCATGTGATAAAGAGCGCTATATAAATTTCCATTATTATTATTATCGGATTATACGCTGAATGGAGGTCACAACTGATTTTTCTTTCGACCAACATGTTGGATAGAGTGAGGCGGCTTTTAGGTAACTGTCTACTTACCTGCTCGCTCACTACGTTCTACCTCTGACAGCTGCACACTCAAGGTTACTCGGGTCCACACGAAATCGTTTGTTGAACGATCTATTCTACTATTTCGCACCTCACTTATGGAATTCCCTCCCACAGCATGTCCGCTCATCTGACTCTATTTCCGCCGTTCGCTCTGCCCTTAAAACTCACTTGTTTCGGACATAATTATGATTGATTAGGTGTTTGTGTGTGTGGTGGTGGGTGTGTGTGGGGGGGGGGGGGGGGTCCGTTTTATGGCAGAAAGAAAGAAAAGAAGAAATCTGTGTTAAATTAATGTATTTACAATTATTTTATTATTTGTATTTTGTATGTAGAATGTCTACGTCTTGTTAAAACTTTAAATGCTTGTAAAATGA
>CM065694.1:860124-862624 GCA_017654935.2 Phymorhynchus buccinoides
AAGACCCATATTGTCTAGTTTGGGAAGTAGGATAGACCTTTTAAACCTTTCACCGCCAAGCCATATTTCGCCAAACATTCCATCAATTTACAAGGTAGAGAACAATGTCCATCGCAGTTAATTGGTGATTCTTCTGTGACATATCCTTACTTTCCCAACATATTGACAATAGGTATTTGGATATGACCCCAATTTGATGCCTTTGAGTGACATAGGTGTTAAATCACTTTGGTGCTAAAACGCGAGGTTGGCGGTGAAAGGAAAATATATTACAGAAAATCCCGCATAATGAAGATGGATTATTGTCTCTGTCCAGGTAAATTGAATGGACATTTTTGGCTGAAATGTCTGGCGGTGAAAGGGTAAAGTCAGATCTTACAGGATTTCTCTGTCTTCTTTTATTCTTCTTCTTCTTCATTCTCTTGAAGGCCCACGGTCAAGAGTCTAATCTATTTGTCTGACCATCTGGCTCCTCTTTAGAGACCATAATAAAAAGATTGTCCTTATATAATATCAAAGGATAAGATGTTAAAAGAACATGAAATATACCCATAACTCAAAATTGACCCCAAAAATGAGATTTTTGACTTTGCAAGCCTATTGTAACAAACTAGCCCAGCGACTTAATGTCCATTTCATGGTGCTGGGTCACATAATTATGCATGTCACGTATTACGCAAGCACACGAGCCAAGATAATTGAATCACAATATTGTCTTAGGCTATAGGAAAAAACGAAAACTTTCAAATGTAGCAAACCGGGTATCATATATCTCAGACTTAAATCGAGGGGTGTTTGCCTAAAAGAATTATCTTTTTTTGTGTGGTGATAGCACTTTCAGGCAAATGCCCACTCTAAATCTATATGAGAGGGTGCTGGAAGAAAGGCTTACGTCATCAGGCAAATGCCCTTATGATCGAGATACACGTTAATATTTTTCACTCTTTCCCCCAAGGCAACACAGAGATATGCCAGTGATCTTTACGAGTAGCATATCACTTGCGTTGACATGGGGAAATAGTCAAAAATGTCAAAGTGTAACAAGACCTTTAGGGACAAATTGTTCTGGCGCAACACTCTTCGTTGACGGAGGCGATAAGGCAAAATATCGTATCTATGAATCACAATTGCAACCATTCAAATATTGTTCTGGCGCAACACTCTTCGCTGATGGAGGTGACAAGGCAAAATATCGTATCTATGAATCACAATTGTAACCATTCAAATATTGTTCTGGCGCAACACTCTTCGTTGATGGAGGTGACAAGGCAAAATATCGTATCTATGAATCACAATTGTAACCATTCAAATATTGTTCTGGCGCAACACTCTTCGTTGATGGAGGTGACAAGGCAAAATATCGTATCTATGAATCACAATTGTAACCATTCAAATATTGTTCTGGCGCAACACTCTTCGCTGATGGAGGTGACAAGGCAAAGTATCGTATCTATGAATCACAATTGTAGTCATTCAAATATTGTTCTGGCGCAACACTCTTCGCTGATGGAGGTGACAAGGCAAAGTATCGTATCTATGAATCACAATTGTAACCATTCAAATATTGTTCTGGCGCAACACTCTTCGCTGATGGAGGTGACAAGGCAAAATATCGTATCTATGAATCACAATTGTAACCATTCAAATATTGTTCTGGCGCAACACTCTTCGCTGATGGAGGTGACAAGGCAAAATATCGTATCTATGAATCACAATTGTAACCATTCAAATATTGTTCTGGCGCAACACTCTTCGCTGATGGAGGTGACAAGGCAAAATATCGTATCTATGAATCACAATTGCAACCATTCAAATATTGTTCTGGCGCAACACTCTTCGTTGATGGAGGTGACAAGGCAAAATATCGTATCTATGAATCACAATTGTAACCATTCAAATATTGTTCTGGCGCAACACTCTTCGTTGATGGAGGTGACAAGGCAAAATATCGTATCTATGAATCACAATTGTAACCATTCAAATATTGTTCTGGCGCAACACTCTTCGTTGATGGAGGTGACAAGGCAAAATATCGTATCTATGAATCACAATTGTAGTCATTCAAATATTGTTCTAGAAGGGGGGAGGGGGGGGGGGGAGGGGGGGGGGGGGGGGCACAACACTCTTCGCTGATGGAGGTGACAAGGCAAAATATCGTATCTATGAATCACAATACGTGTCCTTCCAGCTACACAGGTGTGCTCTATTTAAAGCGAAAGAGAAGATTGCGAGGAATACAACAGAACGAAACGAAAACACTACTTCAAAATTCTTGATAAATCCTACCATTTTCAGTCATTCATTATCTCTCCCTGTGAAATAAGAGCGAGTAATTCACTTTGTTGGTAACCCGAATGATTCACCAAAGATTAAACCAAAAAAACCAAATCTGATTCAATCAATCAAAGACTAGGGGGGGGGGTGGTCATTTTGGGGGTGGTAGGAGGGGGGGACCGTTAATCACCTGAAAAAGATCAGCTCGAAGCGGAAAACTGGAACG
>CM065694.1:867624-872624 GCA_017654935.2 Phymorhynchus buccinoides
CAGAGTCATCACCCTGATGATAAAGGAGTTCATTGTTCTTCTGTGACCCGCTGTCTTCTCCAATTGTTTAACGTGGTGAAAGCCCCGACATGGCCTTAGTAGTCGACGGGGCTATAATTTCAATCTTAATCTTAATTCTTCTCCACTTGTTGACTGCATACGGTACAGCTCTTGCTCAAAGGTATGCTTTTTCTCAAAGCTGTCCCATTTCCGAAATTTGAATAGGTAGGGCACGTGCAACCTGTGACAAACAACAACAGGAACAATCCGAATCTGTAACAACAGCAGTTCTCTGAATGAGAAATAAAAATAAGTTGATCAAAATTGGTCAACCTATGGCGATATTTTTCACGCCAGAGGGCAGTCAATGCACTAGGGGCTTATCACGCGATTTTCTTACTTGGGCGTAGTGAGAGAGAGAGAGTGATGGTAGGACCACTCACTGTCTCTCTCTCTTTCTTTATCCCCAACTAATAATATAGAGAGGATTAGCCCCACACGAGCGTCATGCCCTCTGGCGTGAGAAAACTCGCACTAAGTCTCTCATTCACGAAAGCAGCCCCCCCCCCCCCCACCCCCCAAGTGATATAAACGGTCACCTTTGTCAGCATTACGATTCTAGCCTAAGGCTATGCTCACTCCGTGCTCATTAACGACCCACCACATCCATTAATAAAAATCACGGGTTTTACGGGTTTCCCTCTCTCGATGGTAACAAATCTTATTTTTGACCAGTTTCTCTAGATAACGGTCGCCGCGCGAATAACGCTTACGCCAAAAGGGGCATAAGAAACACCCTAATTGTTTGCTAAGGTCAGATAACTCTTTAAGCTTACTCTTTATTGTTTTGGAGAGACAGAAAAGGGTTGCTATCATAAGGGAGATAAATCATACCTCTCTGCCAGTTTGTACAAAGTTTTCGATTTCACCCACGTCTATTTGTGTGCAAAAAATTTAATTTGCACTATATTATGCCATCTAGCATGATGGACAATTAAGAAAGAGCACTCCAAAACACCATGCGATTTGATGGTTTGATTTCTAGGAAGCCAGAGCAAAGTGGGTGTTGCGATTTCTGTAAAGGGTGTTTTCCTGGTGATATCGACGTCTTTCTTGCAAAAACTCATCCGTCCGGGTGCCCCTTTAAACAATTTTCCTTCTAGCAGTTTGACAGACAAGAAGACACCTGTTGGGTTAGGTCCATGTCGGGCGTGAGGCCGAATGGCTTCATTTGGGGTTTTGCTTCTTCTTTTTTGTAAAGTTTTAAGTCCTAGAGCGGGGGGGGGGGGGGGGGGGGGGGGGGGAGGGGGGGGGCACATGGATGGAGATAATTATAGGAAGAAGGAGGCGATGAAGGAGAGCAGGGAGACCGAGTAGGAGAGGGACACGGTGGCACAGAGATACAGAGAGGGAGAGAGATAGATAGAGCGGATAGAGAGAGAGAGAGAGAGAGAGAGAGAGAGAGAGAGAGAGAGAGAGAGAGGAGAGAGAGAGAGAGAGAGAGAGAGATACAGAGGAGAGAGAGAGGAGAGAGAGACAGGGAGAGAGAGAGAGAGAGAGAGAGAACAGAGAGAGAGAGAGAGATGAGAGAGAGAGAGAGAGAGAGAGAGAGAGAGAGATAGAGATAGAGGAGAGAGAGAGAGAGAGAGAGAACGAACGAACGAACAGAGACACACAGGCCCTCTAAGTCACAGGCCCGCTAAGTGCCAGACCCGCTAAAGTCACAGGCCCGCTACGTAACTGGCCCGCAAAGTGGTCACTGCCACTGGCCAATGGTCATCTTCATTACACAAGGTTCATGCAATGTGCGCAATTCTATGGTTACGGGACATAAGCTGATAAGAGTCCAAATTTGATTTTAATGTCAAAGTGACCACTGGTCAACTACAATGGACAAGGTACCAAAACAATATCACCACAAGTTCCCACGTGGGTCTTTGCTTGTTTGTTTAATTAAACCAACACACTTAAAAAAGGTGAATATAAAACCATCTTGTCCAGATATCAGCTATTTGCTTTGACCACACGTTCTGTGTTGGAAAGGAATCAAGCAACCAACACAAAATCGGACAAGCATCTACACCATCTTTCTTCTGATCTTGTTCCCGATTTCCACCTCCATCACCTCCATCACCCACCTCTGCGCATACTCCCGTCGGATCCTTCCCCTTCCCCCCCCCTACCCCCCTACCCCCCATCTTCGATTTCTCCTTCCTGCCTCATCCTCATCCCCACCCATCTCCCCCCAGCCTCAATAACTTCCACCATCATGCCACCCCCCACACCACCCACCCCTAACCCCTCTTATTACATCGAAAATCGCCCACTCCGTAATTCGACAGTTTATCAGACTTTGTGGACACTGAAAAGAGACGGTGGGGAGGGAGGGAGGGAGGGAGGGAGAGGGGGGGGGAAGCGGAGGCTAGGTGGGTGGATGGGTGGGAGGCTAATTCAGACGATCCCGTGACATCGAACTTGGCTACCTAAGTGACCATTACGAGGAGGGGGGGGGGGGGTGGAAGAAAAGACCGCACGTTTTTACGGTACTTCCAATTACCTCTTTCTAACCCAAACCAACTGACTGACACCTAAGTCAGCCATCTTCTCAATTAATAGGTCTTCCAACGAACGAGACTGTCTTTCTTCGTCTTCTTCTTCTTCTCAGTCTTCTTCTTCTTCTTCTTCGTCAGTGACAACCCACCCACCCCACCCCCACCCTACCCCACCACCCCACCCTCCCCTCCTAAAATGACGCCGATCGTTCTGTAATGCGATCTTTGTGCGAAACACTGGGGGTTTATTCACGCCCTGGCCAGTAACAATGACGCTAATCTCTGTCCCTCAACTGTCGGGTTTAGTTCAGGAGATACACCGGCGGGTCCGGTGCGTCAATGTCAAACTGTCTTTGGGAAAACATCGCGTGGAAATCGATCTGAATGACAGGGACGGGGTTCGATTATTATTATTATTCGGGATGTTGTGTCTTCCCTTAGCTGTTTGTCTTCTTCTTTTTTTCTCCCCTGGGCCATGACGTATTTTCTGGCGGGTGTGGGTTAATTTATTTATCCTCAGTCGTCGATTTGTCAATTTGTTTTTTAAAAATTTCTTCTTTTCGTCTTCTCTGGTGTTCTGAACATTTTGGGGTGTTTTGGGTATTTGTGCTACCTTCCACTCCCCATCCTCGCTACAATTAACCCTTTCACCGCCAATGTCACATTTTTGCACCACAATGATTTAACACCCATGTCATTAAAACTCTTCAATTCAGGGTCTAGTATTCAATGATATTGTGGTTCCTATAGTTTGGGTTAGTAAGGATGGATCCTGTTCTAAAGGCAGTCAAAAAGAAATCCCACAATATTGCAGACGAAATCTTTTCGGTAGCCAGGTATAGTTAATGGAAATGTTTGGCTCAAGATGGGTTAGGCGGTGAAAGGGTTAACCCTCAATAAACATTCGTGGTTCAATTCATTTCTTCTTCATTTCCTCTCTTCTCCCTCTCTCTCTTCTCTCTCTCTCTCTCTCTCTCTCTCTCTCTCTCTCTCTCTCTCTCTCCTCTCTCTCTCTCTCTCTCTCTCTCTCTCTCTATTCTCTCTCTCTCTCTCTCTCCTCTCTCTCTTCTCTCTCTCTCTCTCTGTCTTAAGCATAAAGCATTCCACAAACAACTGTGTTGAAACATACAGGTTAAAATGCCTCCTTCTACTAGTGATTGATGCTCATTCCGATCTGCATATTATTTTGTATGTGGTGTGGTGTGTGTGTTGTGTGTGTGTGTGTGTGTGTGTGTGTGTGTGGTGTGTGTGTGTGTGTGTGTGTGTGTGTGTGGTGTGTGTGTGAATCAGGTCCAAATGGTAACACGTTTCCTTTCCAAACAACATCAATACTTTTACAGACACAAACCGAGTTACTCACAGACACACCCCATGACCGTCAATCTTAAAGGGGCACCCTGACGGACACGTTATTTGCAAGAAACATGCTGAGATCACCAGAAAAACACCCTTTACAAAGATCGCAACACTCACTTTAAACAGTTTGATTTCTTTTTTCTTCTTTTGTTTTAGACTGCTCGACTGTGAAGAGGGGAAGTATTGTTGTGATCGTCTATGTTGTTGGAAAAAACAACAATTTTTGTTGAAATATTACACGTTCTGATTTCGTTTCGCCCAAAATATATCGTCAATCTACACTTGTTGCGTTTTTGTTTTGTTTGTGGTTTGTCTGGTTTGATTTCTAGAAACCAGAGCAAAGTGAGTGTTCGATCCTCGAAAAGGCTGTCTTTCTGGTGACCTCGACGTGTTTCTTGCAAAAACAACAACAAAAACTCATCCGTCAGGGTGCCCCCTTTATTAGGTATTATTATTATGTATTAGGTACTTTATAGTCACAGAGGCGTCTCTGTGAAATTCGGGTTGCTCCCACCTGGAGAGCGCGTCGCAGCCAAAGGCGCGCCACCCAATTAAAAAAAAAATTGCATGCGATTTTGTGTGACTGATGAGGATGGAAAGGGGGCGGTGTGGGTAAATTTAGACCACATGACAACTTTTTCGTTGCCACTGGGATTAACGTGTGCTAAGTGCATGGGCACACGGGACCTCGGTTTATCGTCTCATCCGAAAGACTCGGGGAGGAAAAAAAGCACACAAAACAGGAACTTATCACTAGGTCAAAGGCCCATAAAAATAAAAGAAGAAGAATGGTCTCCCCTGCCGATAACTCTACTCGTAGCTGATTGGGGTGAAGTCGGGGGTGGGGGGGGGGGGGGGGGGACTAAGAGGAAGCTAGCAGGGAATCAACGAGGGCAGAAGAGGCCTCAATGACTCCATTTAGAGGACCCGGGGACCCCTTGACTGGCTGAAGAGGCCATCTGACGCCTAGGCGTCTTGAAGGGAGCTGAGAGGTTCTGCTCCCCGGTTCTGCCTGGGTGCCCCGTTTTCCTGGTGCCGGTGTCATGAGAAATAAGTACCCTACCGTGAACAAGTAGGGTAAGACGGGGTAAA
>CM065694.1:880124-882624 GCA_017654935.2 Phymorhynchus buccinoides
GGTTCTTGTATCATCAGAAAGAGACTTGTCTGAAGGTTTCAACTGTATAATTATCTCAGAATGGTCAGGTTGACACTTAATGTCCCCTTCGTGGTGCTGGCAAAGACACTGAAAAGAAAAGACTAACATCGGGTCCCTTTTCCCTATATGAGTAGTGAGGACAGAAACACTGGTTATGTCCCTTTTAAACGTGACACATTTACACGTCGATAGGCCAGTTGAATTCTCCGTTCAAATTCCAGTCTGAGTTTTTGGATAGCCGCCACTGTGAATGGGTGTAGCTACCCCACTAACGATAACTCTATCAGCCCGGCTCGCCGAAACTCTTAAGCAGTCCATCTTACCATTTTAGAGTCTTTGGTGCTGGGTCATATTTCACCAGCCATTTTTATCTTCACAAAATAACAAGCGCGGATTCGCAATCGTTTGTGGCGTGCGACAATGTATTGAAAACGAAACATCATTTTAAAGAGCAGCCTCGATTTGAAGTGCAACAATTTTGTCAGCCTCGATTTGAAGTGCGACAATTTTGTCAGCCTCGATTTGAAGTGCGACAATTTTGGACAGACCGACCGACAGACCGACAGACAGACAGACAGACAGACCGACAAAGTGAGTTATAGGTTTGTGGCTTGTGCCACAAACAAAAAAATGAATAGATCAGTGGCGTGGGGTAAATCAAAGGCTAACGGCATACCACGTTCAGGTGTTGGACTGTTGGTGGTTGACAGATCACTAATCGTTCAGTTGTTGGACTGTTGATGGGTGGCAGATCACTAATTGTTCAGGTGTTGGACTAGACAGATCATTAATTGTTCAGGTGTTCAATTGTTCAGGTGTTGGACTGTTGGTGGTTGACAGATCACTAATCGTTCAGGTGTTGGACTGTTGATGGGTGACAGATCACTAATTGTTCAGGTGTTGGACTAGACAGATCACTAATTGTTCAGGTGTTCAATTGTTCAGGTGTTGGACTGTTGGTGGTTGACAGATCACTAATCGTTCAGGTGTTGGATTGTTGGTGGTTGACAGATCACTAATCGTTCAGTTGTTGGACTGTTGATGGGTGGCAGATCACTAATTGTTCAGGTGTTGGACTAGACAGATCATTAATTGTTCAGGTGTTCAATTGTTCAGGTGTTGGACTGTTGGTGGTTGACAGATCACTAATCGTTCAGGTGTTGGATTGTTGGTGGTTGACAGATCACTAATTGTTCAGGTGTTGGACTAGACAGATCACTAATTGTTCAGGTGTTCAATTGTTCAGGTGTTGGACTGTTGATGGGTGACAGATCACTAATCGTTCAGGTGTTGGACTGTTGGTGGTTGACAGAGCACTAATTGTTCAGGTGTTGGACTGTTGTTGGTTGACAGATCACTAATTGTTCAGGTGTTGGACTGTTGATGGGTGACAGAACGTAGGTGTTGGACTAGACAGATCACTAATTGTTCAGGTGTTGTACTAGACAGATCACTAATTGTTCAGGTGTTGGACTGTTGGTGGTTGACAGATCACTAATTGTTCAGGTGTTGGACTGTTGGTGGTTGACAGATCACTAATTGTTCAGGTGTTGGACTAGACAGATCACTAATTGTTCAGGTGTTGGACTAGACAGATCACTAATTGTTCAGGTGTTGGACTGTTGGTGGTTGACAGATCACTAATTGTTCAGGTGTTGGACTGTTGGTGGTTGACAGATCACTAATCATTCAGGTGTTGGACTGTTGATGGGTGGCAGATCACTAATTGTTCAGGTGTTGGACTAGACAGATCACTAATTGTTCAGGTGTTGGACTGTTGGTGGTTGACAGATCACTAATTGTTCAGGTGTTGGACTGTTGGTGGTTGACAGATCACTAATTGTTCAGGTGTTGGACTGTTGATGGGTGACAGATCACTAATTGTTCAGGTGTTGGACTGTTGGTGGTTGACAGATCACTAATTGTTCAGGTGTTGGATTGTTGGTGGTTGACAGATCACTAATTGTTCAGGTGTTGGACTAGACAGATCACTAATCGTTCAGGTGTTGGACTGTTGGTGGTACACAGATCACTAATCATTCAGGTGTTGGACTGTTGATGAGTGACAGATCACTAATCATTCAGGTGTTGGACTGTTGGTGGTTGACAGATCACTAATCGTTCAGGTGTTGGACTGTTGATGGGTGACAGATCACTAATCATTCAGGTGTTGGACTGTTGGTGGTTGACAGATCACTAATCATTCAGGTGTTGGACTGTTGATGGCTGACAGATTACTAATTGTTCAGGTGTTGGACTGTTGGTGGGTGACAGATCACTAATTGTTCAGGTGTTGGACTGTTGGTGGGTGACAGATCAATAATCGTTCAGCTGTTGGACTGTTGGTTGTTGACAGATCACTAATCGTTCAGGTGTTGGACTGTTGATGGGTGACAGATCACTTATCATTCAGGTGTTGGACTAGACAGATCACTAATCATTCAGGTGTTGGACTGTTGGTGGTTGACAGATCACTAAT
>CM065694.1:902624-910124 GCA_017654935.2 Phymorhynchus buccinoides
CACACCAAGGGCATAGACTGGATTGGTGTCCGTCCATTGACAGCTCCCCAGATCACACAGATAAAGCCACCTGACATAGGACTAATTGAGAAGACACAGCTAAAGCCACCTGACATAGGGGCATAGAAGATCAGACACAGCTAAAGCCACCTGACATAGGCCTAATAAGAGAAGATCAGACACAGCTAAAGCCACCTGACATAGGCCTAATAAGAGAAGATCAGACACAGCTAAAGCCACCTGACATAGGCCTAATAAGAGAAGATCAGACACAGCTAAAGCCACCTGACATAGGCCTAATAAGAGAAGATCACACACAGCTAAAGCCACCTGACATAGGCCTAATAAGAGACGATCAGACACAGCTAAAGCCACCTGACATAGGCCTAATAAGAGAAGATCAGACAGCTAAAGCCACCTGACATAGGCCTAATAAGAGAAGATCAGACAGCTAAAGCCACCTGACATAGGCCTAATAAGAGAAGATCAGACACAGCTAAAGCCACCTGACATAGGCCTAATAAGAGAAGATCAGACAGCTAAAGCCACCTGACATAGGCCTAATAAGAGAAGATCAGACACAGCTAAAGCCACCTGACATAGGCCTAATAAGAGAAGATCAGACACAGCTAAAGCCACCTGACATAGGCCTAATAAGAGAAGATCAGACAGCTAAAGCCACCTGACATAGGCCTAATAAGAGAAGATCAGCACAGCTAAAGCCACCTGACATAGGCCTGATAAGAGAAGATCAGACACAGCTAAAGCCACCTGACATAGGCCTAATAAGAGAAGATCAGACAGCTAAAGCCACCTGACATAGGCCTAATAAGAGAAGATCAGACAGCTAAAGCCACCTGACATAGGCCTAATAAGAGAAGATCAGACAGCTAAAGCCACCTGACATAGGCCTAATAAGAGAAGATCAGACAGCTAAAGCCACCTGACATAGACCTAATAAGAGAAGATCAGACAGCTAAAGCCACCTGACATAGGCCTAATAAGAGAAGATCAGACAGCTAAAGCCACCTGACATAGGCCTAATAAGAGAAGATCAGACACAGCTAAAGCCACCTGACATAGGCCTGATAAGAGAAGATCAGACACAGCTAAAGCCACCTGACATAGGCCTAATAAGAGAAGATCAGACAGCTAAAGCCACCTGACATAGGCCTAATAAGAGAAGATCACACACAGCTAAAGCCACCTGACATAGGCCTAATAGAGAGAAGATAAACACCACAGCTAAAGCCACCTGACATAGGCCTAATAAGAGAAGATCAGACACAGCTAAAGCCACCTGACATAGGCCTAATAAGAGAAGATCAGACAGCTAAAGCCACCTGACATAGACCTAATAAGAGAAGATCAGACACAGCTAAAGCCACCTGACATAGGCCTAATAAGAGAAGATCAGACAGCTAAAGCCACCTGACATAGGCCTAATAAGAGAAGATCAGACACAGCTAAAGCCACCTGACATAGGCCTAATAAGAGAAGATCAGACAGCTAAAGCCACCTGACATAGGCCTAATAAGAGAAGATCAGACAGCTAAAGCCACCTGACATAGGCCTAATAAGAGAAGATCAGACAGCTAAAGCCACCTGACATAGGCCTAATAAGAGAAGATCAGACAGCTAAAGCCACCTGACATAGGCCTAATAAGAGAAGATCAGACACAGCTAAAGCCACCTGACATAGGCCTAATAAGAGAAGATCAGACACAGCTAAAGCCACCTGACATAGGCCTAATCAGAGAAGATCAGACCTAATAAGAGAAGATCAGACACAGCTAAAGCCACCTGACATAGACCTAATAAGAGAAGATCAGACAGCTAATGCCACCTGACATAGGCCTAATAAGAGAAGATCAGACACAGCTAAAACCACCTGACATAGGCCTGATAAGAGAAGATCAGACACAGATAAAGCCACCTGACAGAGACCTAATCAGAGAAGATCAGACAGCTAAAGCCACCTGACATAGACCTAATAAGAGAAGATCACACACAGCTAAAGCCACCTGACATAGGCCTAATAAGAGAAGATCACACACAGCTAAAGCCACCTGACATAGGCCTAATAAGAGAAGATAACACACAGCTAAAGCCACCTGACATAGGCCTAATAAGAGAAGATCGGACACAGATGAAGCCACCTGACATAGGCCTAATAAGAGAAGATCACACACAGCTAAAGCCACCTGACATAGGCCTAATAAGAGAAGATCACACACAGCTAAAGCCACCTGACATAGGCCTAATAAGAGAAGATCACACACAGCTAAAGCCACCTGACATAGACCTAATAAGAGAAGATCAGACAGCTAAAGCCACCTGACATAGGCCTAATAAGAGAAGATCACACACAGCTAAAGCCACCTGACATAGGCCTAATAAGAGAAGATCAGACACACAGCTAAAGCCACCTGACATAGGCCTAATAAGAGAAGATCACACACAGCTAAAGCCACCTGACATAGGCCTAATAAGAGAAGATCAGACACACAGCTAAAGCCACCTGACATAGGCCTAATAAGAGAAGATCACACACAGCTAAAGCCACCTGACATAGGCCTGATAAGAGAAGATCAGACAGCTAAAGCCACCTGACATAGGCCTAATAAGAGAAGATCACACACAGCTAAAGCCACCTGACATAGGCCTAATAAGAGAAGATCAGACACAGTTAAAGCCACCTGACATAGACCTAATAAGAGAAGATCAGACAGCTAAAGCCACCTGACATAGACCTAATAAGAGAAGATCAGACAGCTAAAGCCACCTGACATAGACCTAATAAGAGAAGATCACACACAGCTAAAGCCACCTGACATAGGCCTAATAAGAGAAGATCAGACACAGCTAAAGCCACCTGACATAGACCTAATAAGAGAAGATCAGACACAGTTAAAGCCACCTGACATAGACCTAATAAGAGAAGATCGCACACAGCTAAACCCACCTGACATAGACCTAATAAGAGAAGATCAGACACAGCTAAAGCCACCTGACATAGGCCTAATCAGAGAAGATCAGACACAGCTAAAGCCACCTGACATAGGCCTAATAAGAGAAGATCACACACAGCTAAAGCCACCTGACATAGACCTAATAAGAGAAGATCAGACACAGCTAAAGCCACCTGACATAGGCCTAATAAGAGAAGATCAGACACAGCTAAAGCCACCTGACATAGGCCTAATAAGAGAAGATCAGACACAGCTAAAGCCACCTGACATAGACCTAATAAGAGAAGATCAGACAGCTAAAGCCACCTGACATAGACCTAATAAGAGAAGATCAGACACAGCTAAAGCCACCTGACATAGACCTAATAAGAGAAGATCAGACACAGCTAAAGCCACCTGACATAGACCTAATAAGAGAAGATCACACACAGCTAAAGCCACCTGACATAGACCTAATAAGAGAAGATCAGACACAGCTAAAGCCACCTGACATAGGCCTAATAAGAGAAGATCAGACACAGCTAAAGCCACCTGACATAGGCCTAATAAGAGAAGATCACACACAGCTAAAGCCACCTGACATAGGCCTAATAAGAGAAGATCAGACACAGCTAAAGCCACCTGACATAGACCTAATAAGAGAAGATCACACACAGCTAAAGCCACCTGACATAGGCCTAATAAGAGAAGATCACACACAGCTAAAAACCACCTGACATAGACCAAATAAGAGAAGATCAGACACAGCTAAAGCCACCTGACATAGGCCTAATAAGAGAAGATCAGACACACAGCTAAAGCCACCTGACATAGGCCTAACAAGAGACGATCACACACAGCTAAAGCCACCTGACATAGGCCTGATAAGAGAAGATCTGACTTTGAGCTAACACACCAGGGCATAGACTGGATTGGTGTCCGTCCATTGACGTCCATAAGAGAAGATCAGACACAGATAAAGCCACCTGACATAGGCCTAATAAGAGAAGATCAGACACAGCTAAAGCCACCTGACATAGGCCTAATAAGAGAAGATCACACACAGCTAAAGCCACCTGACATAGGCCTGATAAGAGAAGATCAGACAGCTAAAGCCACCTGACATAGACCTAATAAGAGAAGATCACACACAGCTAAAGCCACCTGACATAGACCTAATAAGAGAAGATCAGACACAGCTAAAGCCACCTGACATAGGCCTAATAAGAGAAGATCAGACACAGCTAAAGCCACCTGACATAGGCCTAATAAGAGAAGATCAGACACAGCTAAAGCCACCTGACATAGGCCTAATAAGAGAAGATCACACACAGCTAAAGCCACCTGACATAGGCCTAATAAGAGAAGATCAGACACAGCTAAAGCCACCTGACATAGACCTAATAAGAGAAGATCAGACACAGCTAAAGCCACCTGACATAGGCCTAATAAGAGAAGATCACACACAGCTAAAGCCACCTGACATAGGCCTAATAAGAGAAGATCACACACAGCTAAAGCCACCTGACATAGGCCTAATAAGAGAAGATCACACACAGCTAAAGCCACCTGACATAGACCTAATAAGAGAAGATCACACACAGCTAAAGCCACCTGACATAGGCCTAATAAGAGAAGATCACACACAGCTAAAGCCACCTGACATAGGCCTGATAAGAGAAGATCACACACAGCTAAAGCCACCTGACATAGACCTAATAAGAGAAGATCAGACAGCTAAAGCCACCTGACATAGGCCTAATAAGAGAAGATCAGACACAGCTAAAGCCACCTGACATAGACCTAATAAGAGAAGATCAGACACAGCTAAAGCCACCTGACATAGGCCTAATAAGAGAAGATCACACACAGCTAAAGCCACCTGACATAGACCTAATAAGAGAAGATCACACAGCTAAAGCCACCTGACATAGGCCTAATAAGAGAAGATCAGACAGCTAAAGCCACCTGACATAGGCCTAATAAGAGAAGATCACACACAGCTAAAGCCACCTGACATAGGCCTAATAAGAGAAGATCAGACACAGCTAAAGCCACCTGACATAGGCCTAATAAGAGAAGATCAGACACAGCTAAAGCCACCTGACATAGACCTAATAAGAGAAGATCAGACACAGCTAAAGCCACCTGACATAGGCCTAATAAGAGAAGATCACACACAGCTAAAGCCACCTGACATAGGCCTAATAAGAGAAGATCAGACACAGCTAAAGCCACCTGACATAGGCCTAATAAGAGAAGATCAGACACAGCTAAAGCCACCTGACATAGGCCTAATAAGAGAAGATCAGACAGCTAAAGCCACCTGACATAGGCCTAATAAGAGAAGATCAGACAGCTAAAGCCACCTGACATAGGCCTAATAAGAGAAGATCAGACAGCTAAAGCCACCTGACATAGGCCTAATAAGAGAAGATCAGACACAGCTAAAGCCACCTGACATAGGCCTAATAAGAGAAGATCAGACACAGCTAAAGCCACCTGACATAGGCCTAATAAGAGAAGATCAGACACAGCTAAAGCCACCTGACATAGGCCTAATAAGAGAAGATCAGACACAGCTAAAGCCACCTGACATAGGCCTAATAAGAGAAGATCAGACACAGCTAAAGCCACCTGACATAGGCCTAATAAGAGAAGATCAGACAGCGAAAGCCACCTGACATAGGCCTAATAAGAGAAGATCAGACACAGCTAAAGCAACCTGACATAGACCTAATCAGAGAAGATCAGACAGCTAATGCCACCTGACATAGACCTAATCAGAGAAGATCAGACAGCTAATGCCACCTGACATAGGCCTAATAAGAGAAGATCACACACAGCTAAAGCCACCTGACATAGACCTATCTTAAGTAGTTCTTTCTGTGGATCGGGGGGAGTCGTTCCGCACAAGTATGTGCAGTTATGCGTATTTTAGCGCATTGGACCACACAGAGAGCACTATTAGATTGCGCGCGAATACCAAAGAAATCCTCTCATTAAACAAAGCAAACCAAAAACATCCTTAAAAGGCATGATTAATTGTAGAATTGACCTGCTTCAGTTTGAAAAAGATACAAGAGTGCTATGAATTAATGAAGAGGTAATAGGAGCGTGTTTCAATGTACGAGAGAGAGAGAGAGAGAGAGAGAGAGAGAGAGAGAGAGAGAGAGAGAGAGAGAGAGAGAGAGAGAGAGAGAGAGAGAGAGAGAGAGAGAGAGAGAGAGAGAGAGAGAGAGAGAGAGAGAGAGAGAGAGAGAGAGAGAGAGAGAGAGAGAGAGAGAGAGAGAGAGAGAGAGAGAGAGAGAGAGAGAGAGAGAAAGAGAGAGAGCAACGTTGGTCTTATCTAATTGACTCTTTACTTTAAAAGCTTGTTGACATAAACTTGAAATTCTTAAGGAGTGTTGAATGTGTCTCTGTGTTTGAACTTTTTCTGGCAGGAGAGAAGAAATCTTACTAATTAATATTTATATATTATGCACTTGACATAATGCACCAGAGTTGTCTTGACCCAGACGTCAGTGCGATTATATCAATTATAAATGGTGTTGTGGAAGAAAAAAGTGGAACGGCGTTGCACGTCTTTCACACTGCCAGTTGTTGCTTTGAAAGAGGTGTGCTGCCTATGGAACAGCTTGACGTGTTTCACACTGCCAGTTGTTGCTTTGAAAGAGGTGTGCTGCCTATGGAACAGCTTGACGTGTTTCACACTGCCAGTTGTTGCTTTGAAAGAGGTGTGCTGCCTATGGAACAGCTTGACGTGTTTCACACTGCCAGTTGTTGCTTTGAAAGAGGTGTGCTGCCTATGGAACAGCTTGACGTGTTTCACACTGCCAGTTGTTGCTTTGAAAGAAGTGTGCTGCCTATGGAAGAGCTTGACGTGTTTCACACTGCCAGTTGTTGCTTTGAAAGAGGTGTGTGCCTATGGAAGAGCTTGACGTGTTTCACACTGCCAGTTGTTGCTTTGAAAGAATGGAGCTTGACGTGTTTCACACTGCCAGTTGTTGCTTTTGTTGCTTTGACGTGTTTCAAGAGTTGTTGCTTTGTGTGCTGCCTATGGAAGAGCTTGACGTGTTTCACACTGCCAGTTGTTGCTTTGAAAGAGGTGTGCTGCCCATGGAACAGCTTGACGTGTTTCACACTGCCAGTTGTTGCTTTGAAAGAGGTGTGCTGCCTATGGAAGAGCTTGACGTGTTTCACACTGCCAGTTGTTGCTTTGAAAGAGGTGTGCTGCCTATGGAAGAGCTTGACGTGTCCATGACATTTTGACAGAAGAATAAGAAGAATAAAACTCACCCAAATCACATTTTATTAAAACTTGGAGATGCATGGAACACAGTCGTCTATAGATTAGGCCTACTTCATTCAGAAAATCATGTTATCTTTAGAAACATTTACATCAAACTTATCTGGCAATGCAAAACATAGCCTAAAGGCCTTGAATTGAATAATTAGGTTTGTTTCGATTTAGTTTCCTTGAATGTTCACGCTGCTGACAACCATGAGTAGGCATTACGCGGTCGGCAGGGATTTAAACAAAATTGTA
>CM065694.1:920124-954411 GCA_017654935.2 Phymorhynchus buccinoides
GCTAATGTCGACCATGGTGTCATCTATTGTACAGCTCCCATGTTAGTGTTGGCCCCTACTACAGGCTAATGTCGACCATGGTGTCATCTATTGTACAGCTCCCATGTTAGTGTTGGCCCCTACTACAGGCTAATGTCGACCATGGTGTCATCTATTGTACAGCTCCCATGTTAGTGTTGGCCCCTACTACAGGCTAATGTCGACCATGGTGTCATCTATTGTACAGCTCCCATGTTAGTGTTGGCCCCTACTACAGGCTAATGTCGACCATGGTGTCATCTATTGTACAGCTCCCATGTTAGTGTTGGCCCCTACTACAGGCTAATGTCGACCATGGTGTCATCTATTGTACAGCTCCCATGTTAGTGTTGGCCCCTACTACAGGCTAATGTCGACCATGGTGTCATCTATTGTACAGCTCCCATGTTAGTGTTGGCCCCTACTACAGGCTAATGTCGACCATGGTGTCATCTATTGTACAGCTCCCATGTTAGTGTTGGCCCCTACTACAGGCTAATGTCGACCATGGTGTCATCTATTGTACAGCTCCCATGTTAGTGTTGGCCCCTACTACAGGCTAATGTCGACCATGGTGTCATCTATTGTACAGCTCCCATGTTAGTGTTGGCCCCTACTACAGGCTAATGTCGACCATGGTGTCATCTATTGTACAGCTCCCATGTTAGTGTTGGCCCCTACTACAGGCTAATGTCGACCATGGTGTCATCTATTGTACAGCTCCCATGTTAGTGTTGGCCCCTACTACAGGCTAATGTCGACCATGTTGTCATCTATTGTACAGCTCCCATGTTAGTGTTGGCCCCTACTACAGGCTAATGTCGACCATGGTGTCATCTATTGTACAGCTCCCATGTTAGTGTTGGCCCCTACTACAGGCTAATGTCGACCATTGTGTCATCTATTGTACAGCTCCCATGTTAGTGTTGGCCCCTACTACAGGCTAATGTCGACCATGGTGTCATCTATTGTACAGCTCCCATGTTAGTGTTGGCCCCTACTACAGGCTAATGTCGACCATGGTGTCATCTATTGTACAGCTCCCATGTTAGTGTTGGCCCCTACTACAGGCTAATGTCGACCATGGTGTCATCTATTGTACAGCTCCCATGTTAGTGTTGGCCCCTACTACAGGCTAATGTCGACCATGGTGTCATCTATTGTACAGCTCCCATGTTAGTGTTGGCCCCTACTACAGGCTAATGTCGACCATGGTGTCATCTATTGTACAGCTCCCATGTTAGTGTTGGCCCCTACTACAGGCTAATGTCGACCATGGTGTCATCTATTGTACAGCTCCCATGTTAGTGTTGGCCCCTACTACAGGCTAATGTCGACCATGGTGTCATCTATTGTACAGCTCCCATGTTAGTGTTGGCCCCTACTACAGGCTAATGTCGACCATGGTGTCATCTATTGTACAGCTCCCATGTTAGTGTTGGCCCCTACTACAGGCTAATGTCGACCATGGTGTCATCTATTGTACAGCTCCCATGTTAGGCTAATGTGTTGTGCCCCTACTACAGGCTAATGTCGACCATGGTGTCATCTATTGTACAGCTCTACAGGCTAATGTCGACCATGTTATGTTGTTGGCCCCTACTACAGGCTAATGTCGACCATGGTGTCATCTATTGTACAGCTCCCATGTTAGTGTTGGCCCCTACTACAGGCTAATGTCGACCATGGTGTCATCTATTGTACAGCTCCCATGTTAGTGTTGGACCCTACTACAGGCTAATGTCGACCATGGTGTCATCTATTGTACAGCTCCCATGTTAGTGTTGGCCCCTACTACAGGCTAATGTCGACCATGGTGTCATCTATTGTACAGCTCCCATGTTAGTGTTGGCCCCTACTACAGGCTAATGTCGACCATGGTGTCATCTATTGTACAGCTCCCATGTTAGTGTTGGCCCCTACTACAGGCTAATGTCGACCATGGTGTCATCTATTGTACAGCTCCCATGTTAGTGTTGGCCCCTACTACAGGCTAATGTCGACCATGGTGTCATCTATTGTACAGCTCCCATGTTAGTGTTGGCCCCTACTACAGGCTAATGTCGACCATGGTGTCATCTATTGTACAGCTCCCATGTTAGTGTTGGCCCCTACTACAGGCTAATGTCGACCATGGTGTCATCTATTGTACAGCTCCCATGTTAGTGTTGGCCCCTACTACAGGCTAATGTCGACCATGGTGTCATCTATTGTACAGCTCCCATGTTAGTGTTGGCCCCTACTACAGGCTAATGTCGACCATGGTGTCATCTATTGTACAGCTCCCATGTTAGTGTTGGCCCCTACTACAGGCTAATGTCGACCATGGTGTCATCTATTGTACAGCTCCCATGTTAGTGTTGGCCCCTACTACAGGCTAATGTCGACCATGGTGTCATCTATTGTACAGCTCCCATGTTAGTGTTGGCCCCTACTACAGGCTAATGTCGACCATGGTGTCATCTATTGTACAGCTCCCATGTTAGTGTTGGCCCCTACTACAGGCTAATGTCGACCATGGTGTCATCTATTGTACAGCTCCCATGTTAGTGTTGGCCCCTACTACAGGCTAATGTCGACCATGGTGTCATCTATTGTACAGCTCCCATGTTAGTGTTGGCCCCTACTACAGGCTAATGTCGACCATGGTGTCATCTATTGTACAGCTCCCATGTTAGTGTTGGCCCCTACTACAGGCTAATGTCGACCATGGTGTCATCTATTGTACAGCTCCCATGTTAGTGTTGGCCCCTACTACAGGCTAATGTCGACCATGGTGTCATCTATTGTACAGCTCCCATGTTAGTGTTGGCCCCTACTACAGGCTAATGTCGACCATGGTGTCATCTATTGTACAGCTCCCATGTTAGTGTTGGCCCCTACTACAGGCTAATGTCGACCATGGTGTCATCTATTGTACAGCTCCCATGTTAGTGTTGGCCCCTACTACAGGCTAATGTCGACCATGGTGTCATCTATTGTACAGCTCCCATGTTAGTGTTGGCCCCTACTACAGGCTAATGTCGACCATGGTGTCATCTATTGTACAGCTCCCATGTTAGTGTTGGCCCCTACTACAGGCTAATGTCGACCATGGTGTCATCTATTGTACAGCTCCCATGTTAGTGTTGGCCCCTACTACAGACTGATGTACATGGTGTCATCTATTGTACAGCTCTCATGTTACTGTTGGCCCCTACTACAGATGTCGACCATGGTGTCATCTATTGTACAGCTCCCATGTTAGTGTTGGCCCCTACTACAGGCTAATGTCGACCATGGTGTCATCTATTGTACAGCTCCCATGTTAGTGTTGGCCCCTACTACAGGCTAATGTCGACCATGGTGTCATCTATTGTACAGCTCCCATGTTAGTGTTGGCCCCTACTACAGGCTAATGTCGACCATGGTGTCATCTATTGTACAGCTCCCATGTTAGTGTTGGCCCCTACTACAGGCTAATGTCGACCATGGTGTCATCTATTGTACAGCTCCCATGTTACTGTTGGCCCCTACTACAGGCTAATGCCGACCATGGTGTCATCTATTGTACAGCTCCCATGTTACTGTTGGCCCCTACTACAGGCTAATGTCGACCATGGTGTCATCTATTGTACAGCTCCCATGTTAGTGTTGGCCCCTACTACAGGCTAATGTCGACCAACCATTAAAGCCATTTGAGCAAAGGCGATAATAATACGGTTAGCAATAATACAAAATGACACCATTATCGTGTTTGCAGGCATGTCCACTTCTACGTGGACATCCGAAAATAATCAGTAACCCCCGTACCTGAACCTATGAACGTTTATTATCAGGTGCGCAGGAATTAGAGAGAGAAAGAAAAGAGAGAGAGAGAGAGAGAGACAGACAGGCAGAGACAGAAGCAGAGATAGAAACACTGTGACAGCTAAGGCTGCGTGAAAAAAAATCGTCAATAAATACAACCAAAAAAACACGTCTGTTGCAATGGGAATTTTGCTTCTTTTTTTTAAAAATTCGTAATGAGATGAATATGCTGATAACTCGAAAACGTTGAAGAAATTATACTCCAAACGAAGACAGAGACTTCATTGAATCTTCCCATGTTCTGCAGACTCACAACATCACTCATTCCCATCCTTCTCATCTGTCACAAAGAAAGGCACTCTTCACCACAGAGGGAGAAAATGTCAAGTTGGACATAGAAAGAATCCTTATACAAAAAGTATATCCTTTTCTTCACACACTGACTTTCCAAAGCCACCATCCCCCCCCCCCCCCCCCCCCTCCATTTTCCACACCTGAAACGTCTCTCACACCCACACACACCCTGGCCCCGTAGTCATGTGTGGATCTTAGACATTCAAAACGGGGATTAGTATGCATATTAGGCTAAACAGACAATAGTTTTGGGAGTTTAGTCTAATTGACATACTATTCCCCGTGTTGACGGTCTAATTCGCACTCATGACGACGGGGCCTGGTGCCTCCAAGCGTCTGCCATTAACTGACGTCACTTACGGAACTCATTGACGTCACGAACAACAACGCTTGTGACAAGGTGGTTGTTATCCTCGTTCGCACTTAGCTGCCCTTCCATTCAGTAGTCACCCCTTACAGTGCTCGTGAACAGCGGGAGGGAAACCAGCGTTCCAGAACCACAGGTATTTATCCAGCAGGACTTATTATTACAGAGAGGAAAAGGTGAGAGAGAGAATTCCATTCCACGAAGGTCTGGTGGGCCCTGGAACAATCCCACGGTCTGTATTTACGAGCGAAGTGGACAGGCCTGTCATCACGGCATTGCCAGGATTGTGCTGAATGAAAGGGGGTGAGTGTGGCAGAGGACTCTCTGGAGTTGTTGAGAAACAGGCGGGAAGAAAGAAAAGAAAACAACAAAAGGCGGCATTGTTGTTGAACTAGACGATTGTCAGGTGTTGAGCCTGAGTGTGATAATCAAGGGAGCTGAAGGAGGGGGAACGGGGTAAGAGGAGGAGGGGGGGGGGGGGGTGAGAGAGAGAGAGAGAAGGGGGGGGGGGGGCGCTGTGGAACTAGACATTTTGTTAGGTATTGGGTGGACAAGAACAAGAACAAAGACATAATAACACTTTTGTTTTATTGTCATACGAAAGTCAGAGTTTTTGTGGGACACGAATAGTTAAAGCATTGAATTGGTTTAGTACCATATTATAAGTTGATACCTGATGCTTGTTTCTGTGTGATAAACACAATTAAGTAGGTGTGAGTGTGATACTGTACTCAAAGGAAATGTTGTCTGAGAAGGAAAGAGGGAATGGCAACAGGAGGGACGGAGGGAGAGAGAGAGAGAGAGAGAGAGAGAGAGAAAGAGAGAGAGAGAGAGAGAGAGAGAGAGAGAGAGAGAGAGAGAGAGAGAGAGAGAGGGGGGGGGGAGCAGCCACCCCATCCCCATCCCCACAATCCCACACCTCCAAAGCAGCCATGTTACCCACGACAGTCCATCACTAGCTTCATCAAGGACACAAGCTGTGAACTACAACGGACACATACTCTCCCCCCCCCCCCCCCACCCCATCCGTTCGCTTCCTCTGCACTCCCCGCTCCCCCTCACGTTATGGCATCAACGCTTCATTCTGTTCTTTCACTAACATAACGGGATGTCCCATCCATCATTCTCTCCCCCATGTCCCCTCACGTTATGGCATCAACGCTTCATTCTGTTCTTTCACTAACATAACGGGATGTCCCATCCATCATCCTCTCCCCCATGTCCCCTCACGTTATGGCATCAACGCTTCATTCTGTTCTTTCACTAACATAACGGGATGTCCCATCCATCATACTCACCCCCATGTCCCCTCACGTTATGGCATCAACGCTTCATTCTGTTCTTTCACTAACATAACGGGATGTCCCATCCATCATACTCTCCCCCATGTCCCCTCACGTTATGGCATCAACGCTTCATTCTGTTCTTTCACTAACATAACGGGATGTCCCATCCATCATTCTCTCCCCCATGTCCCCTCACGTTATGGCATCAACGCTTCATTCTGTTCTTTCACTAACATAACGGGATGTCCCATCCATCATTCTCCCCCCCATGTCCCCTCACGTTATGGCATCAACGCTTCATTCTGTTCTTTCACTAACATAACGGGATGTCCCATCCATCATTCTCTCCCCCATGTCCCCTCACGTTATGGCATCAACGCTTCATTCTGTTCTTTCACTAACATAACGGGATGTCCCATCCATCATTCTCTCCCCCATGTCCCCTCACGTTATGGCATCAACGCTTCATTCTGTTCTTTCACTAACATAACGGGATGTCCCATCCATCATTCTCACCCCCATGTCCCCTCACGTTATGGCATCAACGCTTCATTCTGTTCTTTCACTAACATAACGGGATGTCCCATCCATCATTCTCCCCCCCATGTCCCCTCACGTTATGGCATCAACGCTTCATTCTGTTCTTTCACTAACATAACGGGATGTCCCATCCATCATACTCTCCCCCATGTCCCCTCACGTTATGGCATCAACGCTTCATTCTGTTCTTTCACTAACATAACGGGATGTCCCATCCATCATACTCACCCCCATGTCCCCTCACGTTATGGCATCAACGCTTCATTCTGTTCTTTCACTAACATAACGGGATGTCCCATCCATCATTCTCTCCCCCATGTCCCCTCACGTTATGGCATCAACGCTTCATTCTGTTCTTTCACTAACATAACGGGATGTCCCATCCATCATTCTCCCCCCCATCCTCTTCTCCTAAAGGTGGTCCTACACCACCACCACCCACCCCCTCTACTCTTGATCACACAATCCCTTCCAAGCTCTAAGTCCCTTCCCTACATAGGAGGCACAGAAGGATCATGCTGATAACACACACACACACACACACACACAGACACACACACACACACACAGAGAGAGAGAGAGAGAGAGAGAGAGAGAGAGAGAGAGAGAGAGAGAGAGAGAGAGAGAGAGAGAGAGAGAGAGAGAGAGAGAGAGAGAGAGAGAGAGAGAGAGAGAGAGAGAGAGAGAGAGAGACGGACGGACGGACAGACAGACACACTACAGGCTCACAAGAACATGAGATGGGCTCACAGAAAACGCGTTCAAAAGTTTCGATGGGTTACAAATCAGAACAGATTGGCTACTTTACAACCAGTGCTACTCTCAAGGCAGGGAGACGAACCCCAGACTGCCAGGACACCCCCCCCCCCCCCCCCCCCCCCCCCCCCCCCCCCCGCCTGAGAACAGACGCGGGCAGAGGCCCTAAACTGGTCCCTGCCCAGATGGAATGAAACAAAGTAGAGGCGTTGGGAGAACTGCTGGCATGAACAGGCAGGGGAGTGTCAATGCTATATGGTGGACCGTTCATCACTCTGGGACAGAGAGATCTTTCGTGTTCTTGGGTTTCTCCGTTTGGCTTCAATATCCTCCAATGCAAGGAAGTAATATGTTGCAGTTGATACTTTCTTCTTCTTTTACTTCTACCCACTACTGGCAATGCGTAACTTTCAAGACGGGGCTGATTGGGGTCATTGGATTAGTAAGGGTTGTGTCATCCAGGGGTTGATTGAGGTCATTGGATTAGTAAGATTGTGTCATCCAGGGGCTGATTGGGGTCATTGGATTAGTAAGGGTTGTCTCATCCCAGAAACCATTGATTCAACTTCCAGCGTCCGTGTTCTTTTTTTTTTTACTATCCCAAAACCAAAATTCGGGATATGGAATCCTACCATGGAAAAACTGTCAACACATCCTGGTCCTTGAAAGTGCCACATTCAAGTTTACTCCAAATGTCTAAGAAAGGACGAATAGGTTCAGAAAATATGACTTAAAAACAACCTAGTTTACAACATGCATATATTGTGAAAAACAACAAAAATAAACGACTGTTAAATTAAGTCCAGATAAAAGACAACAATAAACTTTTTTTTTAATGGGTGACTCTTAAAGCAGTCTGTTCATAGAAAACCTAAAGACGTCTTTGGAAAATTATAGACATCAATGAATCCATTATGGCTTTTCTAACAGAGAAAGGAAATTCACACGCTAGTGTTAATTTTTGTTTCCAGACTGGAACCCATCCAGCTGTGCTTCGACTTGAATGAAGGGAAGAATGATCCCTTTGCCTGTCGATGTTTTACCAGGATGGGTCGTTAGCAACCCCACCACCACCTTTTAATGACGTGAACTCCCACTGTTTCACAGACGGCGCAGTAGCAAGGTGGCCATTTGATGATCAGAGCCGTCTAGTCATCCATCTTCCCTTGTAGTTCTTCTCGTTCTCTCCTAAGATAAGACTCATGTGGGTGTGTTGGCTGACCCCCCCCCCCCCCCCCCCCCCCCCCCCCCCCCCTTTGGGAAGAACTAATAAAACCACGATAATTTATGGAGGTTGGAAACGCGTGAGAAGGGGAGTTCATGCAAGCTGGAATAGGGCATGATAATGGAAGACAAGCATTGTTCTCTGAAAACATCAAAGGGTTTTAGGAGATGATGTCTCTGGGTGTAATGGAAGACAAGCATTGTTCTCTGAACATATCAAAGGGTTTTAGGAGATGTCTCTCGGTGTAATGGAGGACAAGCATTGTTCTCTGAAAACATCAAAGGGTTTCAGGAGACGTTGTCTCTCGGTGTAATGGAGGAAAAGCATTGTTCTCTGAAAACATCAAAGGGTTTCAGGAGATGATGTCTCTGGGTGTAATGGAGGACAAGCATTGTTCTCTGAAAACATCAAAGGGTTTCAGGAGATGATGTCTCTCGGTGTAATGGAGGAAAAGCATTGTTCTCTGAAAACATCAAAGGGTTTCAGGAGATGATGTCTCTGGGTGTAATGGAGGACAAGCATTGTTCTCTGAAAACATCAAAGGGTTTCAGGAGATGATGTCTCTCGGTGTAATGGAGGACAAGCATTGTTCTCTGAAAACATCAAAGGGTTTCAGGAGACGTTGTCTCTCGGTGTAATGGAGGACAAGCATTGTTCTCTGAAAACATCAAAGGGTTTCAGGAGACGTTGTCTCTCGGTGTAATGGAGGAAAAGCATTGTTCTCTGAAAACATCAAAGGGTTTCAGGAGACGTTGTCTCTCGGTGTAATGGAGGACAAGCATTGTTCTCTGAAAACATCAAAGGGTTTCAGGAGACGTTGTCTCTCGGTGTAATGGAGGAAAAGCATTGTTCTCTGAAAACATCAAAGGGTTTCAGGAGACGTTGTCTCTCGGTGTAATGGAGGACAAGCATTGTTCTCTGAAAACATCAAAGGGTTTCAGGAGACGTTGTCTCTCGGTGTAATGGAGGAAAAGCATTGTTCTCTGAAAACATCAAAGGGTTTCAGGAGACGTTGTCTCTCGGTGTAATGGAGGACAAGCATTGTTCTCTGAAAACATCACAGGGTTTCAGGAGACGTTGTCTCTCGGTGTAATGGAGGAAAAGCATTGTTCTCTGAACATATCAAAGGGTTTCAGGAGACGTTGTCTCTCGGTGTAATGGAGGACAAGCATTGTTCTCTGAAAACATCAAAGGGTTTCAGGAGACGTTGTCTCTCGGTGTAATGGAGGAAAAGCATTGTTCTCTGAAAACATCAAAGGGTTTCAGGAGACGTTGTCTCTCGGTGTAATGGAGGAAAAGCATTGTTCTCTGAAAACATCAAAGGGTTTCAGGAGACGTTGTCTCTCGGTGTAATGGAGGAAAAGCATTGTTCTCTGAAAACATCAAAGGGTTTCAGGAGACGTTGTCTCTCGGTGTAATGGAGGAAAAGCATTGTTCTCTGAAAACATCAAAGGGTTTCAGGAGATGATGTCTCTGGGTGTAATGGAGGACAAGCATTGTTCTCTGAAAACATCACAGGGTTTCAGGAGACGTTGTCTCTCGGTGTAATGGAGGACAAGCATTGTTCTCTGAACATATCAAAGGGTTTCAGGAGATGTTGTCTCTCGGTGTAATCAAGGGAGTAATGGCCTTTATGGTGATCAGGGGGCCATTGTTCTTGAAGATGAATATGTAAAGCTGTTCGAACTTGGGGAAAGGGAATCTCCTCAGGATTCTGACGTTTGATTTTCTGCATTCACTTTCTCTGAAATCAGAGAATTCTCTGCAAATGACCACACCTGGGAATGTCTTCAGCTTGGCACATAGACCTATGGAAGTATGTTAGACATTGAACCTAATGTACAGAGAACAGCGTTTCAGTTAAATGCAAAATGACATAATTTCATTGTCCGAGGTTATTCAAAACAGGATACAGATTGTAACATTTATCTTCAGGTAGTCATGTGATTCAGAAAAGCCTTTCGGTGTTATTTTTTGTTTTGTTTATGCCTGTTTGTTTCAACCAGGGCTCCCAGGCACCCCATTTGGGGGTCTATGAAGCACTAACATTCTCAAGGACCCTCTACAAGAATGTGCAGGAGGTCCCAGGGATACACTAGAAAACAATATTTTTAGCATTCGCAATGCCACTGGGACCCTCTATCCCGCCTCTATTACCCTCTATGCTGTAACTGAAGGAGTCCCTGGGACCCCTTGCTTTGCATGGCGATTGGGAGCCCTGGTTTCAACAAGCAATTTTGGCTTTTAAAGCAACTGTGCTTCATGCTAACACAGTTTAACCCTTTCACCGCCAGCCATCTTTCAGCCAAAAATGTCCATTAAATGTCCCTGGGTAGAGAACAAAATCCATCTGCAGTATTGGGGATTCTTCTGTGAAATATATAAAATAAGGTATATCATTGCTTCCCAAAACTAAGACAATAGGGTCTTTGGATAATAGACCCCAATTTGATGCCTTTCAGTGACATAGGTGTTACATCACTGTGGTGCTAAAATGCCCCAATGTGATGCCTTTCAGTGACATAGGTGTTACATCATTGTGGTGCTAAAATGCCCCACTTTGATGCCTTTCAGTGACATAGGTGTTAAATCATTGTGGTGCTAAAATGCGACTTTGGCGGTGAAAGGGTTAATAAGATATCGTAGAAGGTTAGGGTAAAGCAGCTGTGCTTCATGTTAACACAGTTTAATAAGATAATTATTGTATAAGGTTAGGGTAAAGCAGCTGTGCTTCATGTTAACATAGTTTAATCAGATATCGTATAAGGTTAGGGTAAAGCAGCTGTGCTTCATGTTAACACAGTTTAATCAGATATCGTATACGGTTAGGGTAAAGCAGCTGTGCTTCATGTTAACACAGTTTAATCAGATATTGTAGAAGGTTAGGGTAAAGCAGCTGTGCTTCATGTTAACACAGTTTAATCAGATATTGTAGAAGGTTAGGGTAAGGCACCTGTGCTTCATGTTAACACAGTTTAATAAGATAGTGGATAAGGTTAGGGTGAAGCAGCTGTGCTTCATGTTAGCACAGATTAATAAGATATTGTAGAAGGTTAGGGTAAGGCAGCTGTGCTTCATGTTAACACAGTTTGATACGACAGTGTAGAAGGTTAGGGTAAAGCAACTGTGCTTCATGTTAACACAGATTAATAAGATAGTGTAGAAGGTTAGGGTAAAGCAACTGTGCTTCATGTTAACACAGTTTGATACGACAGTGTAGAAGGTTAGGGTAAAGCAACTGTGCTTCATGTTAGCACAGTTTGATACGACAGTGTAGAAGGTTAGGGTAAAGCAACTGTGCTTCATGTTAACACAGCTTAATAAGATAGTGTAGAAGGTTAGGGTAAAGCAACTGTGCTTCATGTTAACACAGATTAATAAGACAGTGGAGAAGGTTAGGGTGAAGCAACTGTGCTTCATGTTAACACAGTTTGATACGACAGTGTAGAAGGTTAGGGTAAAGCAACTGTGCTTCATGTTAACACAGATTAATAAGACAGTGGAGAAGGTTAGGGTGAAGCAACTGTGCTTCATGTTAACACAGTTTGATACGACAGTGTAGAAGGTTAGGGTAAAGCAACTGTGCTTCATGTTAACACAGCTTAATAACATATCGTAGAAGGTTAGGGCAGCACTCCAACACATTAATGAATTCATGAATCCTGTTCTTTTTGTTCATCACCTTTCTCTTTGTTTGTTTGGATTAATGTAGAAATGGCAACAGACGTGCCTACACACACATACAAACACACACGCGCGTCGTGCCCGTGCATACACACACACAGAGACGCACGAGCGTACACACCAGCGCACCTACGTGCGCACACACACGCGCGCGCGCGCGCGCATACACGCACGCACGCAGACATAAAGTGATAAAAATCGAGAGAGGAGGGAGAGAGAGAGAGGGAGAGAAAAGAAAGTGTAGGGCCTACGGTGCACACACGCACATTTGAATACACACATAATTATGCGCGACGCGCACGTACACATCCACACGTACTAATCAGAGAGAGAGAAAACGCCTTCACCCAAAAAAACACCAATCAACAACGTTACACGTAATATATAAAAGGACAAGCAACCAATAACAAGGGCGTCGCCGAGCGGCAGACATGTCCGTCACCAGCAATGCCACGCACTTGCGACACCCCGTCGAGTGTCACATCCTGACACAAAATTGGAAGGGATTCTGTCTTCTAGTTCACGAGATACAGCTTGAAGAAGAAACATATAGCGCAAATAAGGAAATTTCGGTTTTCAAGGTCACACTTCAAGGTCAAGGTCAGCATGATGATAATTTATGCTCGGATGTTTTCTTCTCTAGGGTATACAGTACCACACACAATCTGAAGCGCTTCTGTCAAGCACAAATGTGGAAAATATGGCTTAAAACCCAATGTGTAGACCCCTACCACTTTCAAGGCCTACCAATCGCCCGGACCGTGACGTTGACCTTGATCGGTATGCAACCATCAGAACGGGCATAAGCCAAAGTACCTTCATGCCAAATTTGAAGACTCTAACACTAACGGTGTGGGAGTTATGGCCCCTGAAATATTTTCGGTTTTCAAGGTCGTACGCCAAGGTCAAGGTCACGACGGCAAAATGGTTTGCGCGGATGCCTCCCTCTCATGGTGATACACCGCCACAAAAAATGTGACGTGATTCGGTCGACCCGTTCGAAAGATATCCTTGGGACAGGCAGAAGGAGAAAAAATGACCCCCCGATTGTCAGGCTCCAGACATCTTTTTGACCTTGAC
This sequence comes from Phymorhynchus buccinoides, assembly GCA_017654935.2. Classification (NCBI taxonomy): domain Eukaryota; kingdom Metazoa; phylum Mollusca; class Gastropoda; order Neogastropoda; family Raphitomidae; genus Phymorhynchus; species Phymorhynchus buccinoides. The sequence continues at coordinate 933,224 of CM065694.1, forward strand.
CTTGACCTTGATCGGTATGCTATCGTCAGAACGGGCATAAGCCAAACCACCTTCATGCCAAGTTTCAACATCCTATGTTGATCGGTGTCCGAGATATAGCTAAAAATAGGTTTTCGGTTTTCAAGGTCGTACGTCAAGGTCAAGGTCACGACGGCAAAATGGTGTGCGCCGATCTCTTCCTATTAAGGTGGCACACCTTCACACAAAATTTGACGCGATTCGGTCAAGCGGTTCGGGAGATATCCTTGGGACAGTAAGAAGAAAAAAAAAAAAAAAAAAAAGAAAAAAAAGACAAACCAGCCCATCGCAAAGTCCGATCACCTTCGGTGACGGACAAAGACGATGAAGGGCAGATGTTGTACGACACATACTGTAACGCCCAAACAGGCTCTACACAAAAGCTGGGATCGATCGCGTGCCTTACAATCATTCCTGCCGTTACGTAGCAGAAGCCGTTCAAAGCTCCACGTTGTGCCTCGTTAGCATTCGTGAAGGTGGCTAAACAAAAGAGGCGTCGGCGCCGGCCCCTGAGGGACACCCGTCGCGGTTCACACCCCATTGACACCCCATGGGCTGAACTCAGGACCCGGGGGCTGAGACCCTAGGTCCTTCCTGACCCCGTAGAGGTCCCTGGCACTTGTGTTCTCATTAAAGTTCTGGCACCTGCCTCTGACTTTGGGGCAGAAGTTCCGGGCCAGAGACACCTGATCATAGGATGTGTCTGGTGCTTTTGATGCACGGTCACGCGCGCAGGTGGAATCCCTGCATTCCATTAGTCGCTTGAGCAGCGGACCGGATTGTTGCCGTTTGACAATAGTAGTCTCTGTGTTTGTTGTTGGGTCTGTGTGTGTGTTTGTGTTTGTTGTTGGGTCTGTGTGTGTGTTTGTGTTTGTTGTTGGGTCTGTTGTGTGTTTGTGTTTGTTGTTGGGTCTGTTGTGTGTTTGTGTTTGTTGTTGGGTCTGTTGTGTGTTTGTGTTTGTTGTTGGGTCTGTTGTGTGTTTGTGTTTGTTGTTGGGTCTGTGTGTGTGTTTGTGTTTGTTGTTGGGTCTGTGTGTGTGTTTGTGTTTGTTGTTGGGTCTGTGTGTGTGTTTGTGTTTGTTGTTGGGTCTGTGTGTGTGTTTGTGTTTGTTGTTGGGTCTGTGTGTGTGTTTGTGTTTCGGGGTGTTGGGTGGGTTGGATTAGAATAGGCTGCAGCTTCAACAAGGGCTCTGGCACAAGTAATGTTATTGTGTTCAAAATATCTCTCTCTCTCTCTCTCTCTCTCTCTCTCTCTCTCTCTCTCTCTCTCTCTCTCTCTCTCTCTCTCTCTCTCTCTCTCTCTCTCTCTTTCTTTTTCCTTTGCTTTAGATTTGATGTTTTAAGTCGTGTGTTTTTGTTTTTATTACATTTTTGTTTTGATTGGATTATTATTGCTTTGTTTTACCATTTGTCATGGCTATGTTCCAAACTAAAGACGCGTGGCCCTCTAAAGAAGGCCTACGTATTGGCCATCTAAATATTAATAGTGCATACAATAAACTGGACGACATAGCAGCTATTTTAGACAATAACGGCAATAATTTTCACGCGTTCTGTTTTTCAGAATCTAGACTGCGTGAACAAATGCCAGATTCGGATTTATGCATACCGGGGTACGATTTTATACGTTGTGATCCCATAAAAAAAGAAAGAAACGGGCCTTCTGCTCTATTACTCGCAAACGCTTACAGTTAACAGAATTTCGAAACTTGAACAATACCACACAGAATCATTATGGATTGAAATTAAGCTAAAGCATTCTAAACCTTTATTAATCTGCTTTTTATACAGAAATCCCACCGAAAGAAACGACTGGTACGACAATTTCGCTGTAATGATGGATGCAGCAGTACTGGAAGGAAATGAAACAATATTACTAGGAGATTTTAATATTGACCTTTATAAACATCAAACACAGTGGGTGAAACTTTATGAATCATACAATTTTCATCAACTTATTGATCGACCAACACGCGTGACTGACGCTTCGAGCACAATCATCGATCATATTTATGTATCATCTACGACCAACATAGCAGAAGTATGCTCCCCAGTCCTTAATTGTAGTGACCACTATCCCGTGTGCCTAACCTGGATAAAGAAAGGAACAAAAATTCCCCAAGTAGGGCACAAAACAATCAGGTATAGGTGTTTTAAGCATTTTAATAAAGACAAATTTCTCTCAGACTTGCTTAATTCCGGTTTATCCAACGTATATCAATACAGTCACCCAGAGGAAGCCTTAGATTATTGGATAAAAACATTTTGTGATGTTTATAATAAGAATGCCCCATTTAGAATAAAACGTGTAAAAATTAAACCAAAACCACCATGGATAACAGACGACATTGATCAAGCTTCTTATCTTAGAGATTTGTATAAGGCAACCAAAGATCCGAGGGCTAGTGCGCAGCGCAACCTTGTTAACACAATGAAACGTGCTGCTAAACAGAAATATTTTAGAGATATATTATTAGACAAAAACCCTAAACAAGTATGGAAAGCTATTAATACCTTAACAAACAAACATTACGTTAAGAAATCAACTAAGTCAAACATCCCCTCTCCTAACTTATTAAATCAGCACTTTGTATCAACTGCGGAAAACCTAATACAAAATGATGCTTGGAAAGAAAATGACCTAAAACCTTTGAAAGAATTCTGTTCATCCAAAAACATTCAGTCTACACTTTCTCTTCCACTACTAACGCTATGCGAAGTACATACTGCTCTCATGCAATTGAAACAATCCGCATCAAAGGACACGGACGGACTTGATGGGATTATACTTAAACTTGCCGCCCCTGTCATTGCCGACACTCTAACCTATATATACAATTTATGTATAGATAGAAGTTACTTTCCCACTCAGCTTAAAAATGCCAAAATCATTCCTCTTTATAAATCCGGTGACGAGAAGGACCCTTCCAACTATAGGCCAATATCCATACTATCTATTTTGTCCAAACCCCTAGAAAAACACATCCATAAGCATCTACTACAGCACTTGGAAAAGTATGATCTTTTACATCCAAGGCAATCAGGCTTTAGGCAGAAACACTCATGCCACACAGCTCTAGTTAACATGGTTGATGAATGGCTCACAAATATAAACAACAATCAATACACTGGAATCATCTTTGCTGACTTTGCAAAGGCATTTGATGTTATCAACCACTCACTACTCATGAGGAAATTATGCGTTTACAGAATAGGAAACCAAATGTACGAGTTATTTGATTCATTTTTATCAAATAGGCAGCAAGCGGTATGCACTGGTCTTTACCAGTCTACTCCTCTCCCAAATAATTATGGTGTTCCACAGGGCTCAGTTTTAGGTCCACTGTTGTTCTTATTATACATCAATGATTTGCCTCTATTTGTTAAAGATAAATGCAATCTCTTTGCAGATGATAGCTCAGTGCAGTCAAGTCATCATTCCGTACCTGTTTTGTCATCAAACGTCCAAAAAAATGTAGAACAGTTGAAACGATGGGCTGAACTAAACCATATGCTAATGAATCCAACTAAAACTAAGTATATGTGTCTAACAACGCGCCAAAAACGCCAACATCAGTCATTTACTTCATTACCTATTTACATATCCGGCCAAAGAATCGAGGAAGTTAATTCTCACAAAGTCCTTGGACTAATGATTGACAAATAAACTGTCATGGTCAGAACATATTGAATTATTAAGCAAAAAGATATCCCAAAGAATCTTCCAGTTATCGAAAATTAAACACTTCCTTGATATAAATGCTAGGAAACAATTCTTCTATGCACATATTAATTCCCTTATCAACTATGCATCTACTTTGTGGGATTCAGCAAGCGCAAATGTTTTAAAACATCTCGTTAGACTGCATAAACGAGCTGTTAAACTGGTACTCCTCAAATCAACTTCACTTACGACCAGTGATTACAAAGCTGTTGATATTTTGCCTTTTAAATCTCAGTTGGAACACAATAAAGCAGTGATGATGCACACAATTATGACCGGAAATGCTCCTCAGTCTTTGATAGACCGCTTTTCGATCAACAGTTACAGGCATTTACAAAAATTGATAATTCCAACTCCACGACTAGACCTATTTAAAGCCAGTCTAACGTACAGTGGCGCAACCTACTGGAATAACCTGCCAGCTTACTTGAAGACAATCAAAAGACCATCAACTTTCAACAAGCTAATGAAGACCCACTTAATGAATAAACTACTTTGATATTCTCTCTCTCTCTCTCTCTCTCTCTCTCTCTCTCTCTCTCTCTCTCTCTCTCTCGTCTCTCTCTCTCTCTCTCTCTCTCTCTCTTCTCTCTCTCTGTTGTCCCTCCCTCCATCCCCCTCCATCACCCTGTTACTGTACATGACGTTCACATTACTTGAGTCTGCTGAAATTACTCACCACTAAAGCGAAATTGTGTCAGACTAAACTCAATTTTTACAATATAAATTATAAATGTATGCACTATTAAATGAATACGTAGGGAATGCTTGTGTGTATGACTTTTACTATATTATGTTTGCAAACTGTATCATCTTTACTTAAAAAATGTTCGTCCGCTGCAACATGCGTGTGCATATAAGATTAGGTTTGATTGTATTAGCATACTATGTATGACTTTTGCATGCTCATTATATTTGTTTGTTTGTCTTTTTTTTTTTTTTTTTTTTTTTTTTTTTTTAAATTTCTTTACTATTCCTTACGAGTGCTGGATGTTTAAAAAAAGCATGTGCTATTTGCTTATTCTATTACCCTCTATGCATAAAACTTCATTCAATTCAATTCTCTCTCTCTCTCTCTCTCTCTCTCTCTCTCTCTCTCTCTCTCTCTCTCTCTCTCTCTCTCTCTCTCTCTCTCTCTCTCTCTCTCTCTCTCTCTCTCCCCCCCCCCTGAGATAGGATTAGGTTTGATTTTGTCACATATGTGTTTCTTTCTAAATGTGTGCACGTTAAAGATGAGTATGTAGAATAGGATTTGGTGTTTTTTTTGTCATGTACGTGTATGTGTTTATGCTTTGATTTGTGCATGCTAAATATGAGTATTTACAGTGGTTTTAGGCTGGATTTTATAATCTGTGTTTGTTTAAATTTAAATTGTGCATGTTAAAGACGAGTATGTAAAGTAGGTTTAGGCTTAATTTCGTCATTGTATGTGCTTAGTTTTTAATATGTGCATACACATTATAAAAACATGAATAGGTTTGCTTTTGTCACGTGTGTGTATTTACTTCTTAATTTGTGCATGTTAAGTATGAATAATGTAATATAGGAATATGTTTGATTTTGTTATGTGTACACATATTTACACTTAAAATTGTGCATGTTAATTAAGATGAGTAGGTAAAGTAGAGCTAGGTTTGATTTTATTACATGCATGATTGTCCGTTCAAATAAGTACACTTTTAAGATGAGTATGTAAAGTATGATTAGGATTGGTTTTAATATGTGTTTGTGCACTTCTAAATTTGTGCACATGTTAAAGATGAGTATGAAAAGTACGTAGGATTATTTTGGTTTTATTCTCCGTGAGTATGTGCTTAGGCCTACTCTTAATTTATGCACGTTCAAAATGAGTATAGTTAATAATATTAGGTTTGATTGTGTTATTGTTGTTCTACTATATAGGGTTGTATTTTGCATTCTTATATTGTCTGTGCTCATTTTCCTTTTCCATTTCAACTTTTTTATTTGTGGTTGGTTGGGTTTTTTTCAGAGGGCTGGATGTAAAAAAGCATGTTATTGCTTATTCTATTACCCTCTATAAATAAAATTCATTCAATTCAATTCAATTCATTCAATTCTCTCTCTCTCTCTCTCTCTCTCTCTCTCTCTCTCTCTCTCTCTCTCTCTCTCTCTCTCTCTCTCTCTCTCTCTCTCTCTTCTCTCTCTCTCTCTCTCTCTCTCTCTCTCTCGGTCAATATGTATGTGTAATATCATGCCTTGCCATGTTTGTATTCTATGTTCGTATGTACCAAGGACAGATTGGAAGACTAGACGTAGCCTAAAATCTTTATCCTTCAAAAATAAAGTTCAAGTTTTCAAGTTTTCAAGTTTCTTTCTCTCTCTCCCTCTCTCTCTCCCTCTCTCTCTCCCCCTCTCCCCCATCCCCCCCCTCTCTCTCTCTCTCTCTCCTCTCTCTCTCTCTCTCTCTCTCTCTCTCTCTCTCTCTCTCTCTCTCTCTCTCTCTCTCTCTCTCTCCGGATTGTAGTCTCTCTGGGCCCCCGTGACTGATGGAAGGTACTACAGCTTTGTGAACTTTCACAAAGCACCAGGCACCAGACAGCCAGTCAACAACACACACAGAGCACCAGACAGCCAGTCAACAACACACACAGAGACAGCCAGTCAACAACACACACAGAGCACCAGACAGCCAGTCAACAACACAAACAGAGCACCAGACAGCCAGTCAACAACACACACAGAGCACCAGACAGCCAGTCAACAACAACACACAGAGCACCAGACAGCCAGTCAACAACACACACAGAGCACCAGACAGCCAGTCAACAACACAAACAGAGCACCAGACAGCCAGTCAACAACACACAACAGAGCACCAGACACAGCCAGTCAACAACAACACACACAGAGCACCAGACAGCCAGTCAACACACACACAGTCACAGTCAGAGCACCAGACAGCCAGTCAACAACACACACACAGAGCACCAGACAGCCAGTCAACAACACACACAACACACATAGAGCACCAGACAGCCAGTCAACAACACACAGAGAGCACCAGACAGCCAGTCAACAACACACAGAGCACCAGACAGCCAGTCAACAACACACAGAGAGCACCAGACAGCCAGTCAACAACACACAGAGAGCACCAGACAGCCAGTCAACAACACACAGAGAGCACCAGACAGCCAGTCAACAACACAAACAGAGCACAAGACAGCCAGTTAACAACACACACAGAGCACCGTTCACAGGGCAAGAAACAGGGTAATTAATGGTTCAAATAGTTCATTTTCAGCGTCGATCCTCTGTTCTGTAAATGACCATTGATTAGTCATGGTCCTTTACACCATCATGGAGACATACTGTTGAAGCAAAAATAAATTTATCCCTAGTAGAACTTGCTTTCTGAACACTAAACAGACTTCCGATTTGTAAGTTAGTCATTAAGTTGAGCCTTAGGCCTACAAAACAAGATCTTCTTCTTCTTCGTTCGCTCACACAGTTTCATGTTATATGAGCGTAGATGCGTCATGCTGCGTAAGATGCGTAAGAAAATAGTTAGGCCCAGTATGTTCGACTTCGGCTGAAGAAATCTTTGTAGGAATTTATAGGCAGGAGAATTGACCAGTAAGATAACGAAGGTAGTAGTAGATGACAGTAAGCAAAGGGAAAAGGCAGAGTCACAGAGAGTGACAGATTAGAGGAAGGTTACAAGCACATATCTTCCAGAAAGTGGGGGAACTATTTGTACGAAGGACACCCCTCCCCCTGGTACCCCCACGGGGGCAAAACATAAATGAATGAATTATAGTGACTTCGCGCACAAACAAGAAGTGTCCCGAACGTGTCCACAACTACAGCGTTATCACCAGACCCCCGCTCCACCAGAAGTCAGTTGCAGGCCGCCACGGTTCAGCGCCATTTTGGCAGGGTCTGGAAGAAGTTCCCGATATCAAGATGAGCATCCGAGCTATCGTAGGCCTATGGGGATGGAGTGGTAATGGGGGGGGGGGGGGGGGGTCAAGGGCATCAATGTCAGTTTCGTGGATGTCACCTGTCTCCACGATGCTCTGCAGAAACCGTTAAAGTGTTGATGCTAGGGTGGGGGGGAGGGGGGGGGGGCAGGTTTTTTGCTCAGCGGCATAGGGCAAGCATGGGATAAGGCTACACACACGTATGACAAAATCAATTATCTAAACCTGGGTTTTTATTATAATAAAGACATTTTACGTCTTAATAATTCGTGTTGGATGTTTGTGGGGATTTAAGGTGCACTATAAGTACCTGCTATGTTTTCTTTTCCATGTTCGAATAGGCCCACACACAAAACAAATGTCCATTAAGCTTGTTTCGATTTTTGTTAAATTGTATTAATTTCAAAACACCAGAAACTGCTTCAGCGTGCGCGTACACCCAACAATGTGACACTACTATGTTAGTGAAATCTCAGTGATCAGGTCAATCTCCACAGTCCCGCCCCTCCCTTCTCCCTCCTCTCCCCTCTTCCCCATCCTTATCTTTCATGAGCTTAATGTCCCATCTGCTGGTGACTAACGGTTCATTACTATAACGGTTGTCTCAGACACCTCACGGCTAAACCTCCACTTCGTTTCCAACTCATGTAACGGGTCTAACCCTTCCCTGGACGCTGGTGATCTGTGTCAAATAAACTCCACGCCGAGTCTCCCTAGCCTAGCACCCTGGGTGATGTCCCCTGGGAGTTGATGTAGGCTTCAGAGTAATGGCCCCTAAGGAGGGAAGCCATGTTGGATGATGTCCCTTGAGTATCGCCACGCTGGCAGTACGTAGTTGGTGGGATAGCCCGTGTAACGCGGTGATTAAGACCGTTTGTTGTTGTTCAATGTGAGAAACAGTGGCATTGTCAAGGCCCGCCACCAGCTGCCTGCCAGAGCAGACTGAGTTCCCCCCTTGACACTAACAAGGCTGATGACGATGATGGAATTAAATCTGAGAGGAAATGAAAGATTAATTATTGGGGGGAGCTATTCCCGTGTTTCACTCTAACGGGGCTCTCCTTCATTTGCTGTGCGATACATGATGCTATTTTGTGTTTGGTTTGCTTCGCGTCAGTATTTGGTTTCAAGATTCGTAAAAATGTACTGTTTACGAGGTGGAAGTCCGAGAAAAATTCGCCAGAGGTCGGAAAAAGACGATATTTAACAAATTATTTTCCTCTGTCGAATTCCCCCCTGGCCAAATTACCGATTACCGCCACCCCCAAGGACTGTTTATTTCAGTTTTATGACAATAATCCCAGGCTGATCCTAACTTTTACAAACATGCGGATACAGTCAGTTCCACATGGATTCGCCTCGGCATATAATTATATGCACGCGAAGGAGGGGAGAAAGAAGGAGGAAGAATAGGAGAAGGATTAACACAATAATAGAAAGTAAGCGACGATCAATAAGTTAATATGATCGAACCAAAGTCAATGTCCATCTTCATTCTCTTCAACGCTAGCCAGGTCTTTGACCAGACACTCTGGCATCACGCAGTGTCTAGAATTTCAATGTGTACTTTCAATAACTTGCCTCGTTGTCTGTTCCTGAAGGGCGGACAGCGTAGTGCCTACAGTTCAATGCTCTCTGAAGCACGCACGCCACACACATAGTGTTCGATGACGAGCAAGCAAATCTCCTGTTTTCGTTCCCAATAACTTATTGATTTTACCGCGCTGAGAGTGGCCCTCCACTCTCATTGTAAAGCTACCTGCGTCAGTTTGTGTGGGTGTGGAATCGCCCTGTCAATCACTTTGACTTACCCTACAGTCTACCGCTGGCGTCCAATTATGATGGCAAATATTATGCAGCCTTTTGTGGTCCGACTAACGATCATTACAAAGTATGGTTGAATTGTGTTGACAGAGCGAGCTTTCTTTTCGTTGCCTTAACCAGACATGATGGCCACACTGAAGGAACAAGTGGTTGGTTTTTATTTTCAGGTTATGAATTTCGTTCGTGTGTGTTTGAAAAATGTTTAGGATAAATTAATTAATGGCCTCGTTACAAAGGCGTTTATAAGAGTCAGCGACCTCTGATGACTAGGCTCCATGCATACATAAAACAGTTTTTTTTAATGTACTTGTGATTTGGGTCAACGTCCTTGACTTTTTAGAAAGAATGTGTTTTCCATCATAGTATAGTTTTTTGACACGCACACCGCACGCACGCACGCACGCACGCACGCACGCACGCACGCACGCACGCAGCACGCACGCAGCAAGCAGCACGCACGCACGCAACGCAGCCGCACACACACACGCCGCAACACACAACATACACACAACAGCACACACGCAGCACACACACAGCACACACACACACACAACACACAGGAGACACACACACACACACACACACACACACAAACACACAGACATAGACACACAGACACACACAGACACACACAGACACACACACACACACACACACCACACGACACACCACAACAAGACACGACACACGACACACCACACGCACGCACGCAGCGCAAACGCACGCACGCAGCCAACGCACGCACGCACGCACCGACACCGCCACGCACGCAACCGCACGCACGCACGCACGCACGCACGGCACGCACGCACGCACGCACGCACGCACGCACGCACGCAAGCACGCACGCACGCACGCACGCACGCACGCACCACGCACGCACGCACGCACGCACGCACGCACCGCACGCACGCACGCACGCACGCAACGCACGCACGCACGCACGCACGCACGCACGCACGAAAGCACCACGCACGCACGCACGCACGCACGCACGCACCCAGCAGAGAAAAGCACAGGCCCTCGTCCCCATCGCCAATGTAGTCCCGTTCTGATAGCACCAATGCCAAACAGATCTCATCAATACCTCCACAATGCTCAACATACTGAACTTCTAGCACCGAATGAAAGCTCTCGATCGTCAGTGTTCTATACGAAGGAAAGTGAACAATGAAGAAGAAAAATAGCCATCTAGCTATCATGGTTTGACCAAAAATGATGCATGGTCATTATCTGGACTACCTTCGCAGCTCATCAATCAAGGTCAAGATCAGCACAGGGCCCAGCAATTAAACGCCAACATCCACATCACTCCTCTCTTTCGCCCTCTGGTCACGGATCCCTCACGCTTCTATCCACCCTTTTGATATCAAATCCCCTTCCTCCTTGTGATTTCTCTTCACTGCGTATGCATCGATCAAACAATCAATGCAAAGCCATTCATAGGCTGAGCGACTTGTTAAAGTTCATCTCGCGACGTTTTGTCCTTATGCGCACCATTAGTCTAAAATACCCGTTTCTGGGTGTTGTTTGTATTCTATTGCCAGTATATATTTCAGTACTCGCCATGATACATTACGACACAAAACTTGAAGCCATTCGCCCACTGGTTCATGAGATACAGCTTCGGACATGAAGGAAGGAAATTCGTTTTGTGAGTTTTCCTTGGCTTGCATGTCGGTTTGAAAATCAGGATATGCATAGGTTGTGAAGATTATCAAGATATATATATGGATACGGGGATACCCCAGTTATTGTTAGGTCATGGTTATCGCGAGAGGGGACAACTTGTACACGAAAGGACAACTCGTACACGAAAGGACCAAACAAAGCGCTTCGGAATAAAAGCCACTTGCGGCGTTATGATTGGTCATTTGTTTGCTTCTTGGTGAATAGTTGGTTGATTGGTTGATATATAGAGAGAGAAAAGTATAAACCGTTTTTGTCCCTATGTCTTGGACGAAATTTTAAAATCAAAACCAGTTAAATTGAACTATGTTCTTCTTTTTTTTTAAGAAAAAAAAGAGGAGGAGCGCTAGCTTAGTTTGTCCTCCTTATTAGGAGGCAATGGCAGAAACCCAAGCGAGGACAGATGTTTCGTACTCTATGGCGTCTCATCAGCTCGGCACTGGAGGGGTCTAAACCTACAAGGGTGGAACTACTCTCACCTCAACAAGAAGATGTTCCACAAAGGGAAGGTCCCCTTCATGTAATTGGTAAGAGGCTCCAAAACAACAAAACCAGCACTCAAGCAAAATAGAAATGATAAAAATCTTAATAAAAGTTGAACATAGCAATTTTCCCACAATATCTAATAAGATATATATATATGTTTACTGTTTCTCCAACCCTCCGTGGTGTACTAGCTGATTTAATTGTCTCACATGGGTACAATGGGCAAAATAGGGCGTGTCTGCCCATAAGGAACTATTATATCATGAAAATGGAACAATGTATTCATACAGTTTCACATTTCAACCATATCAGCACACATGTATTGATTATAAGGTTGATTCATCAGTGACCACATGGTGACAAGGTATCAAGCCACTTGTTATGAGCCTTGTTCCTGAGTTTTTCATCGATCAGTTTTTTTCATGATCAACCAGGTATGAGTGCACTTGTATTGAGCCTTGTTCTGAGTTTGGTCTCAAACTCAAGCTCTGCTAAATAGCGTTGTAGAGAACTCCTTGTAAAGAGCCTACATCCGCAGTGGTTGCTGTCCACCAGTGAGCGCTCCTGCATGATGACAAGGTGTTAAACCACTTGTAAAGAGCCTTGTTCCTGAGTGGCTCTCAACCAGTGAGTGCATGATGACAATGTATTAAACCACTTGTAAAGAGCCTTGTTCCTGTGTGGTTCTCAACCAGTGAGTGCACGATGACAAGGCATCAACCCACTTGTAAAGAGCCTTGTTCTGAGTGGTTCTCAGCCAGAAAAAGGCATGATGACAAGGTATCAAACCAATTGTAAAGAGCCTTGTTCTGAGTGGTTCTCAACCAGTGAGTGCATGATAACAATGTATCAAACAACTTGTAAAGAGCCTTGTTCCTGTGTGGGTTCTCAACCATCGCGAGTGCATGCATAACAATGCATCAAAAGCCACTTGTAAAGCGCCTTGTTCCTGATCGGTTCTCGGCCAGTGAGTGCATGATTACAAGGTATTAAACCACTTGTAAAGATCCTTGTTCCTGAGTAGGGCTCTCGACCAGTGAGTGCATGATGACAAGGCATCAATCAACATGTGAAGAGCCACGTTCCTAAATGGTTCTCCACAAGTGAGTGCCTTGTGACAAGCTGTTCAAACCATTTGATGAAGAGCCTGGTTCCTGAGTGGTTCTCGACCAGTGAGTGCATGATGACAAGGTATCAAACCAATTGTAAAGAGCCTTGTTCTGAGTGGTTCTCAACCAGTGAGTGCATGGTGGCAAGGTGTCAAACCACTTGTAAAGAGCCTTGTTCCTGAGTGGTTCTCAACCAGTGAGTGCATGATGACAAGGTATCAAACCACTTGTAAAGAGCCTTGTTCTGAGTGGTTCTCAACCAGTGAGTGCATGATGATAAGGTATCAAACCACTTGTAAAGGTAGCTACAGCCGTCAACATTCTATGACACATCAGATTCCCGTCAACATTCTATGATTTTGTCCATTGAATGTACACATTCTACACTTTCGCTGTAGAAAGTGTGCATTCTCTGTTTCATTTTCATAGTTGTAGAATGTATACATTCTACAATATCATCATAGAATGTGTACATTCTACGAGGGTCAACATTCTATGCCTTGAAGTTATGTTTGGGTGCGTGTTTATTCGTCGTTAGGCTGCCGCTTGGTTGATGATTGGGTGGTTGGCTGATTAATTAATTGGTTGATTTTATGGCAGCTTGACTTGGATGGTCAGTTCATGGGTTGGTTTGTAAATTGTGATTGAATTGGTTTGGTTGGTTTGTTGGTAGGTTTGGGCGTTGAGAGAGTTGGAGATCAACTTACACAGTTTTGTGTCAGGGATAAGATATTCATGACTTAATTTTCTGCTTCTTCGTCTGCATCCCAGGCCATATGGCCATAATGGATAAGGTACGTATGTGTCCGGTTTTCAGTTTCCACTGGTCTCCCCCGCTACTGGTACAGCCGATACATTCCGGATTTAGGAGGAGCTCAAGGAGAAAAATATTTGGAGATTGTGGGGTTTAAAAGGCAGGAGAATGGGCCAAAAATTCAGAAAGATAGTAGATGATAGAAAGCAAGAAGGGAGAAGGCAGAGCAAATAGAGTGGCCAGATTACAGGAAGATTACAAGCAACCATAACTTCCAGAAGATGGGGGAATCTATTTTTTTTACCAAAAGACCCCCCACCCCCCCCCGCATCCCCACGGGGGAACATGACTTAAATAACTAACGTAAGGGCTTCAAAGGTACTACCTAAAGTTTACTGCACTGCTTCAACAAAACTTACAGCCAGTATATTACCGAGGACATTCCTCGTGACAGTCAACCGTAATAACGACTGCAAAGGACTTCAAAGTACTAACCGAAAGTTACTGCACGTCTTGATCAACCAAACTACAGCCCAGTATATTAACGAGACATCCTCGTGACAGTCAACTGTAAAATGACTGCAAAGACTCAAAGGTTGTCAGACAAGCCCACTGTAGTTCCTTCCAGTTCCTGCAATAACGAGATGCATGTTCGTTGCTACCAACTTCGACCTGTGATGCAAGGACTTCAAAGGTTTGTAGCCAATCACGTGGGACTGCGGTATCTCCTTGAAATTCTAGCATAACGGAGATGGCTTCTGACTATCAGGACTACACACGCCGTATTAGTTTGTAGCTAGCTTGGCAGTGCCTCCTGGTCTTTTTGTGATGATGGGACTTCTTGAGAGCGGAGAGAGAGAGAGAGTGACGAGGAAGACGAGAGAGAGAAGAGGAGAGAGAGAGAGAGAGGAGATGAGGAGGAAGAGAGAGAGAGAGGATGAGAGAGAGAGAGAGACTAGAGAGATGAGAGAGAAGAGGGGGGGGGGAGAGAGAGAGAGAGCGGAAAAAAAAAGACAGATAGGACAGAGACAGACAGACAGAGGAGATAGAGAGGAGAGAGAGAGAGAGGGGGGGGGGAGGGAGAGACAGAGGGAGAGAGAGATATATAGAGAGGGGGGAGAGAGAGAGGGAGGAGAGAGAAAACAACGAAAGAGACAGACAGACAGGACAGACAGACAGACAGAGACAGGACAGAGAGAGGAGAGAGAGAGGGAGAAACAGAGAGGCAGAGAGAGAGAGACAGGCTGACAGACAGGAGAGGAGCGAGGAGTGAGAGGACAGACAATGGCAGACAGACAGAAGGGACAGAGATAGAGACACAGAGAGACAGAAACAAGAGAGAGAGAGAGAGAGAGAGAGAGAGCGAGAGATGACGAGAGAGAGAGAGACGAGAGAGTAGAGAGAGAGAGAGAGAGAGAGAGAGAGAGAAGGGATAGAGAGAACAGCGAAAGACAGAAAGAGAGAGAGGACGTTTCAGTGAACTGGTGATTGATCCGCTGGGAACCGGTTCACAAGCCGTACCAACGGGATCGAGGACAGGACCGCCAATCTCCTTACAGAGCAAGGTGTGAAGCAAGGGGGGGGGGGGGGGGGGGGGGGGTAGGACTGCTGAGGATCCGTGTGTATGACTTATGCTAGTATAGACTATAAATAATATTATAGAAGTTGACGACTCTTCTCTCTCTCTCCTCTCTCTCTCTCTCTCCCCCCCTAACCTCGCCTCTTTAATTCCTTTAGTAAGGGCCCATACTTAAGCATTGCTACCTAGTGAAGAGGGCAGTGGACGCTCCGCTGTAGAAATGATCAAAAGGACTCCAATCCCCATTCTTCTTTGTCTCCTCCTCCAACTACACACTGTGTCCGTACTGGTGTCGTATATCAAATACAACCAGCCCACGACGCCGAGGGAGGGGAAAATCAAGCGCGACCAAGCAGAAAACAAAATGATGATTTCATCTTCATTGGATCTTCGCCTATCTTCCTCCCCTTTCTTCAATTATCTCTTCCTCTCGTTAACGCGAAAAATGGTGGGTATTCTTCCTTACTATACTAGGGAGACGCGGGTAAAAAGCGCAGGGCGGGTAAGAAGCCCACACCAATTATCTCATGAAATAAAGAACATTCAGTCAAAATTTTGCCATGAGACGAATGCTAGACATAACGGCTCGTCTCATGGGCAAAATGAGACTGAAAATTTGCTTCATTTCATGATAATTGGGGTGGGCTCTTACGCCGCCCCATGCGCTTTTACCCGTCTCCCTTACTATCCAATCTCTGTCTTATCTTCGTTCGCCTCCACGCCTCTGTTACTACTACCTTGCTAGAGGATGCTGACCTTGCCTGTTGGCCCCGTGCCACTGGGGATTAGACAGCAAGCCGAGAGCTAGCCCGAGTCCTGCTGCTTCAGGGACTTCTATGCCTCTCCACTGACTGAAAGACCATCATGTCTAGCGCTCTGTCACTGACTGCTGACTTTTTACTTCAAAGGGCGAGGTGTTGTGGTGTGGCGTGACGGGGGGGGGGGGGGGGCGAACAGTCAACGCCCTGATCAGAAGTAGAACAGTCAACAGACAATGGCGAACAGAGTAGAGCGATTAGTGTAGTCATACTCCACCTTTGGTAATAGTTCTGAAATTGGAAGGCGAATGCTTTGTGAAATGTTTCTTTTAATTTTAGAGGATTGACACACGGCTCACTGTTACGCGCTGTTTCCCTTGTTAAAAAGGACACACAAATACTGGACTAATATATTAAGAGTGAAGGGAAGACGGCGGATCGCTCATTATCGTAATCCAAATAAAATGCAGGAACGTTGCGCTGTGCGTGTTCGTGGGTCCCGTGACGTTGGAGAGAGAGAGAGAGATGAGAGAGACGACGAGAGAGAGAGAGGAGAGAGAGAGAGAGATATGATGAGAGAAGAGGAGAGAAGAGAGAATGAGAGAGAGAGAGAGGGGGAGAGGGAGAGAGAGAGACAGGATGAGAGAGAGAGGAGAGACGAGAGTGAGAGAGAGACGAGAGAGGAAAGAGAGAGAGAGAGAGAGAGGGTCGGAGAGAGAGAGGTGGAGAGAGAGAGAAGAGAGAGAGAGAGGGAGAGAGAGAGAGAGAGAGAGAGTGAGAGAGAGAGAGAAGATGGAGAGAGAGAAGTGAGAGAGAGAGAAGAGGGAGAGTTGACGACGAGAGAGAGAGAGAGGGAGAGAGGGGGTCTTTATGTGAACATGTTTTCCATTGGCTTTTATTTATAATTTTGTTTAGAAATACATTTTATTGGACGTGCTTCTGCATGTATAGGGTCAACATGTGATGCGCAAACCGTTTTGAGATTCTGCGACTTCTCACAGAGTATCTACTTTGGAGTTAGCTGAAAAAACGGACACATCGTCCAACAGCGTGTGTCATCCTCTAAAGTAGAAGACTATCTGACAAAATACTTGCTTAAAAGTTCGAAACATCTTACTAAAAGGGAATTATCCCAAACAGCCATTATGTATGCGGGCCTAGACTTAAACTATAAGGGAGGTGGCCACAGTGTATCGCGTTCGCCTCGTGTCAAGAAAACCCGAGTTCGAACCGGGGTAAAGGGATTTTTTCCTCTCATTCTGCTTATGCACTAGGCCTTAACGGTCTGAACGGGGAGTCTTCGGATGAGACGAAAAACCCCGAGGTCCCGTGTGCCCATGCACTTAGATACGATAAAACCAGTGGCAACGAAAAAAAAAGTTGTTATTTGGTCAAAATTTACCCCCCCCCCCCCCGCCCCCTCCCTCGATCAGTGGACAAAAATGCATGCAACAAAACAAACAACAAAAACAAAAATTGGGTGGCGCGCCTCTGGCAGCGACGCGCTCTCCAGGTGGGAGCACCCGAATTTCACAGAGAGCCTCTGTGACTACTAATCTTAATCATCAACTAGTAAAAAAGCAAAAAAACATAGTGTCCGTCCGTGTGTGTGTGTCTGTGATGTGTGTGGTGTGGTCATGTTGTGTCTGAAGCACAAAAACGGGCCTTATAACCCGCCGTTTCGACCGAATCGCCTGTCAAATTTGCTGTGAGCCATACCGGGGAGATTTGGCCTAGCGGTTCGCAAATGCGCGAAACGCGCATCCGACGGCCTCCTCGGCGCCCGATCTCCGGCGTTCTGTGCCGATTGCCTTGCCATTTGGAGTACATGACCGGGGCACGTGACCATCGGGTGCCAAACTGGAAGCGAATCGGGTCAGCAACGCGCGCGCAATAGCCGCTTCCCCTTTTCACGAATAAGAATAACTCACCGTTTCTTACGAATCCTTCATTTGCTTGGTCCCCAGCTTGCTATGGCATGGGTGAAGCCTGGCAGCAAATTTGAAGACCAATCGGGAGAGCAAGTCACTTCCCCCTTCCCAAAGGTGGGAGCAGCGCAACGGGGAAACGGGGCCTTATAAACTCGCCCTTATTAACCGAATAGCTTAAATTGCGTAATCAGCGGTTCCAGTACTTGGCGTTAACGTTACTAGGCGTTACAGTACGGGCATTGCCAGGACTAAGGCGTGCGCTGTATGCGAATAATAACAGGAGAGCTAACAGCAATCATTGCATTCGGCGGGCACAAGGCCATGCGGAGAAACGAAGGATGGAACGTCTAACTATAGTCACTGAGGGGATGTGGGGTTTAGAAGATAGAGATAACAACTATCCTGGCCCATCCTCTACACCATCCCTCTCATTCTCCTTCTCCATGTTCTGTCTCCTGTCTCTGCTGTCTCGGGTTTTTTCTCTGTCTCTGTCTCTGTCTCGTCTCTGCTCTGTCTTTCTCTTTCTCTGCACTCTTTTCTCTGTCTTTCTCTGTCTTGTCTCTGTCTCTGTCTCTGTCTTCTGTCTTTCTCTTTCTATTCTTGTCTGTCCTGTCTCTGTCTTTCTCATGTCTCTGTCTCTGTATCGTTATCTTCATCTGTCTCTGTCGTTCTCTGTCTTTCTCCTTCTCTTCCTCTTCCCATAAATGTTCTTCTTATCCCCCAGTTCCGCGATGCTCGTGCCTGCTACAGTGGGACCCTCCCTTGTAAGGCTTAACAATAATCCAACAATGAGGTCCGCTCGATGCTGTGCCTGCTACATGTGTGTATTATATTCCGTGAAGCCTAAACCAATCATCAACAATGAGGTCCGCCGATGCTGTGCCTGCTACAGTGGACCTCCTTGTAAGGCCTAACAATCATCAACAATGAGGTCCGCGATGCTGTGCCTGCTACAGTGGACCCTCCCGTATAAGGCCTTACAATCATCAAACAATGGGGTCCGCGATGCTTGTGACTTGCTACAGTGTGGCACTACCTTGTAAGCATAACAATCATCAACAATGAGGTCCGCGATGCTGTGCCTGCTACAGGGACCCTCCCTTGTAAATGCCTTAAACAATCATAAAAAAGGAGGTCCGCGTATGCTGCCTGCTACCAGTGGAGAACCCTCCTGGTAAGCCGTAACAATCATCAACAATGAGGTCCGCGAGGCTGTGCCTGCTACAGAGGCCCTCCCTTGTAAGCCTTAACAATCACAACAATTGAGTCCGCGATGCTGTGCCTGTACAGTGACCTCCCTGTAAAGGCCTTAACAATCATAATAATGAGGTCCGCGATGCTGTGCATGCTAAGTGAACCTCCAATGTAAGCCTCTTAACAATCATCAACAATGAGGTCCGCGATGCGTGCCCTGCTACACACGCCCACGCGCAAACATCCCTTGTAAGGCCTTAACAATCATCACAAAATGAGGTCCGCGATGCTGTGCTGAGAAAGGGACCCTCCTGTAAGGCCTTAACAATCAGCAACAATGAGGTCCGCGATGCGTGCCTGCTACAGGGACCCTCCCTTGTAAGCATCTAACAATCATTCAACAATGAGGTCCGCGATGCTGTGCCTGCTACAGTGGACCCTCCCTTGTAAGGCTTTCTAACAATCATCAACAATGAGGTCCGCGATGCATGTGCCTGCTAAAGTGGACCCTCCTTGTAAGCCTTAACAATCATCAACCAATGAGGTCCGCGATGCTGTGCCTGCTCAGTGGACCCGCCCTTGTAAGGCCTTAACAATCATCGACAATGAGGGTCAGCGATGCTGTGCCTGATACAGTGACCTCCTTATAAGGCATTAACAATAATCAACAATGAGGTCACGCGATCTGTGCTCGATACAGTGGGACCATCCCTTGAAGGCCGTAAACAATCATCACAAATGAGGTCTAATAAGGGAGGGGTCTTCTTCGGCTTCTCGTTCGATCAGACAGTTTGCCTGTCATATGAGCGTAGATGCGTCATACTGCGTTATGCGCCTAACTAAGAAAATCGTTAGGCCAGCATGTCGACTTCGGCTAAAGAAATCTTGTAAACAATAAAAATTAACCCAAAAAGCGCAGGAGAAGGACAGTGAGACAGAAAGACAGCAGATGACAGTAAGAAAGGGAAAAGGAGATCAAAGAGAATGACAGAATAGAGGAAGTTTCAAGCACAGATAGTGAGGGAGGGTCTTATAAGGAGGGGGTATAAAAGGAGGTAATTTTAATACTTGTAATGTTACACTATCGCACCTCACAAAACGAGTGTTCGAAGAACACCCCCCCCCCCCCACCCCCAACCAACAGTATGCTAAATGTTAGACGCTGTTAATATGTATTCAGTTCATGTGTATTCATATCATTCTATTGCTTCTATTCGCATGCAATGTGGCCAAATATACGCTAGAGAATGGTGGTCTCAAGTTAGGCAAAAAACTCGTTACTGATAAATACCCTCTCGAGCATTGGTTGCCATGTTCTATAATGTAGGTTTCCATGACGTAATACTGCGCGCTAGTGTGTAAGTATGGTTGCATGATTGTATACACGACGCGAGTATTAAAACAGTATGAAGTCTTATAAACACATATTCAGCCAATCTATATTTCATAATATCAACTGATTTGCTACTTTTTTAATAGATAACCCTGCAATGTTCGTGTCTGGCTAGTATATATGTATCAAGGAAGATGGAGAATAGCATGCCAAATCTATATCTTGAAATAAAGTTTTAGTTTCAAGTTTTCAAGTTTTAAGATCACCGTCATCTCTCTCTCTCCTAGATCTTCTCTCTCTCCCTCTCTCTCTCTCTCTCTCTCATCTATCTCTCCTCTATCTACTCTCCTATTCTCTCACACGATCCCTCTCTCTTAGAGAAGAAACGCGTGAGGATGAGAAAGAGAATAATATTAAGATGTTCCAAGTACTTTCTAGTCAAAACAATAAACATGAAGCAGGCAACTGCGTTGCGGTGCGTGAGCGCGATTGTATAGTATGAGGCGCGCGCATTCTCGCTCTCAACCTATAACTAAAGTATACAGCTCTTGAACTTTAAATAAAGAAAAAAATCGATTGCAGCTGGCAATCATCACTAAAACAATTTCCAAAATCACCATGACATAAAACTTAAATAAAAGAACATATCATATAAAAACACCACACACACACACTCACATCACTCACTCACTACAGCACACGCACTGGTCTCTCTCTACCTCTCTTGCACAATCACCACTCACTCACTCACACGCACCTCACACTCACTCACACACACAACACAACAAACACACAACACACACCCACAGAACACACAACACCACTCTTTTTTACTACTTTTTTTC
>CM065694.1:954911-964911 GCA_017654935.2 Phymorhynchus buccinoides
GAATTCTGAAACTTGTCTGTGTCTAATGTCTGGATTGTGAACCTCACAACCAACAATCTCAGTTTCCTTAAGGCTTATGAAGATGTTCTGTGTTCTTTTATTAAAAAAGAACAAAATTATAAAATGTAGCGGTTTACTTTTTCTCCTAATGGGGGATGGACAGTGCCATTATGCAAAGACGCTAGTTTTCGATCTTGTGAAGGAATGTATTAGACGGTGCAGAGCATCTATCACATACCGCACGAAACAAGGTCAAGTGTTAGATGTCTTTTGTGTCATAAGAAATCCACAACAAACGGGACTATGCACTGCTGGGTACCATGGTCTTACTTTCTCGTTTTGCTTAAGCAGTTAGGGTTGATAATTTGTCCCTAAAGTATACAGACCTCGTGTATACAATATCGTCCGATTTAGTGTCACTAATCCACGAGAAGAAGGGAGACGTATCTTGATACATAACCTTTTGTCATAGGGGGGGGGGGGACATTCGTACCACCTCTTTCCTAGTTGCCTCCTAGCAAGACGGTAGAAGGATTGAGGTTCAAATACGTATGTGTGTGAGGTTTGGTACACTTGATGGTGACAATAGTTTTATCATAACCAAACTGCAACAAAGAAGACGGACAACCGTTTGTAAGAGGCAACGAAGCATCTCAATTTTGTGGCAGCATCTAGATGTTTTTTTGTCATGCCTTTTTTTCCTGTTAGTCATGCCAACCAATACACAAATTAACAACTCTACATGCCACTCACAAACAACAAATCTTTAAACAGTGCTCTTAGGGTCAATGTACTTGTCCCTTTTGTAAATTACAATATTTCAAGCAAAAAATAACTGGGTCCATAGTTATGCACTTCGTACACCTCTGACTCGAATTTAGGTTCGTACCTCCTAGAGGGACTCTTGTTGCAATGGCGCACATACGTCAAAAATACATTCAAGAAGCCTGTCGGTAGTGACGTTCAACTTTCGATGAGAAACATTACAATCAATATTTATTTTGACGTCACATAAACTAATGGAACTTTAGAAAGAAAGAATAGCCTATAAAAAACCAAGTCAGAGCATCATACCGTAACAAAAAACTAAAAACTGATCGCCAAAAATTTCATAACGCACCATTCTATCCTCTTCTTTCTCGCGCAACACTATATTGGCTAAGAAAGACAAAAAGATTGATTCAAGGAACATCAATTTTTTGTTTACATTTAAACCTTGTGTGCTTATGAGTTTTTGTTCAGCATAGGCAGAAGAGACCCTGGCGACATAGTGTCGTAGACGTGATTAGAGAAATGCCCTGATATACGCACGTTAAAAACTCGAATTCTCCTCATGCATACAGTGAATTATGCTATAAACCCCACTGTACGAGATCAGAGAACTTGGTGTAAAAACGAATCTCCGAGGTAATCCGTGCATCCGCAAACTGTCTCTAGTAGTTCGTACTTTTTTTTGAAGAGAAGATAAAGTATTACAGTAAAAGTGTTCTTACTATAAGCCAAAAGTATTTATTATCTTATGAATATAGAGCAGAGCATTTTTTATAATCGACCCTCTACAGCAGCTCATCCCATGTTGAAATTTGTATGTATCTGGCCCGTTGAGATAGAGACCTACTATCCGTTAACTCTGATGTTACTGGGGATACATCAACTACTCTGTCCCATACTGATAGCAGCCTCAACACAAGGGTTGAACGTGTAACGCATTCAGTCATAGCATACCAGTAACTTTCCTTACAGCACCAAACCCACACGTTTTTCATACTAATACTAGTACAACTACCAAGAGGGAATATAGCAGCCCTTTACGGTATCATATTATGAATTCTTAAACGGACTGTAGTGGGAGACAATTTTTGTGGTAATTATTCTTATGAAGACCATGAAAAAAAACAGACACCAATAATCGCAATCTCCATATCACTAGACACTCTACATACCACGATCTCTAGGGGGATCATATAACCCTCGAATGTTCACACAAACATAACTTTCAAAAACTAATCTTCTGTCCTTGGGGTGGCTTTGCAAAGAGGCAGTCGTTCTCTGGGTCAGAGGTCCTGGCCACTCGTGTTCTAGACTGTGGTTATCTGACTTCCACTCCCGCCTGATGGCTTAGCCAGTTGCGTGGGATGCTGTTTCTGCCCAAGTCTCGTCGCCTGTTTGGGGTTTGGAGGGCAGTTCGGGTGGAACAGAGTCCACAAACAGAGACAGACAGGAAAAAGGAAGATATATATCCTCTATCATACATTTGACATTATGGGTTATATACCACTGTCACGCAGGGGTGGCAGTGACCATTACAGACAGGTGTGAAGGTAAGACATAGACCGTGGAAATGTTACTGGAGTAAGAAATGACGGATCAGGCAAGCGACGGCTCTGCAGAGGAAAAAGTGGGAGGGGGGGGAGGGGGGGGGGGAATTCGATTTAACATGGTGGAGAAAACAGAGCACTAGCACAACACGGGACCACAATATAGCCAACAAGTACAAAGTAGAATCCAGAAGGCCCTGGGATATTAGTTCCAGTCGTAAAGGACAGACACTATTCTGTTTAGGCATTGATACTCAAATTATTAGGACAAATTGGGATTAATTGTTAAGGAAGGGCAACGGGGGGTTCTCTTGAGCGAAACTAAGCACCACACACCGCCCCGATACCCGAAACAAACAGGAATTACAAAAAAATAACCAACATACAACAAAAAGCCAAAACAAATACAATCACCGATCAAACAACAAAATTAACATAAAACACAAAAAATCATTGAATATTTAACTTCGCTGCTGGTAGTATTATTGGCCAATCATGAACATTTGATGATTCGGTAATAATAATTTAATTGTCTGAACAAAATAATGTCACAAGCACCTTAAAAAACATTAAAATAGTTTTGGGTCGTCAACAGGTTACTCTAGTGCTGTCTGGGTGAAATGGAAAATAATAGTCATCATTTTTGGTGCATCCTACCTAAATTCGTTCACTATAAAATCGCATTATTTCAATGTGATAACTAGAAAAACATCCAACACAGCGTAACAGTAGTAGTAACACCAACAGTAGCAACACCATACGCGATATCACCATTTGACATCGTCATCATCATCATCATCTTGTCATGACACTTTTACTGAATCTCATATATTATGACTGAACTCATCATATTCTCAGTGATCAATATTAATCAACCAACGTCATCAACTCACTCATCTCCACCCCCACAACCACAACCCAGCACAGACAAAACCCCCACCACCATCAATCATCGTCAAGTTCCATCTACCTCCTCACTCACTCATCATCCATCATCGCCATAATTCCTCATCCTCTAATCATCAAACATCCTTATCATCGATCATCACTCATCATCACATAATCATCAACCATACGTCATCATCATCATCATCCTATAATCATCATCATCGTCATCAAATCATCCTTACTCATAACCACCTCCTCCTCTCTGGTACATCATCAGCATCACAATACTCGTCCTCATCATCAAATCATTCTTATCATACATCCTCATCATCCTCATCCGTCATCGATCCGTCGTCGGCGGTCGTGTGTCAGCGTAAATCGGCTATCCTCCGCTAGGGTATGGTGGGGCAGAAGGAGAGGGTGGGTGGGGCCTGGGCCCTCCATCTTTTATCAGTTTCCCGCACGATCCTCTATCGCTTTCCTGGATTGCGTACTACTACCCATCCATCTGCTCCGCCCTTCTCTCGAAAACAGGGCCCTGCCAAAAAGTCGAGTCGATACGATCTAGTCGCGTCGAGTCGAGATCGAGTCGAGTCGGAGTCGAGTCGATTCGAGGTCGACTCGAGTCAGTCCAAAGTCAAGTCAGTCAAGTGGATGAGTCGTCAAACGTTACTACGTCCCATACATTGAGATACTACAACCGGGTGCACCTACCGCCGGCGAAACCAACACGGCGGGTAAAATCGTATGGGGAATGACGCGATGCGTTCTTATTCTGCCACGTGAGTCGCGCCGATGTTTTAAGCTAAGTATTTTGAAACAAGTTACCGTCAGGACGCAGGTTTTGAACATTAAGCGTTGAAACCAAACCGCTTCAGCTAAACGTTTTTCTTCTACTTATCTTAAGCCATAATCCATTCATATTTTTAAATTTCTTGATGCACCCCCCTCCACCACCGCCCCACCATCCCGCCGCCCCCTTCAGACTTTTCATAAACTATTAACACTGTGCTTTCCTTTCAGACTGTGTGCGTGTGTGTGTGGTGCTTAGTGCCGCTTATGCGCGTGTGGCAGGCGCGTGTGCGTTTAGTGTGCGTGCTTGGCGAGTGCGTGTGCGTGTGTGTGTTTGTGTGTGCGTGCGTGGGCGCGCGAATGACACGAAAGAGTAGGTACTAGGATAGAGGTCGCAGTCTGTGCTTATCGATATTCTAAAACATGCTGTGCCGTTTTTCATAGCGTCTTTCCATCCGAATTGAGAGCATGTCCCCGTTGTGAAATCCTTTAAATGATAGGTGTAGGTGGTGGACTGGATCTGTATATGTTGGAAACAAAGTTTGGGTTGATAGAGATAATAGGCTTTTTTTAAAGTCCACGGTCAAGCATGCTATTTACATTTGGAGTAAGTAAATTCAACAACAAAGCCTAACCTAAACCTAATCATACTACCTTAGCACGTGGCTGACTACACCTATAATATCACTATGGAGAGGTAATCAGGTAGTTTTTTAGAGAGAGGGGGATTTTTACACCAAATAGAGACTCGAAATTACACCAACAAATATGAAGTAATGCGTGAATACAAGAGCACCCCCCCGTCCCCAACCTGCCCGCCCTAGTGCGTAGGGGTTTTGGTGTAGCAGGTGAGCTAAAACTTCAATTACAACGTGTCAACGTAAACGCAAATCTTTACACCGCAAACTGCAAAACGGAGATGTCGTTACCGTAACTTAAATCCTCTAATGACATATCTCATCGTATTCATTTTCAATAGAGATGTATGTGAGGATAACCGTGAGTCTGTCTGTGATAAATGTCTGTACACTACATGGTGAGTGAAAAGCGCATTGAGTTGCTTAGCAAGATTATGCGCTATTTGAATTGTAGTAAAAGGTCCCTGCACGTGACACATTCTGTCTTCTCTGACGTCCCTGTCGGTGTATGCCCTCTGTCTCTCTCTTCTCATCTCTCTCATTCACTCTCTCTCAATCATCTAGCTCTCTCTCTCTCTCTCCTTCAGGATCTCCAACACAAAGTCTCCTCATCTCTCTCTCTCTCTCAACACTCACGTGCATGTTCAAGTGTAAAGGCCCTATCATGACTCGCTTGTGGTTGACGGTGATGGACGACAGGTGGACGGGCGATTTCCATGGAATCGCAGGTGTTCGGTGTGGAAAGCTCAAGCAGACGCATAATCAGCTCAGTCGTGTCCAAGGAGATCAAGCGCTCTAAAGGTATCGCCGTTAAAGGCCACACTGACAGCGCAATAATAATAATAATTAATCATTTTAAAAAGTGACAAGCCTGTCCCCTCGCGCTAGCCTCGCAGGCGCGCCATTACAAAGATAACGAACCAACAGGTTTAAGAATAGAAAGAAAGGAAGCATTACAAGATTAACACATAAAAAAGAACTTTGACATCGTAAGACAAGAATCCATTAGAACATCAAAATTATACTGCGGGGAACATATACCCCAAGCCCCTCACTCTCTCCCACCCCCTTCCCCTCCCCCGCCCTCACCCCACTTGTCTCCCCTAAAAAACAACACAAAAACACACACGCCACTCATCTCATCCACCCCTTCCCCTCCCCCACTTCCCTCACACACCGTCTATCGTCGTCCACACCCTCTAAGTGAACAAAAACAAACCCACGCACACCCCACTCTCCTCGCGCCTTCATCACCTCACACACACACACACACGCACGCACGCACGCACCTCACCTACACAAACACGACATCACACACGAACCGTTTGGATAAGAACATCACAGCAGTTCTGATCGAGTTTACTTGTACGAAGCACTTCCAGATCGTCACCAGGAACACACCCTTTACAGAGATTGCAACACTCAACTTTGCTCTGCTTGTTCCCTAGTAAATACAAACGAATCAAACTCGGCTATTTCCTCCTTGGCAGGAGGTGGGCTGGAAGTCAAATATATCTTCACGCCAAGAGGACAAGGCGTGTGCTCGAGTCTCTTTTCTATGGCCAGCCTCGCGTTTCAGACAACAATAGTTTGCTGGGGGCAACGACTTTTTTGCGGAGTACACGGTCTTGTTTTTGTCTAAACTTATATACAGATTATCTAAAGGAGTTTCGCTCACAACAAAGGAAACAGCTATCATGTTTTTTTTAACTGTTACACAAAAAGAAAACGTTTCAACACAATGAGTGCCTTCACGCCACTACATGCCAAAACTGGACTACTCTCTCCTGCCAGGAGGAATCGACCGTTTTGACGGTTTGATTTCTAGGACCCAGAGCCAAAGGTGATTGTTCCGATCCTTGAAAAAAGGCTGTCTTTTCTGGTGATCTCCGACGTACATTCTACTTGTACAACCCTCAGCGTGCCAACTTAAAGGTTAACAACTGTTTTTAGATATCAAGTACGGAGTTATTAAGCCTTAGAAAAAGCAGCCTTCTGAAATGAATTAGAAATCAGAGTAAAGCAGTCCCTGTGAACGAGTGGACGGGTGAGGCCTGGGGTTGTTGGAAACAACTTTTACAACTGACATGTTTACAAACAAAACAGGGCGTGTCAAGTGCCAATGGCAACATGACCTTGAACTTTCATCGACACCCATATTCGAAATCACTAATAAGAATAAGCAGACCACGTTTGAATACACCGTAATTCCAAACGCCTTTCAAGATATGTCCACAAGAAGAAATGTCTGTTTTCATTCACGTCGCAAACTTAAGGTCAAGATCAGCACGGTTACATTCTTGTAAAGGAACCGTAACAACAGGTGATACAAAAACACAAACAAAAACCACCAAAATAAACAAAAATAAACGATAAGGCATGAACTAAAGAAAGAAAGACATAAACAAACAATGAATAAGTCAAGAGACAACGAGACACGGGGGGGGTATAGTAATCCCCTAACAGACGTGCATAGGACGAGACGGAGGAACTAAAAAACAGTCGCACAGAGCGCGCCGCACGTACACAACCACACACCACACATACACACACACCACACACACACACACACCACACACACACACACCACATCCCACACACACACACACACGCACACATACACACACAGCCTACAACACACACACACAACCACACACACAACGAAGCACACACACACTCCCACACGGAGCACACACACGCCACACGCAACCTCACACTCACACTCACACACACACACACAATCCCACACACAAACACACACAAAACGACACACACACACACACACTACACACGACACACACACGAACATACACCATAACATACCACACACACACACAGGACCCCAATTTCGTCTATACGTGCACACCACACACACACACACACACCACTACACACACAACCCACATACACAACATCACACACACAGACACACATACACCACACCACACACACACACACACACACACACACCCCACACACACACACACACCCACACACCACACACACATGTCACATACATACATGCTGTTCGTGCCTTCCTCTCAAGCACGATGACTGAGTTTTGATCAACCGATTTCTATTTCTCATTCAGAGAACTGCCTTCGTGACAGATTGCATAGCGATTTTCTTCTTTTTTTCCCCGATTTTTTGTCTATACCTGTCTGCGTTTCGTGAATTCCTCTCAGCTAGATTCGCGATACTGACAAAGATGACCATTTAGTGTACGGTCTTGCGGATCGGCTGGGGGGGGGGCGAGTCTGCTTTCGTGAATACGTGCCTTCGTCTCAAGATGTCGCTGAGTTCGTCTTCTTCAACCCGATTGCTATTTCGTCATTCAGAGCACTGGTGTTGGACATATCCCCAATTTCGTCTAAAACCTGCCTTCCTCATGAGAGGAGTTCCCAAACATCGGACATGCAAGGACAAAAAATGTACAAAAAAGCACAACCTTTAGCAAGAGTTGTATGGTGTCCCGTCAACGTGTGACAGAAGACATGGTTCGTCTAGGAAAAACCCCCACGTGAAGACGTTATCCCGCAAGGTGATGACGTCTGTGAAAAACGCACAAACCATCTACCCTGACCAAATAGCACTTCAAATGCATTAATCGTACAGAACGTTGTCTAAAAAAAAAAAACACTAACGCGCTATGCTGAAGATCTGCTGGTGTCGAAGTTGGGCCGCTGTGATGACATATAGAAACACAGATCCCAAAATAGACAAATTGAGGCTGCTCTTTAAAAGATGTTAGGGGAGAGCACTTCGTCAAGGGGGAAACGCTCTTGAATGCCAATTCAGCGACAAAACAAACATTTCTTACTAAGAGGGAAAACACGTGAAACCCGTGGGCAGTTGCTACGTGATTTGCAGAACCTTTGCAAACGGTGTGATTGATTAAACATATAACTTTACAAAGGTGTTAGATGGTGGCACTGTGTTTTACCTGCTGTTCTTTAATCTAGACAACCGAAGCGCGGTTGATGATTTACCGAAGTAGAGTAACTTCCCTTTGTTGAGAACCGATTGACATTAGGCGAGAGTCACCTGTCCCACAGGCGCCATCTCTTTTACTCCCGGTTTCTGTTCTTTCTTGGTTTAATTATTTCCGAACAATTCCTAGTCTACTACGTCTCTCTTGGGGGCTTGTGCAATAGCGAGAGGCGCATAATATTGCATGTGGACACGTGCCAGTTGATGTAAAAGGAACGTGAGAAATAACTGTCCAAAAAGTATGTGAATGTTATGGATAGATCAGATGAAGTGATGCCTACCATGAACCTCTCCAGACAAAACCAAGTAATCTTTACAATTACTGAGGAGATGGACACTCCAGACTCAGGCATCACAATGCATGCAAAGTTCCACATGGCTTAACCCATCTCACGCCTTTAGCTAGATAATGGCCTACTAATTTAGATGCGTGCACTAGCGCTGCTGCATGAGCACTGTACATAGGTCTGCATCCTTCAGCAGACTGAGTCTCTTGCACATTTCCAGAGGCCTGCGAGACGAAACTTGACACAATGCGGACACACCGGTTCAGGAAAAAGATCTTCGGCTCTTTGGAGGATCATTCGGCGGACAGCAGCCTTCGTCCGGGCCACTGGGGTTCCTGTCTGACTGATTGAACACAGACAGATCAGATCAAGCTCTACGTCTCCCACACACACACAACACACACACACACTGACAAACTTGCACACACTGACACGACACAAAGGGTGACACAGCACAGTGAAGCCCATCCTGACACACACGTTTCTGCACGCACAGACACAGCAGTTGACATTGATAGGCCTCTTCAAAGCGCGCGCTCGCACGCACACGTACAGCCACACACACTTCTGTCTGTCACACACACAAATCACATTAACATGTATGCATGTATATGTTGTCTATCTGTCTCGTGCTCACATCACTCACTCCCGTACGCACTCACACACACACCACCACAACTCACACACACACCCCACACCGATCTGTTATGTCTACCCCTCTCCTATGCTTCTCTCTCTCACCAAATTGTCTGTCTGTCTGTCACTGCTGACTCACATTGTCTCCGTTTTTTTGTCTTCATCTCACACAACAAGCTCGTGCTCGCCTCGCTCTCTCTCCGCTCTCATTCATCTCTCTCTCTCTCTCACTCGTCTCTCTCTTCACAACACATACAACACCCGCATCGCTCAGGTCACAGCACATCGCCACTCACGAATCATGCACACAATGTTGACAAACAAAAACGTGCTCGCACAATCATCACGACTCTGCTCTCACTCATCTTCTCCTGTCGTACACACGCTCACTCTCTCTCTCAAACACACACACCACTATGGCTCACCATGTTCGATAAGCGTACTTACACAA
>CM065694.1:972411-974911 GCA_017654935.2 Phymorhynchus buccinoides
AGTTTTGCCTCTTTTGTCTTGTTGTGATTAACATGAATTTAGACTTTTTGGGGTGTAAGGCCATATGATTTTGCTCTGCCCAATCAACTAGATTATTAATGTCACTCTGCAATCCAGAACAGATTGAATCAGCATTTTTGCCATTTTTATACACTGTGGTGTCGTCTGCAAAAAGCTCACACGATGAAGTAAGATGAAGGGGGAGGTCATTTATATAAACGGTGAAGAGTATAGGTCCTAAGAGAGAGAGAGAGAGAGAGAGAGAGAGAGAGGAGAGAGAGAGAGAGAGAGAGAGAGAGAGGGGGGGGTGAGAGAGAGGGGGTGAGAGAGAGAGAGACAGACGGAGAAGAGAGAGAGAGAGAGAGAGAGAGAGAGAGAGAGAGAGAGAGAGAGAGAGAGAGAGAATAGCCAAAGAGAGAGAGAGAGAGAGAGAGAGTGTGTGTGTGTCTTTTGGTGTGTTTGTGTGCGTGCGTGTGCATGTGCGGTGTGTGTGTGTGTGTGTGTGTGTGTGTGTGGTGTGTGTGTGTGTGTGTGTGTGTGTGTGTGTGTGTGTGTGTGTGTGTCTGTCTGTCTGTCTGTCTCTGTATGGTGTGTATCAAGTCAAGTCAAAATAATCTTTATTGAGCTGAAAAAGCGTGTGTGTGTGTGTGTGTGTTGTGTGTGTGTGTGTGGTGTGTGTGCGTGTGCGTGCGTGTGCGTGTGCGCGTGTGCGTGCGTGTGCGTGTGCGTGCGTGTGCGCGTGTGTGCGTGCGCGTGCGCGCGACTGTGTGTGTGTGTGTGTGTGTGTGTACTCGCACGGACAAGGCCTACCGTATGCTGCACCTTTCGTTCTCACGTACTCTGAATGGTGAACCCAACTGCCCCCTGCTCAACTCCCCTCCCACCATCATCCGCCAATATGGCCATGCACGCCCAGACACCGTAAACAAGACAATGACCGGTAGACCTGTATAGGAGTGGAAAAACAGATGAAAAGAGAGAGAGAGAGAGAGAGAGAGAGAGAGAGAGAGAGAGAGAGAGAGAGAGAGAGAGAGAGAAAACTTGAAAACTTGAAACTTGAACTTTATTTTTCAAGGATAAAGAGTTTAGACAACGCCTAGTCTTCCAATCTGTCCTTGGTACACACACACACACGCGCACGCACACACGCGCGCGTACATACAAACATAAGCGCGCGCCCAGACACCGTAAACAAGACAATGATGGTGGGAGGTGACGGGGGTTGAGCAGGGGGCAGTTGGATTCACCATTCAGAGTACGTGAGAACGAAAGGTGCAGCGTACGGTAGGCCTTGTCCGTGCGAGTACACACACACACACACACACACACACACACACACACACCACACACACACACCCACACACTCACTCGCAGAGCGAGCGAGAGAGAGAGAGAGAGAGAGAGAGAGAGAGATAGAGAGAGAGAGAGAGAGAGAGAGAGAGAGAGAGAGAAGAGGAGCGAGAGAGAGAGAGAGAGAGAGAGAGAGAGAGACCATTTCGATGAATTACAGAGAGGGAGACAAAGACAGAGAGACACAGAGACAAAGACAGAGAGAGACACAGAGACAAAGACAGAGAGAGACACAGAGACAAAGACAGAGAGAGACACAGAGACAAAGACAGAGAGAGACACAGAGACAAAGACAGAGAGAGACACAGAGACAAAGACAGAGAGAGACACAGAGACAAAGACAGAGAGAGACAGAGATGGGGAGGGGGAGGGGGAGGGCCGAAGAACATCGGGAAAGGATGAATGGTGAGTATGGTGGATCAATGACGCTATAATTTTTTATATAGAGATAGTATATATACTGTTCTTGGGTGAATCAATCGGGAAGAAGACAGGAGGAACTAGGATGGGGGTGGAGGTTAGGTGGGGGTGGGGGCAGTTGGGGGCAGTGAAAGGCAACTGCCTTGTGCCATAAGGGTAGTGGGGAATATGCGTGTGTGTGTGTGTGTGTGTGTGTGCGTGTGTGCGTGTGTGTGTGTGCGTGTGCGTGCGTGCGTGCGTCCGTGGTGTGTGTGTGTGTGTGGTGTGTGTGTGTGAGAGAGAGAGAGAGAGAGAGAGAGAGAGAGAGAGAGAGAGAGAGAGAGAGAGAGAGAGAGAGAGAGAGTGGGAGGGAGAGAGAGAGAGAGCGTGTATGTTTTTGTGTTACTGATTCGTTTGTGTGTGTGCGTGCGTGTACACAAGGCGCGAGCGCGCGCGCGCGCGCTTATGTTTGTATGTACGCGCGCGTGTGTGCGTGCTTGGTGTGTGTGCGTCTCAATTACACGCTCACTCATAATCCTGCTTTTACCTACATGCATATGCAGACACTTACTTCTATTATAATAACTAGCGCAACTCCGAGTACCAGTAACGCCTAGTAACGGTAACGCCTAGTAACGGTACCAAAAACCTAGCCTAAGTACTGGTAACGCTGAGTACAGCAAATTTGAAACGATTCAGTTAAGAAACGGCAAAGTACGGCTAAGGCCCCGTTTCCCGTTGGCGCTGCTCT
>CM065694.1:979911-995512 GCA_017654935.2 Phymorhynchus buccinoides
AGTTCAACGTCAAGGTCAGTAAGATCAAATAATGTTAGCCAAGACACTGAAGAACAGTTAAGATTTAAGTTCAACGTCAAGGTCAGTAAGATCAAATAATGTTAGCCAAGACACTGAAGAACAGTTAAGATTTAAGTTCAACGTCAAGGTCAGTAAGATCAAATAATGTTAGCCAAGACACTGAAGAACAGTTAAGATTTAAGTTCAACGTCAAGGTCAGTAAGATCAAATAATGTTAGCCAAGACACTGAAGAACAGTTAAGATTTAAGTTCAACGTCAAGGTCAGTAAGATCAAATCCGCAAGGCTACCTGTGTCGGGTAATAATCCCACTGTGAGACTGTAGCTGTGCAGATCAAGGTCAAGGTCAACAAAGTTATAATTGGCACACGGGACCCTTTAGCTTTAGAGATGAACACCGCCCATAAGGTTTCAAACTTATAATCTGTGCAGCAGCTTCTCGCGAGAAACAGACCACACACACACACAAAATAAAATAAAAAAACAGTAAGTAAAAACAAACCAATCAAGGACAAGGATGAATGGTCTGGCTCCTTCCTATCTCGCTGATCTTCTGAACCTTTACACACCTCTTAGACAGTTACGCTCCTCTTCTGACACTTCTCTCCTCCAGATCCCTCGTTACCGCACCAAGACCCTTGGCGAACGCTCCTTCTCTTTCCAGGCCCCCTCCTCTTGGAATAGACTCCCTTTACCTCTCCGTTCTGCCAACTCCCTTTCTTCATTTAAGTCTTCTCTCAAAACTACTCTTTTCAAATCATAGCCTGCTATATTTTTTTAATTATTAAAGTACCCTTCCATCCGCGTGTGTTTGTGTGCATGTGTGTTGTTTGTGCGTGTGTGTTGCGTGTGCGTGTGCGTGTGCGCGCGCGCGCGCGCGCGTGTGTGTGCGTGTGCGTGTGCGTGCGTGCGCGTGTGCGTGCGTGCGCGTGCGCGCGCGTGTGTATAATATATTTTTGTCGTTTCTTTATTTATATTGCTTGCTGGTTTATTCATTTATTATTGTAAGCGCTTAGGGCTTTTTTAAGATTAGGCGCTATAAATGCTAATTATTATTATTATTATTATTATTACAAGGACAGCAACGCTTAGTCCTCGTTTCCTACTATGTGGGACAGAGGACAACAAAATGATGACAAAACGGTTCTGCCTTGACATAAGCTAGAACGCCAAGGCTACATCAAAATGTTGTTATGCTCTGAATGATTGTGCGGGGATTGTCTTAACCGTTTCGCTGCCAATGTCGCATTTATGCACCACAATGGATTAACACCCATGTCACTAAAAGGCATCAAATCAGGGCCTGTTATCTGAAGACCCTATTTTCTTAATATTTGGGAAGTAAGGATAGGCCTAATGTTGTACATGACACACAGGAATTCCCAATAAAGCGGATTTGATTTTACCCTACCCAGTTAGGTTTAATGGTATTCTTTGGCTGAAAAATAGCTGGCGGTGAAACGGTTAAGCCATGACAAGCTCCTAGTATAACATAATCAATCTAAAATCCCCCGAAGACGGAGTGTGGCTGCCCACATGGCGGGGTAATCAAAAACGGTCACACACGTAATGTTCTCATCCCTAGCTGGTGCATTTGTACTGAATTGTTCAAGTGCTCTGGCTGTTGGGATGATCCCTGGAGTCGTTAAGCCAGGGAACAACAACGACAACAACAAAAGGGTTCATTTTTCCAAGGGGGTTAAGCACAACAGGAGTGTTGACTTAACAGGGTTCAGTTAAACTTATCTAGACGACGGTCGCCGCGCGCGTAACTGTTACGCCAAAAGGCGCGTAAGAAACACTTTAGAAAACGTTTGCG
Organism: Phymorhynchus buccinoides; assembly: GCA_017654935.2. NCBI lineage: Eukaryota > Metazoa > Mollusca > Gastropoda > Neogastropoda > Raphitomidae > Phymorhynchus > Phymorhynchus buccinoides. Next base: position 981,751 of record CM065694.1, read on the forward strand.
GAAAAAAGTAAAGATGTGCCAACCCCCCCCCCCCCACCCCCCCCCCCCGCCCCCCCCCCCCTGCATTTCTCGGTTAATTTATTTTTCCGTTTTTGCCTTTCTTACCATACATAAAGCTGTATATTAGGAACATTTTTAGCTAATTACCTTTTTTGGAATACTAACCCTAACCCTAACCCTAGCCCTAAACCTAACCCTACCCCCCACTATGCACTGCAGTACAGCGCGATTTGTCACAGTTGTGGTTCGTTGCATTTTTCTGTCTTATAGGGTTAGGGCTATGGTTAGGGATAGGGTTAGTATTCCAAAAAGGTTATTAGCTAAAAAGGTTCCTAAAATACAGCTTTATGTATGGTAAGAAAGGCAAAAACGGAAAAATACAATTAACCGAGAAATGTAGGGGGGGTAGCACATCTTGACCTTCGCCGCTTGCTCGGTGTTTGGCAAGAAAAAAAACGTCACGCGAACTATCGGCAAACGAAGGGTGTTTCTTAGACCGTTTTTCCCAATTTGAGCGAGCGCAACGTAACGTTCGCCCTTGTGAAACGGACCCCTGGTGTTAGACTGAATGGTTGCTACGCAAGTCGATCTAGTCCCCCCCCCCCATTCCCTTCCCTCTCCCAAAACAGATGACACGAAAAGGGTGCGTGCGCGCGTGCCTGACAACACGGTGCCCTAGTGACACACTGACGCCCTGACCCCTATGCTAGTTTGCCGCTTCAAGGCTGGCAGACTTTCAGCAGACAAAGGCAGGAGGGGTGGGGGTGTGAGAGGGTGGGTGTGGGAGGGGTGGGTGTGGGAGGGGTGGGTGGAGCTGGGGGGACTGATGGGTGTGGGGTGGGGTGGGTGTGGGAGGGGTGGGTGTGGGTGGGGTGGGGTGTGGGAGGGGTGGGTGTGGGAGGGGTGGGTGTGGGGTGGGGTGGGTGTGGGAGGGGTGGGTGTGGGAGGGGTGGGTGTGGGTGGGGTGGGTGTGGGTGGGGTGGGGTGGGTGTGGGAGGGGTGGGTGGTGGGTGGGTGGGTGTGAGGAGGGGTGGGGTGGAGCTGGGGGGACTGATGGGTGTGGGTGGGGTGGGTGTGGGAGGGGTGGGTGGAGCTGGGGGGTAGCTGTGGGTGTGGGTGGGGTGGGTGTGGGAGGGGTGGGTGGAGCTGAGGGGGACTGATGGTGTGTGTGGGTGGGTGTGGGAGGGGTGGGTGTGGGTGGTGGTGGGTGGGGGTGGGGGGGGAGGGGTGGGTGTGGGGGGGGTGTGGGGTGGGGTGTGGGGTGGGAGGGGGGGGGTGGGGGTGGGAGGGGTGGGTGTGGGTGGGGTGGGTGTGGGTGGGGTGGGTGTGGAGGGGGTGGGTGTGGGAGGGGTGGGTGTGGGAGGGGTGGGTGGAGCTGGGGGGGACTGATGGGGTGGGTGGGTGGGGTGGGAGTGGGAGGGGTGGGTGGAGCTGGGGGGACTGATGGGGTGTGGGAGGGGGTGGGTGTGGGAGGGGTGGGGTGGAGCTGGGGGGGACTGATGGGGTGTGGGTGGGGTTGGGGTGTGGGAGGGGTGGGTGGAGCTGGGGGGACTGATGGGTGTGGGAGGGGTGGGTGTGGGAGGGGTGGGTGGAGCTGGGGGGACTGATGGGTGTGGGTGGGGTGGGTGTGGGAGGGGTGGGTGGAGCTGGGGGGACTGATGGGTGTGGGGGGGGTGGGTGTGGGAGGGGTGGGTGGAGCTGGGGGGTGGAGGGGGGACTGATGGGTGTGGGTGGGGTGGGTGTGGGAGGGGTGGGTGGGAGCTGGGGGGACTGATGGGTGTGGGAGGGGTGGGTGTGGGAGGGGTGGGTGGAGCTGGGGGGACTGATGGGTGTGGGAGGGGTGGGTGTGGGAGGGGTGGGTGGAGCTGGGGGGACTGATGGGTGTGGGAGGGGTGGGTGTGGGAGGGGTGGGTGGAGCTGGGGGGACTGATGGGTGTGTGGGTGGGGTGGGTGTGGGAGGGGTGGGGGAGCTGGGGGGACTGATGGGTGTGGGTGTGGGAGGGGTGGGTGGAGCTGGGGGGACTGATGGGGTGTGGGTGGGAGGGGTGGGCTGGGCTGGGGGGACTGATGGGTGTGTGGTGGGAGGGGTGGGTGGAGCTGGGGGGACTGATGGGTGTGGGTGGGAGGGGTGGGTGGAGCTGGGGGGACTGATGGGTGTGGGGTGGGGTGGGTGTGGGGGGGGGGGGTTTTGGGGGGGGGGTGTGGGTGGGAGGGGTGGGTGGAGCCTGGGGGGACTGATGGGTGTGGGTGGGAGGGGTGGGTGGAGCTGGGGGGACTGATGGGTGTGGGTGGGTGTGGGTGTGGGAGGGTGTGGGTGGGAGGGGTGGGTGGAGCTGGGGGGACTGATTGGGTGTGGGTGGGGTGGGTGTGGGAGGGGTGGGTGGAGCTGGGGGGACTGATGGGTGTGGGTGGGAGGGGTGGGTGGAAGCTGGGGGGACTGATGGGGTGGGTGGGAGTTGGGTGGGTGGAGCTGGGGGGACTGGTGGGTTGTGGGTGGGGCATTTTGCTTTAGTCGTGCTAACTTCCTTTCCTTTCTTCAGCTTCTTCTTTGTCTTCATTTACGATGCCATCTCATCCTCATCTCCATAACCACATCATCATCATATCATCATCATCATCATCATCATCATCATCTGTTCTTGTTCTTGTGTTTCTCTCCCTCTTCGTCGTTGTCGTCGTTGATGTCGTAAAACGCTTTGTTCTTCTCGTTCTTGTTATACTGTGTCTGTCTCTTTCTCTCCGTCTGTCTCTGCCTATCTGTCAGTCTGCCTGTCGTCTCTCCTCTCTCTCAGCTCTCTCTCTCTCTCTCTCCTCTCTCTCTCTCTCTCTCTCTCTCTCTCTATTGCTCTCTCTCTCTCTCTCTCTCTCTCTCTCTACCACCATCGTGCTTTGCATAGTGAATGACATAAACTATGTTATCGATGGTTCAGCAGTTTTCAACACTCAGCCGATCCACCACATCCGGTCACGTGAAGAAAGCGTTACACATAGCTGTCACTGTGTGTCACTGTCATCAGCTCCATAATTATTGTCAGCACATACACGCGCATACACACACAAACGCACGCGCATGCGCACACACACACGAACCACGCGCGCACACGCGCACACGCGCACAACGCGCACACAGCACACACACACGCACATGGGCACTCACGCACGCACACGACATTTAAAACACACGCAGGTACACACACGTTTAAACACACACGCACGCACACGCGCACGCGCGCGCGCACTCACACACACACATAAGCATACACAACCACGCATGCGCACACACACATACATTTTTGAATACACTACACTGAGCGCGCGCACACGCACGCACACACACACACATCACACACACACGCACGCACACACAACACACACACACACACACGCATTCTCTCTACACCTGCCATGACGCACACATTGGGCAGCAGTTTCCCCCCCTTTTCTTAAGCACGTGTAGCTACTAACCAAGTTCACGTTCCATTGACATGGACACACACACATTTCATCTCATTTTCTGAGATAACCAAGTTCAATTGATGAACCGTTCCATTGACAGGACATCCAGGGATGTCTGAGATAACACGTTTGACATGACGCACACGCTCACGCACATTTCACGTCTGAGATAACCACACAATTGATGAACCGTTCCATCACACTCCACGCAGGCACACACACACACCCATTTCATCTCTGGTTTAATTGGATGTCTGAGATAACCAAGTTCAATTGATGAACCGTTCCATTGACAGGACACTCCAGAGGGACACCCCCCCACACCCATTTCATCTCTGGTTTAATTGGATGTCTGAGATAACCAAGTTCAATTAATGAACCGTTCCATTGACAGGACACTCCAGAGGGACAACCCCCACACCCATTTCATCTCTGGTTTAATTGGATGTCTGAGATAACCCAATTGATGAACCGTTCAATTGACAGGACACTCCAGAGGGCACCCCCCGTCACCCGTGATAATTGTTTAATTGGGCAGCAGTTTCCCCCCCTTTTCTTAGGGATGGTGGTTCTACGTGTAGCTACTAACCAAGTTCAATTGATGAACCGTTCCATTGACAGGACACTCCAGAGGGACACCCCCCACCCCCCATTTCATCTCCTGTTGGTTTCATATTCTAGAGTCAGAGAACTCTTATCAACAGGAAATCTACCAAACAAACATCAGAATAGACCACTCAAATGACAGGCGGACACACTTTATTAGGCACTCCTTGTCAATCATAGGATTAGACCACGTTTGGGAAAATCAGGGAACTTTTAGCTTACACAGACTCAAACATGTCATTAATAACAAACTTAAATCACTTTATGAAAACTTCTGGAGGAAACAAAAGAATGATAATATGTCTACACTCCAATTCTATAGAACAGTTACCAATGTTTACAAACAGGCACCATATTTTGATCAAAGCATGGATATAAATTGTAGAACTGCCTTAACAAAATTGCGAATCAGCGCACATGATGTAGCCATTGAGAGAGGTCGCTATACGAACACGAAAAGAGAGGATAGATTATGCCCCACATGCAGCGCGGTAGAAGACGAGCTACACTTCCTGAATAGCTGTTCATTATACGACAATCAACGCACTACACTAAGGAAACGGTTGGCCGAAATGGGTAAACCTATAAACATATGCAGGGCACCAATATCCGAACTCCTTGTAATTGAAGACATCCAACCCGTACTTGCTCAACACATACATTTGTGCTTCGCTACTAGAAAACATAACCTGAAATGCGGCGAATAAAATTCGATCCTTTTATTTTGTAAAGGATGTGCTCAGGGAGTCCATGCACAGATTTATTGCTTATTTGTACATTTATTTCTTATTTTGTTTATAATAACAACATGAAATATAATCGCTAAAAAGGTGTATGGTGTTATGACAATTATAAAGTCGTTAACATTCTGTTTTTTGTTGCTGTTGAATGGTTTGATATTTCAAACAAATACTGATGACGATTATGTTTACAACTCTCTGATAGCATTGCCCTCAAAGTACCGAGACTACACAATTTTGAGTATGAATGAATATGATGATGTTCAATGGATTTCCCTGCGGTCCTGAGGTCACTTACCCTTTATCGTAGTAACCAAACTGTATAGGTAGGACAAACACATCGTCATCACCCACATGTTTTAAGTTTTACCCTATTATCAGCTTGTGGTTACTGACGTCTTCCGATGTTCGGGATAAATAAGTTTGTTTAAAATTTGGATATATCAATTTTACTATAGTGAAACAAGCATATGGTAACCCTAGGGTGCCAAATTCTTTGAATAGTTCCTAACCATTTGTGTCCCACAAACCCTCTGTTTTCCTTATGACCAATAAATTTTTTTTTGGCTCTACGTCGTTTTTTATATTTTTTTTAAAAAAACAAAAGTGCAGTCTATAGTATCGTAACAGTGTTCGGCTGGTGTAGTGTCTGTGTGTTTGTGTGTGTGTGTGTGTGTGTGTGTGTTGTGGTGTGTGTTGTGTGTGTGTGTTGTGTGTGTGTGGTGTGTGTGCGTGTTGTGCTTCCGTGGCCCCCGACCTTTACCCTTAACTCAAACCTTAACTTTGTCATTTTCTCTAAACATAAAAGGCGTTAAGAGGGTTAAAGTTAGCAGGATACTTGTTTTTGACGTGAGCCTTCAAGTCACGACGATCAGAGCAGTCAGATACATTGATAAAGAACTAAATAAAGATAAGGTTGTGCAACCTTTAACCTTGACTCAGTCACACTCTTCAAACTAAAGAAGACTCTCACTCTCACACTGAAACTTTAACGTTGTCATTTTCTCAAAAAAAAAAAACATAAGATGCTAGAGGGTTAAAGTTAGCAGGATACTTGATTTTGACGTGAGCCTTCAAGTCATGGCGATCAAAGCAGTCAGATACATCGGTAAGGAACAAAAGAAAGAAAATCATTTGTTGTAACTGTTGTGTTGTACGAGTAGGAGATACATACTGGAAAGAAGACTCTCCATTAGATATACAAAAACGCTCTTTAAAAAGAAACACAAGACTTCAGGTGTGTACAAATAGGTACATTTTAACGTCGTCAACTTATATTTTCTGTAACAAATGGATGTACCGAGTGTGTGCGTTGACGGGCCCGGTTGTTTGCTTTTATTTTATTTGCGCCTTTGAGTAACGGTTGTTCGTGTTCATTTGCCCATCATCTCTGCGCACTGCGCACAACTTAAGAAGCCTACTGCACTTCCGGCAACAAGGCCTTGGCCTAGAGTCCATGCCTTACCTCATAGTCAAGACGACGTACTTAACATTTATCCCACATTTCATTTCAGTCTTGAAAAATAAAATACGGAAAATCCAGTTTTCGTCGATTTCACTGCCTTCGACGTACGAATCCTTTGTTAGGCCTAGACGATTGATCACCACGAGCAAAGACTGTACACAGGGAAAGATAAACATGGCAGGGAGCTTGCTGGCTGTGTCGTGGGACCTTGACTTGCTTTCTCGTATCAGAGTCGATTCTACGACCACTGCGGGGGGGGGGGAGAATCCTCTTTGTTAGAGTCCCCTAGAAACGGGGGGAGGGGGGGGGCAGACTGTAGGCCTACGGGGAAGATAAAACTAATGACATGGGCTTGAGCTTCGCTGGCTGTGACCTTTGAAACCCTTGCTTTTGTGGCAAGGAGGGGGTGAAAGGGGGGGGGGGGGGGGGGAGAATTAAATAAAACGAAACGAAAATAAAATATTAGGACTAATATAATATCTTACAGAAGGGTAGAAAATGGGGAAGGGGGGGGGGACATTGGGGGAATGGAAACATTGGGGGGGGGGGAGGGACAGATTAGGGGGGGGGTGGGGGGGAATGGGGGGGGGGGCGAGGGTGTGACCCAGGGGGGGGGGGGGCGACTAGGGGGAATGGAGGTGGGGGGGGACCCCCCTTACCCCGGGGGGGGGGGAAGGTCACTATAATTGTGGGGGGAGGGGGGGGGAACAATGGGAAAATATAGGGGGGGGGGGGGCGAGGGAAATTCAAATAGGGGTCCGGGGGGACATGGGGAGTGGGGGGGGGGTGGGAATTAAGGAAGGGGGGGGGGGGGAAAATGGGGAATGGAAAATTATGGGAATTGAAAACATGGGAATTAATTCAAGGGGAAACGGGGAGGGAATTCAAAATTCATATGGAATTAAAGGGAAAGGATAAAAATTGGTGAAATTATGACAGGCTTTGGAAATGGAAAGGGAATGGGGAATTGGCTGGAAAAGGAATTAGAAATTAACAAATCGTGAGCCTAAAAATATTAGGATCTTGTATAATAATAAATATCTTTGCAGAGAAATGTTAGAGATGATGTGGAACAAGTTTTCATTCGCATGAACAATCAGTTTTTATTTTAAAACAGTAAGTAACAGATCACGCAAAAACTTCAATTGATTAACCGTTCTAAGAGGTAGAAGAGGGCTATTACTTAGACCCACATCGGCAAAAGACTTAGAGGCCTACTACAGTGTTTCATTGGATGTCCGCGTATGACCACCTTACCCCGGCGGGTCGGGGGGGGGGGGGGGGGACTCCAGAGGGATAAGGGGGGGGGGGGGGTGGATGGGAGGTTTCATTGGGGGGGGGATGATAACGGGGATTGTGGGGGAGGGGGGGGGGGGATTGGGGGGGGATTGGGGAGTGGTGGTGTGGGGGGGGAGGGGCAGGGAGATTTGGGCGGAGGGGATTGGGGGGATTGGTCACGGGACTAAGAAGGGGGGTGGGTGGGAGGGGTCATTGGAAAGGCGACACTCCAGAGCGGACATCCCACACCCTCCATTTCATCTCTGGATTTCATTGGATGTCTGAGAACAGATACAACAGGGAGAGAAATAATGACAGAAGTCTGGCTCTCTCGGCGTGTTAGGCATGATAGCAGACCAAAGCAAACAAAACAACCAAAACACAAAACTACCTCAACAAAAGCTCAAAGAGATCTAGGTCGTTCAGTTATCAAGAAAGCCTTTCGTGGTAAAAGACCATGACCCACACGATACAGTCACTTCTTTTTTTCCTGGGTAACTGTGACCCACATACAAAATTCCCCAACTTTACAATTGAGGCACTCGCTCTTTAAAACGATGCTTCGTATGATTTGGGGCATTCTGAATGGGAAGTAAGTCCTGGGCTCAAGACAAGATTCTTACAGCCTACAAGAGGGAAAACCGCTTGATCTGGTGGGTCTTTTAAGAACCCACACCACGTTCACCGTGTCAAAAGCATGGTTTTCACGTGTTTGTCCCCTTACATCTGGTAAGAAATCGCTAAGAATATGTTTCCAAGCAAAGAGGCCGGAATGTGACCGTGACGTGCGGGGGGTCGTTTCAAGGAGACAACAATGCGCCGTGCTCTCAGCAACTGACCTCTTAGCTATAGGGGGTGCAGGGGGGAGACAAGACGAACATCACATGCTAACACACAACACACACAAACACACACACACACACCGCAACAAACTTAGACTCCTTCGGCCAGTGTAAACGGCAAAGGATTAAAAAAAAATTATGAGACGAGGTGTGTTTGTATGCTAGCGGCTTTTTTGTGTGTATTATGTTGATTCATGCAAAGCACTGTGGGTGTGATGCGCAGCGTTTCTACGTACAGCGTATGTGCTTGCATACGCATGCATGTTTTGATTTGTCTATCAGTTTCTAAGAGGAGAGGCGGGGTGGGGGGTGGGGTAGGAGAGGGGGGGAGGGGGGCTTTGAGGGTGTTCAAGTTTATGCAAACCTCTTTTTTTTCCAGCTTGTTGCGAACATATGGTTCTGGGGAAAAACCAAGAGATTAGTATTACCCTACATCATCCGGAAGTCTTGTGACACATTCATTTACACCATACAAGAGAATGAACGATCTTTTCCGCCCAAGCACCAGACGATAAGCGTGTCGGCGGAATACTGAGGAAGCTCACAGGGCCGTCTCGCACGCCGACACCGCCGTCACTTAAAGACCCACTGAACAGCAAGAATTAACTCCCTGTTGTTTTTCCGGGTAGGCGTGACCCACACACAATTCCTCCACTTCAAAATTGAGGATGCTTTCGATCAAAGTCTCTGTATCGTATTAAATTTGGGGGCATTGCATGGGAGTCACACCTGGTCAAAAAACAACATTGCTTACCAGTCGAGAGGACGGGCAAAACACCCGTTGCTTTTCACTCAGGAGTGGTGGCGTCTTTAATCATTCAATGTGTTCTTTTGGTGTCCTGGAAGTGAATTTATAAAACCAGAGGACGATTAGTTGTACGTGAAAATATTTCAAAACATCCCAGTCAATCGATAGATGAGAAGTATAGGAAGGGGAGGGAGGAAAAGGAGAGAAAGAGAAGAGAGAGGGGGATAGGGATAGACGATTAGATTGAGAGGAGGAAGAGAAGAGATTAGAGAAAGAGGAGCAAGAGACAGGAGAGAGAGAGGAGAGACCCCGGAGAGACGAGAGTCGAGAGGAAGAGACGAGGAGGAGAGAGAGAGAGAGAGAGACGAGAGAGCCCTCGGGGACGATGACGAGAGACGATAGAGACGGAGAGAAGAGGTAGGAGAGTCAACCACAGAGATAGACATGCATTAGAGACACGAAAAGTCTGTTCTCTCTCTCTCTACTCTCTCTCCCTATTCTCTCTCTCTCTCTCTCTCTCTCATCTCATCTCTCTCTACCCAGGGCAGCTCACAACAAACCACACACAACACACTCTTCCTCTCTATCTCTCTCCTCCCTCTCGCTCTCTCTTCTCTTCTCTCACACAAAACACACTCTCTCTCTCTCTCTCCTTCTCTCTATCTCTTTCTCTCTCTCTCTCTCCTCTCTCTCCTCTCTCTTCTCTCTCTCTCTCTCTCTCTCTCTCTCCCGCTTCAACACAAACACACACCTGTCTCTCTCTACTGTCTCTCTCTCTCCTCTCTCTCTCTCTCTCTCTCTTCCTCTCACACAAACACACACTCTCTCTCTCTCTCTCTCTCTCTCTCTCTCTCTCTCTCTCTCTCTCTTCTATCTCTCTTCTCTCTCTCTCTCTCTCTCTCTTCTCTGTGCGCGCTTCCACGCGCGCGCGTATGGGAGAGAGCGCCGCGTTTCAGTTCAGCATCACCGTCAGTACCACACATACAATCACCTCTCTCTCTCTCTCCTCTCTCTTCTCTCTCACTCTCTCTCCTCTGCTCGTGCGCGCGCAGCGCAGCGCGTTGTTGTGAGAGAGCGCGTGCGTGTTCAGCCTCACTGTCAGTTTTTCTTTTTTTTTTTTTTAACCACACATAATGTCATACACGCATCTCTCTCTCTCTCCCTTCTCCTTCTCCTCTCCTCTCTCTCTCTTTCTCTCTCTCTTCTCTCTTCTCCTCTCTTCTCTCTTCTCTCTCTGCTCTTTGTCTCTCTCATACATACACTCTCTCACACACACGACACACACACACTCTCTCTCCTCTCTCTCTCTCTCTCTCTCTATCTCTCTCTCTCTCTCTCTCTCTCTCTCTGTGCCCGCGCCGCGCGGTGTTGAGAAGCGAGCGTCGTGCAGCCTCCCTGTCAGTACACACATAACACACACACGATCTCCAAAAGGTGCTTGAATTCAATTCAATTACTCTCTCTCTCTCGCTCTCTATCTCTCTCTCTCTCTCTTCTCTCTCCCTCTATCTCTCTCTCTCTCGCTATCTCTCTACTCTCTCTGTGCGTGGAGCTGTGTGTGTGTGTGATGTGGGTGTGTGTGTGTGTGCTCGTGTGTGTGTGTGTGTGTGTGTGGTTGTGGTGCGTGTGCGCGTGCGTGCGTGTAGTAGCCGCGCGTGTGTGTATGTTTGCATATATATAATATTTTTTTACTTTTTTATTCTTTTTCTTATTTTTTCCAATTTTTTTAAAACTGCCTTATTATTAAAAAAATTTCTTGTTTTTTTTTTCTTGCATGTTTCTGTTCTTTGTCTGTTTTGATTGTAGTTTATTTGCTGTGGTTGTTTATCGTTTAATTTATGTTTGCTTGCCTGACTTTGTCGAGGACCTGATGAAAAAAACGCATTATTTTGTGATCATATTTAGTTATCCTCAATAAGCATTAGAGTCTTCATTAGAGTTTCTCTCCTCCTCACTTCTCTCATCTATCTTCTCTCTCATACTCTCTCTCTCTATCTTCTCTCCTCTCTCTCTCTCTCTCTCTTGCCCGCGCGGCGGTGTACGAGAGAGAGCGTTTGCAGCCTCCTGTCAGTTAACACACCTACACACACCACACGCCTCTCTTTCTTTTATCTACTCTCTCTCTTACACCAAACACACACACAACCACCACAACACAAAACAACCCTCTTCTCTATCTCTCTCTCTCCTCTCTCCTCTCTCTCTATGTCTTCGTTCTCTTTTTTAACACCACTCTCTACTCTCTCTCTTCTCTCTCTCTCTCTCTCTCTCTCTTCATTTCTCTTCTTCTTCCACAAACCACACACTCTCTCTCTCTCTCTCCTCTCTCTCTCTCTCTCTCTATCTCTCTCTCTATCTCTCTCTCTCAATGGTCAAATCCTGGGCAAATCACTTGACAACTCGCTATTGTCACTAGTACGTTGAGGTCAGTGAGGGCAATGGGTCAGGGGTGGATCATTGACAGTACATTATCACCAAGAGCAGCTGCCAGCTAGTGTAGTTTCCTATCACCGACAGTTAGCTAGTAGGTCCTTAGTTACCTTCAAGACACTTGTACGACAGTGAGTTGTTGGTGGTGGAATACCCTGGCTAAAAGACCCAGGGATCATCACAGCAGCCGAATAAGCACTATCGAACACTATCGTACAAGCGCATCAAGGCTAGGGAGAGAACATTACGTGCGTGAAATTGTGTTAGATTACCCGCCACATGGCAGCCACACTCCGTACTTCGGGGGATACGACGACAGTGAGTGACCTTTTCTTTCGTCCCTCAGCAACACAAGCAGCCACAAAGACACAGATAGGAATGCACACATGCGAGCACAGAACAAAGGTAAACGCGTCACAGACGCACGTGCGTGCACACACATACTGATCATGATATACACGTAACAATGAATAGCAAACAATGACAATTAACTTGTCACTGTTCAATTTCTCTGTCTTGTGTCTTCTGTCTCTATATCGGTCTCTATCTCGTTCTCGTGTCTTCTCTCTCTTCTTTCTGGCACTCCCCCCCCCCCCTCTCCACGTATTCTCTCTCCTCTCTCCTCTCTCTCTCTACTCTCTCCTCTCTCTCTCTCTATCTCTCCTCCTCTCTCTCTCTCTCTCTCTCTCTCTCCAAATTTACAGTACAAGTTACCAACTTAACAAGAACTTATTGTGCTCGCGTGTACGTTGACTCAGCTACGACCTTGAAATATTCTAAAGAGGGGAGAAGCAAAGGGTTTTTAAATGCGGTAATTATGTCCAGAACAAAAATGCTATTTCGCTTTCAAGAGCAATATTGTATCTAAATATTAAAAACAAGGGAATCGCCGAGGGCAGATAGTCCCTTTGTCGTTACGCCCTGTACAACCACCCCGACCCTCACACTAGCCACACCTGTAACGGCAAAAAATGTCAAACATATTGTCAAATCTACAATTGTTACCTTACAAACCCTACATCTCTGAGTCTGTGCTCTCCCCTAACCTCCCCCCCCTACCCGACCCCCCACCCCTCTCACATCTCAGTACACCCGTAATCTTAGCACCCCGTCTCCTGACATCATTGGGGCGATCTACTGCATAACCCTTGACTTGAAAGTGCACATCTCTACGTGGAACTAAAGACCAATTATAAAACAAAAACTCAAAAACCGCGACAACTCAGACTCCTTTGCCCCAATCTAAAATCGGCGGCAAAGGACAAAAAAGACAGAAAGAGCCTTGAACGGGTCGGACACTGACTAAAAAGATTACTATTCTGCGTTCCCAGGCACACGGCCATAATGGATAAGGTACGGTTTCAAGTTTTCCATTTGTTCTCCGTGCCATACAGCCGACACATTCGCATTTCGGAGGAGCTCGAAGGAGAACAATTATTTAGTATGTCTTTTTTAAAAGAGGACCAAACAAAGGCAGAAGAATGGGCCAAGTCAGTGCTTAATTTACGAAGTTTACTAAAGCTTAAGTGGGAAACTAAACGTGTTACTTTCTAAATGTAATATGTGGGAAACTACAACGTGTACTTTCTAAATTAATTATTGGGAAACTAAACGTTGTTACTTTCTAAAATTAATTATGGGGAAACTAAACCTCTGTTACTTTCTAATTAGTAAACGATACGTACTTAATTTTAGAAAGTAACAACGTTAGTTTCCCACTGAAGCTTTAGTAGAACTCACAAAATTAAGCATGAGTCAGAATGATTAGTGGATTGACATGCAGAAGCAAAGGGCCAAGGTAACACATACAAGAAGAGTGACAGATTAGAGGAAGTACAAGCACATAAATCCAGAAAGGGGGGGAAATAATTATGCGAAAAATTAAAACCACCCGGAGTATCCCCATTGTGATGGGGCGGGGTGTGTCAGCTCCTTTTGGAGCACGAGGATTCAACCACGTGCAAGGTGGAATTGTGTGGTGTGTAGTGTGTGTGTGATGGTGTGTGTGTGTGTGTGTGTGTGTTTGAGAGAGAGAGAGAAGATGAGAGAGAGAGAAGAGAGAGAGAGAGAGAGAGAGGAGAGTGGTGTTGTGTTTTGTGTATTTTAAGATGTATTTGGTTTACAACACCCACCCCACCTTATGCAAAGACACACACACTAGTCAATCCTCTCTCTCTCTTCTCTTCTCTCTCTCTCT
>CM065694.1:996012-1001012 GCA_017654935.2 Phymorhynchus buccinoides
TTCCCTTTTTTTCTAGTATATTAAGAAAGCGAAACAACCGGAAGGGAATTTTAGTATTTCTGTTTGGAGATTGAACTTATTAGAATGTATAATTGAATTGTTTACTTTCTTTGATTTAATAGTTGACGCAGTATTGAATTCTACCTCGTTGTTTTGTTGACTGTTGTTAGTTTCTTCTGTTGCGTTATGTATAGGTTTGGGGAGTAATTTTGGAGTAGATGGAAACACGGGAACAATTATCTCATTCGTTGCCTAGTCATAACATTTGTTTTTTTAAATGTTTTTATATTTCCCTCACGATTCTCGAGGGCTCTACGGGTTGTCACACATACATACATACAACCTGCCTACAGTAACTATACATGGCATCCATCCATAACATACATTCACATGAGCATACAAATACCTACATACATAGCGATACAATACATACGATACATACATACATACATCCATACATACATACGACCTGGGTACACAGTAAGTCATACTATTACATACATACGACACGATACGTACATCATACAGACAGACAGACAGACAGCAGACAGACGAAGACGACAGACAGACAAGGACAGACAGACAGACAGACAGACAGACAGACAGGTATCAGATTAGTAATAGAAGAGGCGGACGAAAGAGGAGGTATTTTGTTAAAAGAGTCCCATTGAAGTAGTGGGCACAGTAGTTAAAGGGGTGTAGTAATTATTGCAAGGGGTTTACTGGGCGACCATGGACTAATGGCGACTTAATTGGCCGGTGTAGAAGTACGCGAGCATGAAGGAATGTGTACGTGAGGATATACACGTGTGTAATTTGTGTGTGTTGTGTGTGTGTGTGTGTGTGTGTGTGATGTGTGTGTGTGTTGTGTGTGTGTGTGTGTGTGTGTGTGGTGTGTGTGTGTGTGGTGTGTGTGTGTGTGTCTGTCTGTCTGTGTGTGTGTGTGTGTGTGTGTGTGTGATGTGGTGTGTGTGTGTGTGTGTGTGTGTGTGTGTGTGTTTGTGTGTGTGGTGTGTGTTGGTTCCCTCCCCCGCGTATTTCTTGTGGTGTGTATGTATGTGTGTAGTGCGCGCTCATGCGCGTGTCTGGCTTTGCTGTATGTGTGGTGTGTTTGTGTGTGTGTGTGTGTGTGTGTGTGTGTGTGTGTTTGCGCGCTTGCTTGTAGTGTGTATGTGTATGTGTGTGTGCGTGCGCAGCGCGTGTCTGTATGTGTGTGTGTGTGTGTGTGTGTGTGTGTGTGTGTGTGTGTGTGTGTGTGTGTGTGTGTGTGGTGTGTGTTTGTTTTGTGTGTGTGCGCGCGCAGAGGATGGCATGTTGGGTGTGTGTATGTGTATGTGTATGTGTGTGTCGCGCTCGCAAGCGTGTCTGTATGTGGGGGGGGGGGTGTGTGTGTTGATGTGTGTGTTTGCGAGCTTGCTTGTGTGTGTTGTGTATGTGTCCTGTATGCGCAGCGCGGCTCCGCGCGTGTGTGTATGTGCAGTGTTTGTGTTGACATGTGTGTGTGTGGTGTGTGTGTGTGTTGTGGTGTTGTGTGTGTGTGTGTGTGTGTGTGTAGATGTGTGTGATTGTAGTTGTGTGTGTGTGGGTGTTGTGTGTGTGTGTGTCACAACATGCCCGCGACACACACACACACACACGACACACACACACACACACACACACACACACGACACACACACACACACACACACAACACACACACACAACACACAAACACACATTGTCCGGATCACACAGCACATGCACATACACACACGCGCGAGTCGCGCGCGCAGAACAGACCACATACACATACACACACAAGCAACTCGCAAACACCCACAAACACACAACACATCAGACGACGCGCGTGAGCGCGCACGACACAACATACACTACACATACACACCAAGGCACTGCGCGCGCGGGGCACACACAACACAGAACACACACACACACACACACACACACACACACGACCACACGACACAACACACACACACACACAAAACCCCCAACCCGAATCGAATGCAGACACGTTCGAGTTGATTCTCTTGCATATGCGAGTTCACATTCTGTACTGCCACCAAGCGAGAATAAGTTGATTAATGTTGTGTTGTTGGTGAGTGCAGTGGTTGTGGATGGTGTACATAGACGGACACACATGTGTAGGGTGTGGTATGTGGACCACACAGTGGGTGTGTGTTAGTAGTGCGTAGGTGTTGTTGTGGTGTGATGTTGTGCGTGTGAGATGTTGTAGGGATGCTGCGGGATGGACTCTCTGTGCACATGCTGACATACCCACACACTGATGGGATGTGATACAAGTGTGTGTGTGTCGTGTGTGATCTGTCGTGTTGTAGATAGCTGGGTGTGTGACTCGTGGTATGTGCTGTGTGTGAGTGCTGTGTGTGGTACGTGAGTCCGATTGGCTGACCCACCAGTAAACCCCCCCTTGACAATAATTACACACCTTTAACTACTGTGATTCACTACTTCAATGACTCTTTTACAAATTACCTCCTCTGTCTGCCTCTCTATATTTTCTATCTTGGACATTATTGTCATGGGATGTCTGAAAAATGCTAGCCGTGAGGTAGTGTCTGTCTGTCTGTTCTGTCTGTCTGTTCTGTCTGTAAGTCTGAATGTAATCTGTCTATATGTCATGTCTGTATTGTATGTATGTATGTATGTGTGTATGTAGTATGTATGTATGTGTATGTACATGTATGTATGTGTATGTATGTATGTATGTATGTATGTATGTGCTGTATGTATGTATGTATGTATGTATGTATGTATGTATGTATGTATGTATGTATGTATGTAAGGCAGGTATCGTATGTAGGTATGTGTTACAACTGGTTACACCCGTGCGTGAGGGGAAATATTCAACATTAACAAACAAAGTGTATGACTATGCAAGCGCATGACAATGTTCGTGTTTCTCTCTCTCTCCAAATTATCCACACCTCACGACACAGACGAACAATCAACAACAGTCCACAAAAGCAGGTAGAATTCAATCCTGGTCAACTATTAAAACAAAAGAAAGTTTCACATTCAATTATCATTCATCATCAGTTCACTCTCCACACTAAACATATATAAAATTCCTTCGGGTGTTTCGCCTTTTTCTTAATATACCTAGAAAAAGGGAAAACTATTTTCAATAAAAAAAAAAAAAAAAAAAACAACAATTTTTCTTAATTAATCCTCAAATTGTCTCCCATTTGAGTTTTCCAAACCCATCTCCATTTACAAGTACACAAGTAGTAGGTTCCTTCGTAGTTATCCAAAACTAACTCATTTTATCTACTACTCAATCCCACAAACCAAACTGACAGTAAATAGCGCAGGTGCTCCCAGTGCACTCCTGCCATCGATTTCTCTTCAACCAGGCCCGGTTTTCCGCGGTGCAGAAAACGACGTCCGTGCGGCGTCGCGTCTGCCCGCGTGCCGTGCATCCTGGTGTGACGACCGACTCTGTCACTTCGCTCCAGACCGCCGCAGGGGAAAGAAGGAAATGAAAGTCTTCAGGAGCCGTCTAAAGGAGATGGGGCCCATGCCACTCCCACTTCTCCTGTAGCAGCCAGCCACAGAAGCTGAAATTGATACAATACCAACCATTTATACAAGCGCATCCCAAAATATGTACGTGTTAACAGCCCACGAGACACTACCAACCAACTAGTCTCCTGTTAACCAAGAACAAACCACCATCAAAATGGAACAAACTGATTATTACCAAACAACAGAAGCACTCAAACACAACACCCTTTGGAACCTGCAAACTATCATTGACTTCTTCCAAACATTCACAAAGAGTAATACCTTTGACACACCACCTTGCGACGTCTATCACAACCAAGTAACGAACTCACCAAACGAAGCCAAAAATTAGAATTCCATACAAGGAATGCAACAACTGTATTCATAGAAATAACAAGAGAGTAAACCCATAGGTACGAACCTGCATCAACAGCAGCCTACAAAAAACATAAGTGAGTTGCCCCCAGTCCACATCCCAAAGCAAACAGCTGAGGACCAAAAAAAAATGTTGTGTCTCATTCAAGACAAACATGGCAACTCAACTCAACTGAACGAAAACCGTCAATACCCATCTGCGCGTCACGTGATACGCATACTGCTCTGAGGTTCCAAACCAGAAATACGGCATCACAAAAAACGCCCAAAACACTGCGTAACAATACTCCCCCCTTTATAAAAAACAACAACGACCAAGATGTTTTTTCCAAACAACGCAGTAGCAGCAGATAACTCACAGAACATTCAAGTCAAGAACTGATCGACCTCAGACCTCGACAACAGATCAGCAAACTGGTTAGAAGAACCCGAAACTGCCTCCAACACAAACGAATATTCCTGAAGGAACAGCGACCACCCGAGCACTCTGGAATTCCGGAAAGTAGACGACTTCAAATAAGTGAGAGGACGATGGTCCGTCTGCAAAACGAACTGTACACCCCACAGAAACCTGGCGAACTTCTGAACAGCCCAAACAATGGCAAGACATTCCCGTTCAAAGGTACTGTAGTTTTTCTCCCTATCCAAGAGCTTGCAACTGGCATAGGCAACTGGATGAAGGACGTCATACACACCATGAAACTGCAGCAGCACAGCCCCAAGACCTGTGGAACTGGCATCAGTCCTGAGAACAAACAAAGCACCAACACGCAGCAAAAGCAAGACTGGCTTCTCAGACAAAATTTCCTGAATGCATACCAACACCTCGGCACACTGAGGACTCCAAACGATACTGCGAGGAACGTTCTTAGCTGTCTTTGTCAAATCAGAAAGGGGAACAGTAATCTCAAAAAAATTGGGGACATATTTCCTATAGAAGCTGAGCAACCCCAACAAAGATCTGACCTGTTTCCGAGTAGTGGGAGTAGAGATCTTCAGAATTTTCTCAATCTTGGACGACTCAGGCCTCACAGTACCAGCACCAACAACATGACCAAAGAACTCAAGAGACTTAAAGCCTGCCTCAATCTTAG
>CM065694.1:1016012-1018512 GCA_017654935.2 Phymorhynchus buccinoides
GTGTTTCCTGTGATGTTGTTCTTTGTACAGTGTGGGTGTTTCATTCTTTGTTTTATGTGTTTCCTGTGATGTTGTTCTTTGTACAGTGTGGGTGTTTCATTCTTTGTTTTATGTGTTTCCTGTGATGTTGTTCTTTGTATAGTGTGGGTGTTTCATTCTTTGTTTTATGTGTTTCCTGTGATGTTGTTCTTTGTACAGTGTGGGTGTTTCATTCTTTGTTTTATGTGTTTCCTGTGATGTTGTTCTTTGTACAGTGTGGGTGTTTCATTCTTTGTTTTATGTGTTTCCTGTGATGTTGTTCTTTGTACAGTGTGGGTGTTTCATTCTTTGTTTGATGTGTTTCCTGTGATGTTGTTCTTTGTACAGTGTGGGTGTTTCATTCTTTGTTTTATGTGTTTCCTGTGATGTTGTTCTTTGTACAGTGTGGGTGTTTCATTCTTTGTTTTATGTGTTTCCTGTGATGTTGTTCTTTGTACAGTGTGGGTGTTTCATTCTTTGTTTTATGTGTTTCCTGTGATGTTGTTCTTTGTACAGTGTGGGTGTTTCATTCTTTGTTTTATGTGTTTCCTGTGATGTTGTTCTTTGTACAGTGTGGGTGTTTCATTCTTTGTTTTATGTGTTTCCTGTGATGTTGTTCTTTGTACAGTGTGGGTGTTTCATTCTTTGTTTTATGTGTTTCCTGTGATGTTGTTCTTTGTACAGTGTGGGTGTTTCATTCTTTGTTTTATGTGTTTCCTGTGATGTTGTTCTTTGTACAGTGTGGGTGTTTCATTCTTTGTTTTATGTGTTTCCTGTGATGTTGTTCTTTGTACAGTGTGGGTGTTTCATTCTTTGTTTTATGTGTTTCCTGTGATGTTGTTCTTTGTACAGTGTGGGTGTTTCATTCTTTGTTTTATGTGTTTCCTGTGATGTTGTTCTTTGTACAGTGTGGGTGTTTCATTCTTTGTTTGATGTGTTTCCTGTGATGTTGTTCTTTGTACAGTGTGGGTGTTTCATTCTTTGTTTTATGTGTTTCCTGTGATGTTGTTCTTTGTACAGTGTGGGTGTTTCATTCTTTGTTTTATGTGTTTCCTGTGATGTTGTTCTTTGTACAGTGTGGGTGTTTCATTCTTTGTTTGATGTGTTTCCTGTGATGTTGTTCTTTGTACAGTGTGGGTGTTTCATTCTTTGTTTTATGTGTTTCCTTTGATGTTGTTCTTTGAATAGTGTGGGTGTTTCATTCTTCGTTTTATGTGTTTCCTGTGATGTTGTTCTTTGTACAGTGTGGGTTTTTTCATTCTTTGCTTTATGTGTTTCCTGTGATGTTGTTCTTTGTACAGTGTGGGTGTTTCATTCTTTGTTTTATGTGTTTCCTTTGATGTTGTTCTTTGAATAGTGTGGGTGTTTCATTCTTCGTTTTATGTGTTTCCTGTGATGTTGTTCTTTGTACAGTGTGGGTTTTTTCATTCTTTGCTTTATGTGTTTCCTGTGATGTTGTTCTTTGTACAGTGTGGGTGTTTCATTCTTTGTTTTATGTGTTTCCTGTGATGTTGTTCTTTGTACAGTGTGGGTGTTTCCTTCTTTGTTTTATGTGTTTCCTGTGATGTTGTTCTTTGTACAGTGTGGGTGTTTCATTCTTTGTTTTATGTGTTTCCTGTGATGTTGTTCTTTGTACAGTGTGGGTGTTTCATTCTTTGTTTGATGTGTTTCCTGTGATGTTGTTCTTTGTACAGTGTGGGTGTTTCATTCTTTGTTTTATGTGTTTCCTTTGATGTTGTTCTTTGAATAGTGTGGGTGTTTCATTCTTTGTTTTATGTGTTTCCTGTGATGTTGTTCTTTGAATAGTGTGGGTGTTTCCTTCTTTGTTTTATGTGTTTCCTGTGATGTTGTTCTTTGTACAGTGTGGGTGTTTCATTCTTCGTTTTATGTGTTTCCTGTGATGTTGTTCTTTGTACAGTGTGGGTTTTTTCATTCTTTGCTTTATGTGTTTCCTGTGATGTTGTTCTTTGTACAGTGTGGGTGTTTCATTCTTTGTTTTATGTGTTTCCTGTGATGTTGTTCTTTGTACAGTGTGGGTGTTTCATTCTTTGTTTTATGTGTTTCCTGTGATGTTGTTCTTTGTACAGTGTGGGTGTTTCATTCTTTGTTTTATGTGTTTCCTGTGATGTTGTTCTTTGTTTTATGTGTTTCCTGTGATGTTGTTCTTTGTACAGTGTGGGTTTTTTCATTCTTTCTCCGGTCTTCCTGCTTGTCTATCGGTTTCTTTTTGCTTCTGTCGTGTTGTTGTTACATGACGTATGTCGGTCAGATTTGTGTCATCCATCAATGTTGGGCGTCCGGTTTTTGTCTTGTTTTTCGTTCACACGATTACCGTGTATTATTGAAGCCTTTTGATATAATAAAATAAAAAGAGTCTTAGTGTGCTTATGATTGTGTATGTATGAATCAAAATCAAACTCAGTTATCATTAACTCTATGTTTGGTTCGGCGTTCTAGCTGAAGAAAATGTAACATGAACAGT
>CM065694.1:1046012-1048512 GCA_017654935.2 Phymorhynchus buccinoides
CACATGAAATAAAGTGTGTTCTAATTGGAGAATAAGAAACACACATTTTAGCGCAGCCTGCCGGAAAAGCAGCTGCCTCCTCTGCTCTCTGGGTGTCATACTCAGACACGACAGACAGGCAAACATACAGGCAGCAAGAACCAAGCGTGCACTCTCCGGTGATGATGGTGTCCAAAGAGTCAGTAACCCGTGACGAAGATGTGATAGGTGATTATGAAGGGGGAAATTAGGTTAAAAGACACAATGTCATACGAACCCGCATTCACAAACATATGAAAACACACACGAACACAGAAACACACAAATATACGCACGCGAGCGCATGCGAACACTGGCGCGCGCACACGCACACACACACACTCGCGCGCACACACGCGCGCACGCACACACGCACACACACACACACACACACACACACACACACACACACTCGCACACGCACACGCAGACGCACACGCACGCACGCGCACGCAAACACACTCACACGCGCGCGCCCACGCATGCACACACACACACACACACACACACACACACACACACACACACACACACACACACACACACACACACGCGCGCGCGCGCGCGCGCGCTGCGATTATTGCAAGCCCACCCGCATTGAGTATACCAGATCACAATAGGATTGACCCCTATTCTGTCAACTAAGGCCTCATGATTATGTATGTTATTTGTGCCCATTCAGCTTGGATTGAGCAGATGGATCGAACGGGTGATCACCCAACAACAGTGAGCATTGCATCGCCCCCCAAGCAGTCGTCGAAGGGTAGAGGACACTCACATAGTGACCTAGATCTGCAACCTTTTACAGCATACAGAACCATATTTTTTTTATTATATATATTTCATTCTCTCATGTAGGAGAAATTAGGTTGCAGGTGCAATACACATCAACAAATACGATGATTCAGTGAAATATTAAGCATAAAAAAAACTAATCCACGGGACGGAGGGGGGGGGGGGGCATAACCTACTATTTAGACACTATTAAAACTTAATGGTGTACCTTACCCATTATGGCCATATGGCCTGGGAACGCAGAAGAAGAAGAAGAAGAAGAAGACTAAGTGTTACAGATCAACAATCCCTACTAACCTGCTATTAATGAATACCAAGATCACACCAAATGCAATACGAGAGAACAAAAGTGCATATTGATACATGAATTGCGTTAGTAAACAGATACATGCATACATTTTAGTCATTAACGAACTTGTCCACTTTTTTTAGTCAGATGAGTTTTTTAGATTCATTCATAAGTAAAAAAGCAATCACTAACTGTTACTCCCCGTGGGGATACCGGGGGGCTACAGGCTTTCGTAAAAATAGTTCCCCCACCTTCTGGAAGTTCTGTGCTGGTAACTTCCTGTAATCTGCCAGTCTTTTTCACTCTGCCTTTTCCTTGTGCTCTCTATCATCCACTATCTTTCCGACCTGTTGGCCCATTCTCCTGCCTGTTTTTCTCTCAAAACAATCGTCCAAATAATGTTTCTCATTTGAGCTCCTCCGAAATCGGAATGTGTCGGCTGTACGCAGCGGGGAGACCAGTGAAAACTGAAAACCGGACGCACACGTACCTTACCCATTATGGCCATATGGCCTGGGAACGCAGAAGAAGAAGAAGACTAACTGTTACAGATGGAAATAGCTTTGTCTCTGTCCCTCTGTCGGTGTTATCTGTGTGAGCCTGCATCTGTTTCTCCGTCAGTCTGTCCGTCACTCCCCCCTCTTCCTCCCGTCAGTCTGTCCGTCACTCCCCCCTCTTCCTCCCGTCAGTCTGTCCGTCACTCCCCCCTCTTCCTTCCGCCAGTCTGTCCGTCACTCCCCCCTCTTCCTTCCGTCGGTCTGTCCGTCACTCCCCCCTCTTCCTTCCGTCAGTCTGTCCGTCACTCCCCCCTCTTCCTCCCGTCAGTCTGTCCGTCACTCCCCCCTCTTCCTTCCGTCAGTCTGTCCGTCACTCCCCCCTCTTCCTTCCGTCAGTCTGTCCGTCACTCCCCCCTCTTCCTTCCGTCGGTCTGTCCGTCACTCCCCCCTCTTCCTTCCGTCAGTCTGTCCGTCACTCCCCCCTCTTCCTCCCGTCAGTCTGTCCGTCACTCCCCCCTCTTCCTTCCGTCAGTCTGTCCGTCACTCCCCCCTCTTCCTTCCGTCGGTCTGTCCGTCACTCCCCCCTCTTCCTTCCGTCAGTCTGTCCGTCACTCCCCCCTCTTCCTCCCGTCAGTCTGTCCGTCACTCCCCCCTCTTCCTTCCGTCAGTCTGTCCGTCACTCCCCCCTCTTCCTCCCGTCAGTCTGTCCGTCACTCCCCCCTCTTCCTTCCGCCAGTCTGTCCGTCACTCCCCCCTCTTCCTTCCGTCAGTCTGTCCGTCACTCCCCCCTCTTCCTTCCGTCAGTCTGTCCGTCACTCCCCCCTCTTCCTTCCGTCAGTCTGTCCGTCACTCCCCCCTCTTCCTTCCGTCGGTCTGTCCGTCACTCCCCCCTCTTCGTCTT
>CM065694.1:1068512-1073512 GCA_017654935.2 Phymorhynchus buccinoides
AGGCCCCCCAGACCATTACAGAACCTCCACCAAAGGCCACCTTTTCTTGGACAGTGGCGTCAATAAAGCGTTCCCCTGGGCGCCTCCAGACCCTCAGTCGGCCGTCGTTGTGGTTCAGGGTGAAGCGTGATTCATCACTGAACAGGACCTGGGACCATTGCTGACGTGTCCACCTCACGTGACGTCTGCAGAAGGCGCGGCGTGCTGCCCTATGGGCTGGAGTTAAGCGTGGCCGTACAGCTGGGCGACGAGAACGGAGGTTAAACCCATGAAGGCGGTTCCGTATGGTCTGCTGGCTGATGTTGATGTTAGTAGCCACCCTCAGCTGCCTTCGAATGATGCTGGAAGAGGCTGTTCTTGTCTGCAGGGCTTGTCGTTCAATGAGACGATCTTCACGTGGAGTTGTCTTCTTCGGTCGACCAGATCTGCGTCTTTCATGGACCCTCCCAGTGGCTGTGAAGCGTTGAATCAGTCTGACAATGACCGAGATGGACACCTGAAGTCGCCTGGACACTTCTCGCTTGGGAACACCATCTTGGAACCATGCAACAGCTCGTCCCCTATCCAACTCGCTCAATTTTCGTCATGGAGGCATTGTCAAATCAGGCCTAATACTGGTGGTATGTCTTCTTATAAAGCCAAGCAAGAGACAGCATCTCACACATAAACAGCAGTGCTTGCACGTGCAAAATGGTTTTTCCATCTGGCTTGTGCAATGTGTTCATGCAGAACGATCCAAAACAAGGTCCTTTTTCGCAAGTTTCCGCTTTTTCTTTTGCTGCCAAGCTCAGTAATAGAGAATCACGTGCAATGTTTCCACTAACACAACATCGCCCACTTACAGCTGAACAAGAATTCATAACAATTTGGCTTGACTGAGAAAAAAATAACAGGAGCGAACGGAGTTTATTGCGCACCTGTTTTCTCATAGTGATCCTTAACTTTTTGTGAGTAGTGTGTATATATATATATATCCCTCCTCAAGAGAGAGAACTTTTGGATGAGGAAGATGAGGACATTGTTCCCGGTGGGACTGAACACTGTGGACTGAGACGTTTGACGCAGTGAGCCACTAGGCACATCACATGCGGCCTATCAATGTGCAGCTATGGGGGTAGAGTTGCAGTCTGGGTCAACCTTTTTCTCTATCTAGTTAAGTTGAATGGTATTTTTTGCGGGGGAAAAAAATGACTGGTGGCGAGGGAGTTAGTGTGTAGTGGGGCCTTTAACAATTTGAGCGTCTAACGTTTTGGTTTGATATCTGTTTTGAATGGTTGTCAATTTCCTTATTTACGTCTCTCTCTCTCTCTCTCTCTCTCTCTCTCTCTCTCTCTCTCTCTCTCTCTCTCTCTCTCTCTCTCTCTCTCTCTCTCTCTCTCTCTCTCTCTCTCTCTCTCTCTCTCTCTCTCTCTCTCTCTCTCTCTCTCTCTCTCTCTCTCTCTCTCTCGTTAGGGGTGGATGTATGTGTGAGTGTGAGTATATGTGTGTGTGTGTGTGTGTGTGTGTGTGTGTGTGTGTGTGTGTGTGTGTGTGTGTGTGTGTATGTGTGTGTGTGTGTGTGTGTGTGTGTGTGTGTGTGTGAGTGTGTGTGTGTGCATGTGTGTGTGTGTGCACGTGCGTGGTGTGTGTTTTGCTTTTTTTATTGTTGTTGAATAGTTGTCAGTTTTGTGTATCTAGCGTTTGAGTTTGGTGTGTGGTTTGAACAGTTGTCAATTTCCTTTTGTGTATATCTTTAGCCTGTCGTATTGAGATCTTTGTAGTGCATTTGGAGTGAATAAAACGTCCCCAGAGGAAGAGGAGCTTTCTCCTCGAAATATTGGGAAAGAAATAACCAGCTTGTTTGCCTTTCTGTTTTTTGTTCGATATATATGGGGGCAACCTTTCTCTTGGAGAAGGTTTTCTAGCTCAGTTTGAATGTTCACTGTGGACATTCTTTGCAGGCCGATATGCAGACTGAAGAGTCTTTCTCAAAGACGAAACAGCTGTCTTTGCATAGGCATTGTCTATCTCCCCCATTGGGAGAAAACGTAAATCAGCACATTCTTTTCTTTTATTCTTTTCAGAACACAGAACAAATCGTAAAGTTAAAATTAATGTTATTCAGTTTCTTTCTTAAGTTCACAAACTGATACATTGGACACACACCAACTTTTATTAAAGCAAACTATATATATAAGAGGAAAGTTTAATGGTGTGGTTGTTTTTTCTTCTTCAATCCTTGTACGTTTATATATACATGTGTGTATGTATATGTGTGTGTGCGCGCGTGTTGTGTGTGTGTGTGTGTGTGTGTGTGTGTGTGTGTGGGTGGGTGGGTGTATGAGTGTGCGCGCACGTAGTTTTAATGAGGACTTCTAATATTATGTCTTGTTGGTTGATTTTAAATATAGTCCGTTTGTGGTTTTTCAGTCCCCGAGAAAGCCCGCCAGGGCGAAACGTTGGACAAAATAAAGTGGAAAAATCCTCGAGTTTGTTTGCTGTTTATTTTCCGTCTCTCTATATATATATATAGTTTGCTTTGATAAAGCTTTTCTGTGTCCAATGTCTTTATTTGTGAACCTCAGAAACAAAACCAGTTAACGTTAACTTTGAGTAATGTTCTGTGTTCAAAAATAATAAAAAAATAAAAATTTATATAAATTGTGCTGATTTACTTTTTCTCCAAATGGAGGAGGGACAGTGCCTTATGCAAAGACATAAAATCGAGAATCGAGAATCGAGAATCGAGAATCCATAATAAAAGCAAACCAGCACAAAGTTAAACCAGAAATAGTAAAAATCTTATGAAAATCTTATGTAAAATGAATTATGGATTTATTATGGATTCTCGATTTGATGCAAAGAGGACACCATTCTCTTGTAGAATGTCTTTTTTGCTCGGGTTGGCATCCACTGGACAGTCAAATTGCAGGCCGATCATGCAAACTGATGAGACCTTCTCTTAGGTCGAAACAGCTGTCTTTGCATAAGGCACTGTCCCTCCCCCATTGGGAGAAAAAGTAAATCAGCACAATTTATATAATTCTTTTTTTTTTTTTTTTTTTTTTTTGAACTCAAAGTTAACGTTAACTGGTTTTGTTTCTGAGGTTCACAAATAAAGACATTGGACACAGAAAAGCTTTATCAAAGCAAACTATTCTGCATTTCAAATGCACTAACTTTTCAGTCCTTCAGAGTAGGGGTACGGAGCTGGCTATTCACTGAGATTTTTCTTTCATGCTATTTTTATCCTTAATTTGGATACCATCTCAGTAGTTAGCCCTCCCTAGTCATGTCTATTAGGTTTTGAAATTAAAGTTTCAGAACATTATTATTTTGTTCATTTTACATAAGATTTTCATAAGATTTTTACTATTTCTGGTTTAACTTTGTGCTGGTTTGCTTTTATTGTGGATTTTCGATTTGATGCAGAGAGGACACCATTCTCTTGTAGAATGTCTTTTTTGCTCAGGTTGGCCATCGGGGAGTATGTTGGTGTTTACTACGATATCTATGACCTCCCCAGGACAGTCAAATTGCTGATGAGAGGCCTCATCTGAAGAAACAATCTTCTCAAGATCGAAACAGCTGTCTTTGCATAAGGCACTGTCCCTCCCCCATTGGGAGAAAAAGTAAATCAGCACAATTTATATAACTTTTTTTTTTCTTTTCTTTTTTTGAACACGAACATTACTCAGAGTTAACATTAACTGGTTTTGTTTCTGAGGTTCACAAATAAAGACATTGGACACAGAAAAGCTTTATCAAAGCAAACTATATATATATATATATATATATATATATATATATATTATAATTTATATATATATATATATATATATATATATATAGCATGAAAGAAACATATGATAAGCTAAAAACACCCACACTCACACGAACACCCACGCGCACACGCACGCACACACACACACACACACACACACACACACACACACACACACACACACACACACACACACACACACACACACACACACACACTCGACTCACACACGCGCACACACACACACAGACACACAGAGAAAGAGAGAGAGAGAGAGAGAGAGAGAGAGAGAGAGAGAGAGAGAGAGAGAGAGAGAGAGAGAGAGAGAGAGAGAGAGAAAACGGCAGGCAGACATATAGGCAGACAGACAGACAGACAGACAGACTGACTGACTGACAAACAATACCAATAAAAGCAGGGTGAGATATCTCTATAAAACAGAAGACGAGAGAGACAGAGAGTGACTGAGAAGGAGAGAGACAGAGACAACGGAGGCATAATTGATACTAGAGACAGACAGACAGACAGACAGACAGACACAGAGCAATAGACAAACAATAACAGACAGAGCACAAACACAGAAACGGGGGAAACACTTTTTTTTAAACGAACAAGTTTGTCTGGATTCAACCAATCGCATTAGCGTGACATTCCAATACACACACACACAGCTACACCATTATTGGGGCTGACACGCTGGTCAATAATAATCAAGTTTCTTCGCACCGCATGTGTCAAACTCATCGTAGCCACTTTCGGATACTTTGACCACTGTCCGTCCAATCTGAGCTCTCATATTACCGCCGTATAGTGGATTAAGCTTAGCATCGAATATCTTTGTTGTTGTTCAATCTCTGGAACCGACAGGAAAGTACCATGCGTGTCAACTAATTAGCACCGGGTGTCTTGTTCAGTCACTTGAGCTTTGGAGAAAATCAGAAGTCCTCCTTTGGAGGCTGAATCAACCATGGAACTTGTTCATTTAGCATTATATTTCATTTTGTGTTTTGCGAAGAAAGATGGGTCAAAATTAATGATGTGCGTTTCAAGCACCCCCTTACACAGATTTTCTCCAGCCGATATGCCGAGTGGGCCCAGCTATTTCTTTGGCGCATAGCGGCAGCATAGAGCATCTGGCAGGAAACTGTCTTGGCGTCGACGAAGAAGACAGAAAGAAGAGGTTAAATCCCACGAGCGTATCCAAAATTGCAGGAGCATTTTTTCGCCCAACTTTTGT
>CM065694.1:1081012-1086012 GCA_017654935.2 Phymorhynchus buccinoides
CATTGATAAAGAACAAAATAAAGATAATCATTTGTTGCAGAGATTACTGTTGTGCAACCTTTAACCTTGACTCAGTCACACTCTTCAAACTAAAGAAGACTCTCACTCTCCACTGAAACTTTAACGTTGTCGTTTTCTCAAAAAAACATAAGATGTTAGAGGGTTAAAGTTAGCAGGATACTTGATTTTGACGTGAGCCTTCAAGTCATGGCGATCAAAGCAGTCAGATACATCGGTAAGGAACAAAAGAAAGAAAATCATTTGTTGCAGAGATTACTGTTGTGTTGTACCGAGTAGGAGATACTGGAAAGAAGACTCTCCATTAGATATACAAAAACGCTCTTTAAAAAGAAACACAAGACTTCAGGTGTGTACAAATAGGTACATTTTAACGTCGTTAACTTATATTTTCTGTAACAAATGGATGTACCGAGTGTGTGCGTTGACGGCCCGGTTGTTTCGTTTTATTTGCGCCTTTGAGTAACGGTTGTTCGTGTTCATTCGCACATCATCTCTGCGCATGCAATACTTAGCCTACCGCACTTCCGGCAACAAGGCCTAGGCCTAGAGAATAAGAGATCACGCCTTACCTCATAATCAAGACGACGTACTTAACATTTAGCCCACATTCATTTCAGTCTTGAAAAAAAATATACGGAAAATCCAGGGTTCGTCGATTTCACTGCCTTCGACGTACGAATCCTTTGTTAGGCCTAGACGATTGATCACCATGAGCAAAGACTGTACAGGGGAAGATAAACATGGATGAGCTTGCTGGCTGTGACCTTGACCTTTGCTTTGTGGCAGAGGGGGGTGGGGGGGGGGGGGGTGTTAACGAAACGAAAATAAAATATTAGGACTAATATAAAATATCTTACAGAAATGTAGATGATGTGGAACAAGTTTTCATCGCATGAACAATCAGTTTAAAACAGTAACAGATCAGGAGTATGGCCTTACGAATTACGCAACTTCAATTATTAATTTTCTAAGAGTAAGAGGCTTAGACCTACAGGCAAAGACTGTAGGCCTACTACAGGTGTCCGTAGACCCCCCTTACCCCGGGGGGGGGGGGGGATTGGTCACTATGTTTTTTTCTGAAAGCTTGGTCAATATGCTTTTCAATTTTACTTGTTTGCCAAAAATAAAAATAGGGCTCCACTATGTTACATGCGCATATATAAACATACATATAATTAAATTTTAAAGAAAGGGGTAGGGGTAATTTAATGCATATAAATAATTTTAATTTACACAGTAAAATAAAAATTAATTCTGTTTTCAGATGCACAAGTGTCTACATAACAGTATTCTCTCTATACAGGCATGGGAATTGTCATGGGAATTCCCATGCCTGCTATAGTAATAAAAATCAGACGTGAGCCTTGAAGGCTTTGCCTCTTGTAATAACTTGTGATTCGCTTTTCCGCTGACTGAAATAACATTCCCGTTGAACTGTGACACCAGACGTGTGCCGACTTCGCGCTCTGTCAACTGTCCTTCCTCCATTGTCACTTGTGTCACCGCTGTCAACTGTCCTTCCTCCATTGTCACTTGTGTCACCGCTGTCAACTGTCATTCCTCCATTGTCACTTGTGTCACCACTGTCAACTGTCCTTCCTCCATTGTCACTTGTGTCACCACTGTCAACTGTCATTCCTCCATTGTCACTTGTGTCACCACTGTCAACTGTCATTCCTCCATTGTCACTTGTGTCACCGCTGTCAACTGTCCTTCCTCCATTGTCACTTGTGTCACCACTGTCAACTGTCATTCCTCCATTGTCACTTGTGTCACCGCTGTCAACTGTCATTCCTCCATTGTCACTGGTGTCACCGCTGTCAACTGTCATTCCTCCATTGTCACTTGTGTCACCGCTGTCAACTGTCCTTCCTCCATTGTCACTTGTGTCACCGCTGTCAACTGTCATTCCTCCATTGTCACTTGTGTCACCGCTGTCAACTGTCATTCCTCCATTGTCACTTGTGTCACCGCTGTCAACTGTCATTCCTCCATTGTCACTTGTGTCACCACTGTCAACTGTCATTCCTCCATTGTCACTTGTGTCACCGCTGTCAACTGTCATTCCTCCATTGTCACTTGTGTCACCGCTGTCAACTGTCATTCCTCCATTGTCACTTGTGTCACCGCTGTCAACTGTCCTTCCTCCATTGTCACTTGTGTCACCACTGTCAACTGTCATTCCTCCATTGTCACTTGTGTCACCACTGTCAACTGTCCTTCCTCCATTGTCACTTGTGTCACCACTGTCAACTGTCATTCCTCCATTGTCACTTGTGTCACCACTGTCAACTGTCATTCCTCCATTGTCACTTGTGTCACCGCTGTCAACTGTCATTCCTCCATTGTCACTTGTGTCACCACTGTCAACTGTCATTCCTCCATTGTCACTTGTGTCACCACTGTCAACTGTCATTCCTCCATTGTCACTTGTGTCACCACTGTCAACTGTCCTTCCTCCATTGTCACTTGTGTCACCACTGTCAACTGTCCTTCCTCCATTGTCACTTGTGTCACCGCTGTCAACTGTCCTTCCTCCATTGTCACTTGTGTCACCGCTGTCAACTGTCATTCCTCCATTGTCACTTGTGTCACCGCTGTCAACTGTCCTTCCTCCATTGTCACTTGTGTCACCGCTGTCAACTGTCATTCCTCCATTGTCACTGGTGTCACCGCTGTCAACTGTCCTTCCTCCATTGTCACTTGTGTCACCGCTGTCAACTGTCCTTCCTCCATTGTCACTTGTGTCACCACTGTCAACTGTCATTCCTCCATTGTCACTTGTGTCACCACTGTCAACTGTCATTCCTCCATTGTCACTGGTGTCACCGCTGTCAACTGTCATTCCTCCATTGTCACTTGTGTCACCGCTGTCAACTGTCCTTCCTCCATTGTCACTTGTGTCACCGCTGTCAACTGTCATTCCTCCATTGTCACTTGTGTCACCACTGTCAACTGTCATTCCTCCATTGTCACTTGTGTCACCACTGTCAACTGTCATTCCTCCATTGTCACTTGTGTCACCGCTGTCAACTGTCCTTCCTCCATTGTCACTTGTGTCACCGCTGTCAACTGTCATTCCTCCATTGTCACTTGTGTCACCGCTGTCAACTGTCATTCCTCCATTGTCACTTGTGTCACCGCTGGATAAAGCCTGCCAAAAATGAAATACACCGCACCGACAGCACACAGGAACAACAACCAGTATGCTCCATGATTATCGATTGACATTAAAATGAAATACACCGACAGCACACAGGAACAACAACTAGTATGCTCCATGATTATCGATTGACATTAAAAGCACACAGGAACAACAACTAGTATGCTCCATGATTATCGATTGACATTAAAAGCACACAGGAACAACAACTAGTATGCTCCATGATTATCGATTGACATTAAAAGCACACAGGAACAACAACTAGTATGCTCCATGATTATCGATTGACATTAAAAGCACACAGGAACAACAACCAGTATGCTCCATGATTATCGATTGACATTAAAATGAAATACACCGACAGCACACAGGAACAACAACTAGTATGCTCCATGATTATCGATTGACATTAAAAGCACACAGGAACAACAACTAGTATGCTCCATGATTATCGATTGACATTAAAAGCACACAGGAACAACAACTAGTATGCTCCATGATTATCGATTGACATTAAAAGCACACAGGAACAACAACTAGTATGCTCCATGATTATCGATTGACATTAAAAGCACACAGGAACAACAACCAGTATGCTCCATGATTATCGATTGACATTAAAAGCACACAGGAACAACAACTAGTATGCTCCATGATTATCGACTGACATTAAAAGCACACAGGAACAACAACTAGTATGCTCCATGATTATCGACTGACATTAAAAGCACACAGGAACAACAACCAGTATGCTCCATGATTATCGACTGACATTAAAAGCACACAGGAACAACAACCAGTATGCTCCATGATTATCGACTGACATTAAAAGCACACAGGAACAACAACTAGTATGCTCCATGATTATCGACTGACATTAAAAGCACACAGGAACAACAACTAGTATGCTCCATGATTATCGACTGACATTAAAAGCACACAGGAACAACAACCAGTATGCTCCATGATTATCGACTGACATTAAAAGCACACAGGAACAACAACTAGTATGCTCCATGATTATCGACTGACATTAAAAGCACACAGGAACAACAACTAGTATGCTCCATGATTATCGACTGACATTAAAAGCACACAGGAACAACAACTAGTATGCTCCATGATTATCGACTGACATTAAAAGCACACAGGAACAACAACTAGTATGCTCCATGATTATCGACTGACATTAAAAGCACACAGGAACAACAACTAGTATGCTCCATGATTATCGACTGACATTAAAAGCACACAGGAACAACAACTAGTATGCTCCATGATTATCGACTGACATTAAAAGCACACAGGAACAACAACTAGTATGCTCCATGATTATCGACTGACATTAAAAGCACACAGGAACAACAACTAGTATGCTCCATGATTATCGACTGACATTAAAAGCACACAGGAACAACAACTAGTATGCTCCATGATTATCGACTGACATTAAAAGCACACAGGAACAACAACTAGTATGCTCCATGATTATCGATTGACATTAAAAGCACACAGGAACAACAACTAGTATGCTCCATGATTATCGATTGACATTAAAAGCACACAGGAACAACAACCAGTATGCTCCATGATTATCGATTGACATTAAAAGCACACAGGAACAACAACCAGTATGCTCCATGATTATCGACTGACATTAAAAGCACACAGGAACAACAACTAGTATGCTCCATGATTATCGATTGACATTAAAAGCACACAGGAACAACAACCAGTATGCTCCATGATTATCGACTGACATTAAAAGCACACAGGAACAACAACTAGTATGCTCCATGATTATCGATTGACATTA
>CM065694.1:1091012-1096012 GCA_017654935.2 Phymorhynchus buccinoides
TGTGTATGAACACGACAAAGACAATACATCATCAATGTCCTCGGACCAATGCTCTTCCCTTCTCTGGTGTGTGAACACGACAAAGACAATACATCATCAATGTCCTCGGACCAATGCTCTTCCCTTCTCTGGTGTGTGAACACGACAAAGACAATACATCATCAATGTCCTCGGACCAATGCTCTTCCCTTCTCTGGTGTGTGAACACGACAAAGACAATACATCATCAATGTCCTCGGACCAATGCTCTTCCCTTCTCTGGTGTGTGTGAACACAGACAATACATCATCAATGTCCTCGGACCAATGCTCTTCCCTTCTCTGGTGTGTATGAACACGACACAGACAATACATCATCAATGTCCTCGGACCAATGCTCTTCCCTTCCCTGGTGTGTATGAACACGACACAGACAATACATCATCAATGTCCTCGGACCAATGCTCTTCCCTTCTCTGGTGTGTATGAACACGACACAGACAATACATCATCAATGTCCTCGGACCAATGCTCTTCCCTTCTCTGGTGTGTATGAACACAGACAATACATCATCAATGTCCTCGGACCAATGCTCTTCCCTTCTCTGGTGTGTATGAACACAGACAATACATCATCAATGTCCTCGGACCAATGCTCTTCCCTTCTCTGGTGTGTATGAACACAGACAATACATCATCAATGTCCTCGGACCAATGCTCTTCCCTTCTCTGGTGTGTGATGAACACAGACAATACATCATCAATGTCCTCGGACCAATGCTCTTCCCTTCCCTGGTGTGTATGAACACGACAAAGACAATACATCATCAATGTCCTCGGACCAATGCTCTTCCCTTCTCTGGTGTGTATGAACACGACAAAGACAATACATCATCAATGTCCTCGGACCAATGCTCTTCCCTTCCCTGGTGTGTATGAACACGACAAAGACAATACATCATCAATGTCCTCGGACCAATGCTCTTCCCTTCTCTGGTGTGTGTGAACACAGACAATACATCATCAATGTCCTCGGACCAATGCTCTTCCCTTCTCTGGTGTGTATGAACACAGACAATACATCATCAATGTCCTCGGACCAATGCTCTTCCCTTCTCTGGTGTGTATGAACACAGACAATACATCATCAATGTCCTCGGACCAATGCTCTTCCCTTCTCTGGTGTGTATGAACACAGACAATACATCATCAATGTCCTCGGACCAATGCTCTTCCCTTCTCTGGTGTGTATGAACACAGACAATACATCATCAATGTCCTCGGACCAATGCTCTTCCCTTCTCTGGTGTGTGTGAACACAGACAATACATCATCAATGTCCTCGGACCAATGCTCTTCCCTTCTCTGGTGTGTGTGAACACAGACAATACATCATCAATGTCCTCGGACCAATGCTCTTCCCTTCTCTGGTGTGTGTGAACACAGACAATACATCATCAATGTCCTCGGACCAATGCTCTTCCCTTCTCTGGTGTGTATGAACACAGACAATACATCATCAATGTCCTCGGACCAATGCTCTTCCCTTCTCTGGTGTGTATGAACACAGACAATACATTATCAATTTCCGCGGACCACTGCTCTTGATTGATTCCAATCCCAATCTCTCAGAGACATGGACTGCCTTTAGAACAGATAATATCATCACATCAGCAGGGGTCCAAAACCTCGCTACCCATAAAACAATGACACTTTTTGTCCGTGATGATGGACACATTGTTCGACTATCACGATAGAAATTGACAACGTTGTGGGCATGATTATGATGGAAAAGAAGAAGACTTATGCTAAGGGGGTGGGGGGTGAGGGAGTGAGAAATGTTCCCGTTGGTATCTGTTTACTAGCTGTTCGTCCACCATCTGCGTTTAGCTTTGTTTACACAATATTCCAAACCCTTTGTTCACTTTCTATCCGTAGCCATTGTTTATGCTTGTTTATTATCTATTATATAATTTTGTTTAAATATTTCTTTATCCTCTCTTCCGTCGAGAGAGAGAGAGAGAGAGAGAGAGAGAGAGAGAGAGAGAGAGAGAGAGAGAGAGAGAGAGAGAGAGAGAGAGAGAGAGAGAGAGAGAGAGAGAGAGAGAGAGAGAGAGAGAGAGAGAGAGAGAGAGAGAGAGAGAGAGAGAGAGAGAGAGAGAGAGAGAGAGAGAGAGAGAGAGAGAGGAGAGAGAGAGAGAGAGAGAGAGAGAGAGAGAGAGAGAGAGAGAGAGAGAGAGAGAGAGAGAGAGAGAGAGAAAGAACAAGAACAAGAACAACGTTTTAATGAACCGGGCCATCTGCCCATGTCAAAGGGAACAGTGGGAAGGGGACATTGTTAAATCAAGCAAACAAACAAAAAGGGAAAATCCATAACACAAAATATTCAGCAAGATATATTCATACATAACTACACCAAGCCTCGCTTATTTGCGCAGATCATAAAGCGTGAGAGAGAGAGAGAGAGAGAGAGAGAGAGAGAGAGAGAGAGAGAGAGAGAGAGAGAGAGAGAGAGAGAGAGAGAGAGAGAGAGAGAGAGAGAGAGAGAGAGAGAGAGAGAGAGAGAGAGAGAGAGGAGAGAGAGAGAGAGAGAGAGAGAGAGAGAGAGAGAGAGAGAGAGACAGAGACAGACAGAACGAGGGAGAGAGAGAGAGAGAGAGAGAGAGAGAGAGAGAGAGAGAGAGAGAGAGAGAGAGAGAGAGAGAGAGAGAGAGAGAGACAAAGACACAGATAGAGAGAGGGAGAGAGAGAGAGAGAGAGAGAGAGAGAGAGAGAGAGAGAGAGAGAGAGAGAGAGAGAGAGAGAGAGAGAGAGAGAGAAAGAGAGAGAGAGAGACAGAGACAGAAGAGAGAGACAGAGAGAGAGAGAGACACAGAGAGAGAGACACAGACACAGAGAGAGAGAGAGAGAGAGAGTGAGAGAGAGAGAGAGAGAGAGAGAGAGAGAGAGAGAGAGAGAGAGACACTGGACACTGGACACTGGAAAACTTTATTTGACAAGGATAAAGATTTTAGGCGATGCCTATTCTTACAATCTGTCCTTGGACAAAAGAAAAACAAATTTAAGAAACAAAAAACGTTTGTATACTCTCTCTCTCTCTCTCTCTCTCTCTCTCTCTCTCTCTCTCTCTCTCTCTCTCTCTCTCTCTCTCTCTCTCTCTCTCTCTCTCTCTCTCTCTCTCTCTCCTCTCTCTCTCTCTCGCGCTCTCTCTCTCTGACTCTCTCTCATACACATATACATTGTTTATACATACATAAAAAAAAAAAAAAAAAATAAAATAAAAAAAAACCCACCACATAGTGAAACAAATAATTGATGACAAGTAGGAGGTGAAAGCAACATCAATCCAAACACATTTAACAAGCAGTTTAAAGGCAAACAAATAAACAAAGCATAAAACTGAGATGTAAACAATCAATTGACATATACCATGCATATCACATGTAGGTGTACACAAGGCAATACAGTTATACAGTGTGCGTTCAAAATGACACAGGATTTAAGCAGGGCTGTAAATTATGTTTGCCCGCACCATCTTTTTGTATCGTGAGATGGAAGGGCATAACTGAATGGCAGAGGGAAGGGAATTCCAAATTGAGGAACCTGAGAAGGCAAAACTTGATTTGTATTTGTCAATTCTAGTGTTTGGCAAAATGTAGTTGCTGGAACCATAACGATGTGATGCCGGCATAACTAATAATTGTAGGTATTGTGGGACCAAGTCATTATGCACTTTGTACATGATGATTGCTTTGTTGTACTTTAATTGTGAATCTAACGGAAGGATGTTTAATCTTGCTTGTTTTTCTGATGTGGTGAGGTTTGCGTCAGGAAGAATAATTTTAGCTGCTCTTTTGTAGATAGAATTGAGTTTTAATAGGTGACATTTGGCGGTAGAATCCCAAACTACAGATGCATAGTTGACATGAGAGAGACAGTGGGCATGAAAGAATAATTTGCGTTCCTCTGTATCTAAGAAAGGTCTAAGTTTTTTTTAGTAGGAATAGGCTACGTGCAAGCTTGTGTGCTACCTTCTCAATATGGGTCTGCCACTTCAGTTCTTCATCTATGATCACACCCAGGACGCGGTGCTCTTTTACTTGGTTAATGATGTTATCCTTTAAATAAACTTTGAGATTTAGAGGTTCGTTCTGATGTTTTTGTCTTGAAGTAATTACCATGCTTTTGGTTTTTGTAGGGTGGATGACCATCAGGTTTTGGTCACACCAGGCAGAAACATCAGTTAAAGCTGTTTGTAATGAGGTTTGAATGGAGGATAAACAAGCTGCACTAGAGTGGAGGGAGGAGTCGTCAGCAAACAGATCGCATGAGACACTTTCATCTGATATTGAAAGGGGTAGGTCATTAATAAATAAACAGAACAGGAGGGGTCCTAAAACAGATCCTTGCGGCACACCAGTCTTAATTATCTTATTATATGAAACTGTACCATTACTTAGGACAAACTGTGTTCTGTTAGTAAGATAGGATGTAAAAAAAGAAACCGTATTTTCGTCTTGCAGGTATAGTGCTAGCTTTTGTAATAATATTTTATGATTCACAAGATCAAATGCCTTCTTAAAGTCAAGACATACAGCACCTGTCATTTTGTTTCGGTTAATTGCTGAAAGCCATGTATCACAGATACGAACTACGGCAGTTTGACAAGAATGGTGATGCCGAAAGCCAGATTGTAAAGGATGGAAAAGATTGTTGTCCTCAAGATACTGCATTAGATGTTTATGAACATGTTTTTCAAGAGGTTTAGATAGAACTGTAAGAATAGAAATGGGTCTAAAGTTGTTTAGGTCAGAAACATCTTTGGATTTAGGGAGTGGTATAACTTTTGCTGATTTTAAACCAGGTGGTACTATGTTTTGTTCCAGGCATGTGTTATATATGAAGGTAAGAGGTTCTACTACGTAGGGAAGTGCAAGTTTTAAGAGAGAGCTACTGATTTTGTCTGGTCCCATAGATTTTTTATTTTTCAATTTTGCGATAAGGGAGCCAACTTCGTGAACA
>CM065694.1:1108512-1121012 GCA_017654935.2 Phymorhynchus buccinoides
TCTCCTCCCTTCCCCTTTCCAACTACCACCCTTCCACCTCCTTTATCCCTACCAACCAGTCCCACGCCAGACTCCCCCCCCCCCCCCCCCCCTTTTTTTCTTCCATTTAATCTCCCTCCTTTACACACACACACACACACATACACACACATGTCTGTTATACGCAGATGATCTTGCAATTCTGTCTACGACAAAACAGGGCCTTCAACAGAAATTGAATAACCTGCACAAATACTGCCTAGACTGGGGCATGAAAATCAATTCAGACAAAACGAAGGTTATAGTATTTACTAAGACGGACCCGAAGATACCACTCTTCTTCAAATGTGGTGACATTGTAATAGAGACAGTTGAACAATATAAATATTTAGGAGTGGTATTTCATAAAAGGGGCCAATTCAAAGAGGCGCAAGACCACTTGACTAAGCGAGGCAATAAAGCTGCTCATTCACTTAGGCGAACCTTTTATGGACAGAACATCAGCATGTCAACAGTGACTACGTTGTATGACGCACTAGTCTAAGCAAGGCAATAAAGCTGCTCATTCACTTAGGCGAACCTTTTATGGACAGAACATCAGCATGTCAACAGTGACTACGTTGTATGACGCACTAGTCTAAGCAAGGCAATAAAGCTGCTCATTCACTTAGGCGAACCTTTTATGGACAGAACATCAGCATGTCAACAGTGACTACATTGTATGACGCACTAGTCTCCCCTATTATAACATACGGTGCAGAGGTATGGTTCCCTTTGTCTTTCCAATACTCAAATGAAGAGAACCGAGATGGCAAATTGCAACATTTGTTCACGACCAGCTTAACAAATTATTTCCCACTGGAAAAAGTGCGCATCAAATTCTGCAGACAAATTCTAGGAGTTCATAAAAAAAGCAATGACACTCCCTGTACTTGGCGAACTGGGTAGATTCCCAATAACCCTTAAAGTTATTCTACAAACAATCTCCTTTTGGTTTCATATTTTAGAGTCGGAAAACTCTTATCAACAGTTAATCTACCAAACAGGTATCAGGACGGACCACTCAGGCGACAGGTGGATAAACTTTATACGACAAACCTTGTCAATCATAGGATTAGATCATGTATGGAAAATCAGGGAACATTTAGCTTACCCCGAATCAAGCGTGTCACTGGTAGCAAACTCAGATCACTCTATGAAGACTTCTGGAGGAAACAAAAGAATGCTAATAGTAATACGTCTAAACTTCAATTTTACGAGACAATTACTACTGTTTACAAACAGGCAACCTATTTAGACCAAAGCATGGATACACATGGTAGAACTGCCTTAACAACATTGAGAATAAGCGCACATGATTTAGCCATTGAGAGGGGTCGCTATACGAACATGAAGAGAGAGGATATATTATGTCCCACATGCAACACGGTAGAAGACGAGTTACACTTTTTAAATGACTGTTCACTATACGACCAGCAGCGCACAGGACTATGGAAACGATTAGCGGAAATGAGTAACACCCCAAATATAGAAAGGGCACCAATATCCGAACTCTTAATGATGGACGATATCCAGCCCATACTTGCACAACACATAAAATTGTGTTTCACTATCCAAAAGCAAAACGGCAGAGTGAAAAATGAAATTTAATTCTGTGGTTGGTAACGACTCGTGCTCAGAAGTTCAATACTAATTAATTTGCGAAATATTTGTTTATTATTTATTATTATTATTATTATTATTATTATCATCTTTAAAATTTATTGAAGATAAAAATGCTTATGAAACGTTGATACTTATTTATAGCGGAATAACTAATAATATTATTATTCTGCTAATGATGTTCTTGAAAATATTAAGTTTTCAAACAAGTATTGATGACGATGATGTTAACAACACTAGGAAACACATCTCTTAATTGGTTTATCAATAATAATGAAATGCAGAGACAAATATTGATGGGATTGTTAATCATGATGACCCGATATCATTGTCTTTTCATCGGAGAATATATAATAGTAATGGTTCTAATGAATTGAAGTATATTATGTTTTTTATTGTCGGAGCTTTTGACAATTAATACGATGTTGGCGACGAAGACGAAAGCAACTAAATGACAATGACACGCACCAGTATAATGGTGTCGTCGATGATGTTTTAACCATTTGTGTCCCACAAAACCTCTGGTTTTCCTATGACAATAAAAATGTTGTTCTTGTTCTTGTTCACACACAGCTCATACATGTACAAGTCATTAGCTCTGGCTGTACCCTAGCTTTCTCTTCCTGTAGAGAATCACTTACTGTAGGCCACAACTCTCATGTTGATATGGGCACCAGCATCAGGCTAATGTCGGCAATGCCAGTCAATCAGTGGACAGAGAGACACGAGCCATTCGAGTAGAGGGCACACAACTGCTCCAAAACTTCATAACATACGTAAATGGTTTCACATCCATATCCCACCGCTGTGGAGATACCGGGGGGTCTTTTGTAAAAATAGTTCCCCCACATTCTGGACGTTCTGTGCTTGTAACTTTATCTAATCTGTCACTCTCTTTGACTCTGCCTTTTCCTTTGCTTCCTGTCATCTACTATCTTTCTGCCTTACCGGTCCATTCTCCTGCCTTTTTTCAAGAAACGCTTTCAAAAAGATTTCATCCAGCCGAAGTCGGATTTGCTGGGCCTAACTTTTTTATAGTTAGGCGCATAACGGCAGCATGACGCATCTGCGCTCATAATTGACAGGAAACTGTCTGAGCGATCGAAGAAGAAAAAAAAGAAGAAGACATCCGCCCCAGCTCCCCCCCCCCCCCCCCACCCCCCCCCCCCCCCCCCCCCCCCCCCCTCCCTCCCCCCCCCCCCCCCCCTCTTTTCCGACCCCCGGCATTATTTCCCATTCTGTCTCACATTTGTGTCCCACAAAACCTCTGGTTTTCTTACGACAATAAAAAATTGTTCTTGTTGTTCTTGTTCTTCACATGGCCCTGACCGTTCATTGTTGCTGACTGTACCAGAGTCCATGTCAAACATGCTGACTTCCAGTGGACCTCTGACCGTTCATTGTTGCTGACTGTACCAGAGTCCATGTCAAACATGCTGACTTCCAGTGGACCTCTGACCGTTCATTGTTGCTGACTGTACCAGAGTCCATGTCAAACATGCTGACTTCCAGTGGACCTCTGACCGTTCATTGTTGCTGACTGTACCAGAGTCCATGTCAAACATGCTGACTTCCAGTGGACCTCTGACCGTTCATTGTTGCTGACTGTACCAGAGTCCATGTCAAACATGCTGACTTCCAGTGGACCTCTGACCGTTCATTGTTGCTGACTGTACCAGAGTCCATGTCAAACATGCTGACTTCCAGTGGACCTCTGACCGTTCATTGTTGCTGACTGTACCAGAGTCCATGTCAAACATGCTGACTTCCAGTGGACCTCTGACCGTTCATTGTTGCTGACTGTACCAGAGTCCATGTCCAACATGCTGACTTCCAGTGGACCTCTGACCGTTCATTGTTGCTGACTGTACCAGAGTCCATGTCCAACATGCTGACTTCCAGTGGACCTCTGACCGTTCATTGTTGCTGACTGTACCAGAGTCCATGTCCAACATGCTGACTTCCAGTGGACCTCTGACCGTTCATTGTTGCTGACTGTACCAGAGTCCATGTCCAACATGCTGACTTCCAGTGGACCTCTGACCGTTCATTGTTGCTGACTGTACCAGAGTCCATGTCCAACATGCTGACTTCCAGTGGACCTCTGACCGTTCATTGTTGCTGACTGTACCAGAGTCCATGTCAAACATGCTGACTTCCAGTGGACCTCTGACCGTTCATTGTTGCTGACTGTACCAGAGTCCATGTCAAACTTGCTGACTTCCAGTGGACCTCTGACCGTTCATTGTTGCTGACTGTACCAGAGTCCATGTCAAACATGCTGACTTCCAGTGGACCTCTGACCGTTCATTGTTGCTGACTGTACCAGAGTCCATGTCAAACATGCTGACTTCCAGTGGACCTCTGACCGTTCATTGTTGCTGACTGTACCAGAGTCCATGTCAAACATGCTGACTTCCAGTGGACCTCTGACCGTTCATTGTTGCTGACTGTACCAGAGTCCATGTCAAACATGCTCACTTCCAGTGGACCTCTGACCGTTCATTGTTGCTGACTGTACCAGAGTCCATGTCAAACATGCTCACTTCCAGTGGACCGAGGTAGGCCTAGTTCAGCAATTACGTCACGACCAACCCAGCACAAGGTCACTGAGAGTGAGAGTCCACCCGCCAGTTTTACATCATAAATCCTATGATGTCACAAAATACCCTACAACTACTTACAGTAGCGAGCGAAGAAGCTGAATGGCTCCCAGTTGTGTCAATAATACTGTTAT
The DNA here is from genome assembly GCA_017654935.2 of Phymorhynchus buccinoides. NCBI lineage: Eukaryota > Metazoa > Mollusca > Gastropoda > Neogastropoda > Raphitomidae > Phymorhynchus > Phymorhynchus buccinoides. The sequence goes on from CM065694.1 coordinate 1,112,891, forward strand.
ATCGTATTTCAACCTCGACTCGTTCGGCTCAAAATCCCCTGTGAGATTGTATAATTTGAGGCAGATGCTAGGGTTACGCGGGTCCGTAACTCACATTCTCCAAGCTACGGTTACGGAGCTCAATCACGGTACGCAAAAATTGTGCGCAAATGTCTTTACAAAAAACTACTAACGTTAACTCTCACATGTTCTTAAACCTAACCCTAACCCTGTTCCTTATTTTAGCGAAACCTAGATGCGTTAACGTATCGAATTAAGAACATGCATTTGTTGACGAAAAAAATCGGGAACGCCACGACTGTCCGAATCACGACTTTCCGATTTCTTTATCTTTGGCGGCTCCGTATCAGTGACGTCATAATGACCAAACTATCACGTCTGTTAGAACGATAGCCTCACGGCTGTCCAAATACGCTTAAACGTTTGCAGTGTGTGTATGTTTGTAGATATGGGCCTGCACGTGTTTGCTTAAATGTATGCGTGTACGTGTGTATCTGTGTGTGTGTACATTACGTTGTGCGTACTTGAGGGAGAGAGAGAGAGAGAGAGAGAGAGAGAGAGAGAGAGAGAGAGAGAGAGAGAGAGAGAGAGAGAGAGAGAGAGAGAGAGAGAGAGAGAGAGAGAGAGAGAGACAAACAGACAGACAGAGAGAGAGAGAGAGATACAGACAGACAGTGTGCGTGTGTAGAAAGGGGGGGGGGGGTGCATGTGTATGTGTGTTTGTGTGCGTCGATGTGCAACATACATTCCATGTATGATTAGTTTTGTGATTTAAATAATGTATTAAAATGTGACTGCTGTAAAATCTCTCTCTCTCTCTCTCTCTCTCTCTCTCTCTCTCTCTCTCTCTCTCTCTCTCTCTCTCTCTCTCTCTCTCTCTCTCTCTCTCTCTCTCTCTCTCTCTCTCTCTCTCTCTCTCTCTCTGTTTGTGTCTTCACGTCTGCCTGCCTTTTAAAATTGGAACAGCCGTGATTCGGACAGCTGTTCATCGGAGAGCCGTGATTTGGACAGTCGTGGTGCCCCGAAAAATTCGACTAGGAAGAGTTACTATCCCTGAACAATGTCGGAGTATTGCAACAACGCCGTAACCGTAGCCACTGTGACAACGTTATGCCGGTCCGTCGTGTCTGACTATGACTGCCCTGTGATCAGCAGAAGGGCCAGCGGCTAGTCCGGTGGGCTGGTCTGTCGTGTCTGACTATGACTGCCCTATATCAACAGAAGGGCCAGCGGCTAGTCCGGTGGGCTGGGAAGTCGCCATCGTGAAATTGTTACAGTACAGTTACACTGACAGACAGAGTTTTCCTAGTAGAAAATATAATACTAGATATATTCGAAAGTTCTTGCGACAAAGTAACACGGTTCTGGTTTAACTTTGTACGTGATGCAACAGACCCAAGAGGGGTGGTATGCCTAAAACAAATGAAGGAAGACTCGCCTGGAGCGCAGAGGGCTAAGTAAGTAAGTAAGTAAGTAAGTAAGTAAGTAAGCCTGTAGAAAGGGCCAATAGTAAATGAGAGCTGTACTATAAATGATATTCTGCAGTATTGGAATATCATGCTACAGCTTTGTCTTTCGTGGAAGACTATGACTCTCGAACGAGGGGGTCCTTGCACCGGCTCTGGTGCTGCAGCCAAAGGGATTGGTTGGCCTTTGGGGACCTTCCCCAACGCCATCTCTCGTCCTCAAATCCCTTTGGCCGAGAGAGTGGGGGATGTACCATGGGCAAGGCATCTCCACTATAAACTAATTATCGCCCAGCCCGCCGGAATAGTATCTGCCCCCTCTGCTATCTGGCCGTCATTGTCGGAAACGACAGACAGGCAACAGCAAGTAAGCAAAGAGGTCTCAGAAAGTGAAAGGCAGTGTGGGATGATTGTGGGATAGGAGTATGAGTGGACGGACGGAGTGTCCCACAGAAAGTGAAAGGGTGGACAGTGTGGGATGATTGTGGGATAGGAAGGAGTATGAGTGGAAGGACGGAGTGTCCCACAGAAAGTGAAGGGGTGGGCAGTGTGGGATAGGAAGGAGTATGAGTGGAAGGACGGAGTGTCCCACAGAAAGTGAAGGGGTGGGCAGTGTGGGATAGGAAGGAGTATGAGTGGAAGGACGGAGTATCCCACAGAAAGTGAAATGGTGGGCAGTGTGGGATGATTGTGGGATAGGAAGGAGTATGAGTGGAAGGACGGAGTGTCCCACAGAAAGTGAAGGGGTGGACAGTGTGGGATGATTGTGGGATAGGAAGGAGTATGAGTGGAAGGACGGAGTGTCCCACAGAAAGTGAAGGGGTGGGCAGTGTGGGATGATTGTGGGATAGGAAGGAGTATGAGTGGAAGGACGGAGTGTCCCACAGAAAGTGAAGGGGTGGGCAGTGTGGGATAGGAAGGAGTATGAGTGGAAGGACGGAGTGTCCCACAGAAAGTGAAGGGGTGGGCAGTGTGGGATGATTGTGGGATAGGAAGGAGTATGAGTGGAAGGACGGAGTGTCCCACAGAAAGTGAAGGGGTGGACAGTGTGGGATGATTGTGGGATAGGAAGGAGTATGAGTGGAAGGACGGAGTGTCCCACAGAAAGTGAAGGGGTGGGCAGTGTGGGATGATTGTGGGATAGGAAGGAGTATGAGTGGAAGGACGGAGTGTCCCACAGAAAGTGAAGGGGTGGGCAGTGTGGGATGATTGTGGGATAGGAAGGAGTATGAGTGGAAGGACGGAGTGTCCCACAGAACCTCTGGTTTTCTTATGACAATAACAACGTTGTTCTTGTTCTTGTCCTTGCTTACCACACTGTCGGAAGGTAGATTATCTGGTAAGACAAACCCAGTCTGGCACCATAGATGTCAATGAGTGCAGTCTGTCAGAGGATAGCTGAAACGTACGCGAACTGACAGGAAACGACTCCTGCCTCTGTGGTCGAGTTGGACAGATTTACGATCAAGTTACGGCTAGTTAAGGGTTAGCTTGTGAATGCATCCTTCTTGATGCATGCCATGGAACAATATTGTCGTTGTTGTTGTTGATGATGGTGGTGGCGGTGCTGCTATCATTGTTGAGTTACAAAGATTTATAGTTATGTCAGTTTTGGGGTTGAAGTAGTTCCACATGATGGATAATAATAACGTTGATATTGTGACTGTTAGTGGTGTTAGTGTTTGTATGCTACTGGTGATTATGTTCATAGTGGTAGTGTGTTTGTACGTATGTGTTTTAACTAAAATCATAAAAAATAGGAATTATCTTATGTTTATCCCCCTTTACAAAATTAATGCAGTTATGCTTTTGTTTTAGGAATGCATGAATGCATGTACTTGGATTGTCAATATCAATTTGAATTATACCCCCACCACCACCACCGGCACCCCACCCCCTTGCCAAGTCGAAGATTTGGGTCTGTTTATTATAAACTCTGCCTGATGGACTGTTAATCTCTCTTCCTTTCTCTTTCAGGGTCCATATCTTTTGTTTTCTGGAAGTGAGTCTGAATGGGTTTTTTTACGCACAGTTGTACAGGAATGTTCAATTCATGTTCGGTTTTTATTTCGTTCCCGTATGGAGCTAAGATGTCCTACTTGCTGAAAGATTGCATTGTGTGAATGATTTGTAGTGTCGTCATCTTCTTCTTGTTCTGCTTGTTCTGGTTGTTGTTGTTGTTGTTGTTGTTGTTCTTGTTGCTCTTCTTCTTCTTCTTCTTCTTCTTCTTCTTCTTCTTCTTCTTCTTCTTCTTCTTCTTCTTCTTCTTCTTCTTCTTCTTCTTCTTATTTTTATTCTTCTTTGTAACTTTGTTCGCTTTTCTTTCGATGGCCGTAGACACCAAATCCCCCCAATTACTGGTCAAACCCAATTACCTATTTTTAGTTATGTGGTCAAACCCAATGACCTATTTTCAGTGATGTGGTCACACCCAATGACCACACAACACCACACCACGTCTTCACTTTGCTCTAAACCTCTGACGTACATAGCAGAGGTCAGTGGACATCTGCTGCTGGCTACATTCCGCGGGAAGAAGAAAGTTCAACACCTGCTTCGTCTTATCCCCCTCACTACCTCCAAGATCCTTCTCTCTAACCACCCATTCCATCTACCTTTCTAACTATGCTGCCCTGCTTGACCGTTCTCTAACTAACCACCCATTCCATCTACTTTCTAACTATGCTGCCCCGCTTGACCGTTCCGGATGACCAAGGGGCGAACGAGGTCAGCGCTGTCTCATCTGTGTTTATGTCCAGTACAGCGGTGTCCTTGCTGAGTACAGATAAGAGGGGGAATCTCCGAAGCGAGTAAACGTACTTGGTCAGTTCAGAAAAAGAAGAAGTTTTCTACCATATGTTATTTTGAAGCTCACCTGTCGTCGGAATACCGACAGTAAAAAGGCGGCCTAAGCCAACAATGGCAGGTTACAGGGTGGAGTGGGTCTGGAAGGGGATCTGTTGGGGTTTGGGGAGATTTTCTGAAGCTTTTGTCGCGCCATTTTACCGGTTCTTGTTTTTCCCCTAACATGTTTTGTTTGCTGTTGTTGTCTTGTTTTTGTTATCATTACTCTAAGCAATTGTGGCGGTACCATTGCCGATGAGGTTTAACCGAGGCGTGGTTACCGCTACACCTATATGTATTGTTAACAAATCGGGACTTTACTGGTGTTGCACTGCCTCCGGGCATTGCCTCCAGTATTGTTCCCACCATCTTTGTATCTACAAATGTCCCATATGTGTCTGTACCAGACCGAGAGGACGTAAAACACCATTTTCGTTCGTTCTCGTTTGGTTGTTTGGTTGTTGCTGTTTTTGTTTTTTACGTCATATTTTCGTTGCTGTCTTTAAGCTGTTTTACCATCATTAATCCTAAACATTTTCACGCGAGAACGTGGCAGGCTATAGACATGCGCACAACCCGCTTTGATGAGCGCAGATATAGTATTAATAGCACCATGACAAAAATCATATTGAACACATATTCCACATGTTCAATGTATTTAGCCCTATAATAGATGTAGTATTAATAGCACCATGACAAATTCATAGTGAACACATTCCACATGTTCAATGTATTTAGCTCTATAATAGATGCTGTCGTAAGTGCTAACAACGAGAGATGTAATATAAACATTCCACATGTTCAATGTATTTAGCTCTATAATAGATGCTGTCGTAAGTGCTAACAACGAGAGATGTAATATAAACATTCCACATGTTCAATGTATTTAGCTCTATAATAGATGCTGTCGTAAGTGCTAACAACGAGAGATGTAATATAAACATTCCACATGTTCAATGTATTTAGCTCTATAATAGATGCTATCGTAAGTGCTAACAACGAGAGATGTAATGTAAATATTCCACATGTTCAATGTATTTAGCTCTATAATAAATGCTTCGTAAGTGCTAACAACGAGAGATGTAATATAAATATTCCACATGTTCAATGTATTTAGCTCTATAATAAATGCTATCGTAAGTGCTAACAACGAGAGATGTAATATAAATATTCCACATGTTCAATGTATTTAGCTCTATAATAAATGCTATCGTAAGTGCTAACAACGAGAGATGTAATGTAAATATTCCACATGTTCAATGTATTTAGCTCTATAATAAATGCTATCGTAAGTGCTAACAACGAGAGATGTAATATAAACATTCCACATGTTCAATGTATTTAGCTCTATAATAAATGCTGTCGTAAGTGCTAACAACGAGAGATGTAATATAAACATTCCACATGTTCAATGTATTTAGCTCTATAATAGATGCTATCGTAAGTGCTAACAACGAGAGATGTAATGTAAATATTCCACATGTTCAATGTATTTAGCTCTATAATAAATGCTATCGTAAGTGCTAACAACGAGAGATGTAATATAAACATTCCACATGTTCAATGTATTTAGCTCTATAATAAATGCTATCGTAAGTGCTAACAACGAGAGATGTAATATAAATATTCCACATGTTCAATGTATTTAGCTCTATAATAAATGCTATCGTAAGTGCTAACAACGAGAGATGTAATGTAAATATTCCACATGTTCAATGTATTTAGCTCTATAATAGATGCTGTCGTAAGTGCTAACAACGAGAGATGTAATATAAACATTCCACATGTTCAATGTATTTAGCTCTATAATAGATGCTGTCGTAAGTGCTAACAACGAGAGATGTAATATAAATATTCCACATGTTCAATGTATTTAGCTCTATAATAAATGCTGTCGTAAGTGCTAACAACGAGAGATGTAATATAAACATTCCACATGTTCAATGTATTTAGCTCTATAATAAATGCTGTCGTAAGTGCTAACAACGAGAGATGTAATATAAATATTCCACATGTTCAATGTATTTAGCTCTATAATAGATGCTATCGTAAGTGCTAACAACGAGAGATGTAATATAAACATTCCACATGTTCAATGTATTTAGCTCTATAATAAATGCTGTCGTAAGTGCTAACAACGAGAGATGTAATATAAATATTCCACATGTTCAATGTATTTAGCTCTATAATAGATGCTATCGTAAGTGCTAACAACGAGAGATGTAATATAAACATTCCACATGTTCAATGTATTTAGCTCTATAATAAATGCTGTCGTAAGTGCTAACAACGAGAGATGTAATATAAATATTCCACATGTTCAATGTATTTAGCTCTATAATAAATGCTATCGTAAGTGCTAACAACGAGAGATGTAATATAAACATTCCACATGTTCAATGTATTTAGCTCTATAATAAATGCTGTCGTAAGTGCTAACAACGAGAGATGTAATATAAACATTCCACATGTTCAATGTATTTAGCTCTATAATAAATGCTGTCGTAAGTGCTAACAACGAGAGATGTAATGTAAATATTGCTAACCATGTAAATATTCCCATATGTTCAATGTATTTAGCTCTATAATAAATGCTATCGTAAGTGCTAACAACGAGAGATGTAATATAAACATTCCACATGTTCAATGTATTTAGCTCTATAATAAATGCTATCGTAAGTGCTAACAACGAGAGATGTAATGTAAATATTCCACATGTTCAATGTATTTAGCTCTATAATAAATGCTATCGTAAGTGCTAACAACGAGAGATGTAATATAAACATTCCACATGTTCAATGTATTTAGCTCTATAATAAATGCTATCGTAAGTGCTAACAACGAGAGATGTAATATAAACATTCCACATGTTCAATGTATTTAGCTCTATAAAAAATGCTGTCGTAAGTGCTAACAACGAGAGATGTAATATAAACATTCCACATGTTCAATGTATTTAGCTCTATAATAGATGCTATCGTAAGTGCTAACAACGAGAGATGTAATGTAAATATTCCACATGTTCAATGTATTTAGCTCTATAATAGATGCTATCGTAAGTGCTAACAACGAGAGATGTAATATAAACATTCCACATGTTCAATGTATTTAGCTCTATAATAGATGCTATCGTAAGTGCTAACAACGAGAGATGTAATGTAAACATTCCACATGTTCAATGTATTTAGCTCTATAATAAATGCTATCGTAAGTGCTAACAACGAGAGATGTAATATAAACATTCCACATGTTCAATGTATTTAGCTCTATAATAGATGCTATCGTAAGTGCTAACAACGAGAGATGTAATATAAACATTCCACATGTTCAATGTATTTAGCTCTATAATAGATGCTATCGTAAGTGCTAACAACGAGAGATGTAATATAAACATTCCCATATGTCCTATGCTTACTTCAACGTACGATTGATTGACAAAGCCCATAACATTACTTTGCAAACAAGCAATGATCTTCTGGTTTTCTTTTACCTTCAAAGAGAATTACTCCAAACATGAATGTATGACACTCAGTCGTTTCCGACCACATCTGCCAGATAGCAGAAGGGGCAGATGCTATTCCGGCGGGCTGGGCTACATTTTGTTTATAGCACTGGATATACCCTTATTCAGCCTATGTTGGAATGCGTATCATAAACTCAATTCCAACGAAATTTCAGAGAAACTCCTATGAGGAGATCGGAAAGAGAAGAGTGGGGGGGGGGGGGGGCAGGAAAGAGAGAATGGGTGGGGGTGGGGGTGGGGGGGTGGGGGTGGGGGTGGGGGTATTCCACAGAGGTTAAAGGTTGCTTCT
>CM065694.1:1126012-1143512 GCA_017654935.2 Phymorhynchus buccinoides
TATTCAAGTCACAGTACTTCTTGAAGAAAAGAAAAAGGCAGGCGAATGGACCGGTGAGGCAGGAAGATAGTAGATGACAGCAAGCAAATGGAAAAGGCAGGGTCAAAGAGAGTGACAGATTAGAGGAAGCTACAAGCACATAATTTCCAGAAGGTGGGGGAACTACACAAAAGACCCCCCCCCCGGTATCCCAACGGGGGGAGGGGGGGGGGACTCAGTCTGACGAAGTTCTCGTTGTTTCTCTGTTAGCAATCCACGAGAAATATTACCTACCACCCTACCGGTTTGTGAAATAAATGTAAAGAAACTCCAAAGGATGAAATAAACCCCCTCATAGATGGGGAGTAGTGGTTGGGGAGTAGTGGTTGGGGAGTAGTGGTTGGGGAGTAGTGGTTGAGGAGTAGTGGTTGGGGAGTAGTGGTTGGGGAGTAGTGGTGGGGAGGATTGCGGGCATGAAGAGGAAGGAGGTGGGGGGAGGAGAGGGAGTTCAGATAAAAGAGGAATAGTCGGGATCTTTTCAAGTCACCGTACTTTTTTTCTTTCTTCCTTCCTTCCTTTCTCGCCCCTTGTGTGTTTTTCTCTCGCACATATTAACATAGGATCTTCGCTTGAAAGAGCAATGTGTATGTATGTATATATAGACAGGAACTTAAGGTACACTGGATGTTTTGCAGTAATGTTCCAATAGATTGCTCACCTGCATTGGCCTTTTTTCAATCGAAGTTTTCATTTTCTTTCTCCCTCACCCCGCCCCTTCCCACAAGACAAATTTGGAGCAGGAAAGTGGGGAAGGCGAATGGGGGGGGGGGGGGGGTAGGAGGGGGTTGATGTTGTGGGGAAGTAGGGGGGGGGGGGGGTTGCATGTGTGTCACGCATTGTTTTTATGCACCATGCCACTGCGTTGGTACACAATACAGACATAGAAAAACAACACAATCCGGGAAAGACACGTTGACAGACGAGGAGACAGATAGTCACATCTAGCGTGCGCCCTCCTTGACACATTTAAACACTCACAAGCACGCGCGTGCACACACACGTGCACACACACACACACAAACACACGTCGCACGCACACGCACGCACACGCACACACACACACACACATGTCGCACACACACGCGCGCGCGCGCACACACACACACACACACACGCACAAACACACACACACACACACACGCGCGCACACGCGCGCACGCGCACGCACGCACGCACACACACACACACACACACACACACACACACACACACACACACACACACACACACACACACACACACATCAACACACACATATTACCCCTTCACCCTCAATCCTCTACCCTCTCCTTCCACCTCCCCCCCCCCCCCCCCCCCCCCCCCCCCCATCCCCTCCATATAACCACAACCATCAGTATTGGTATTCTCGGGAATCCGAGCACCCCTGACAGCAATAATTCAAATGATTGTATTTTGTTTAATCGTATTGCAATATGGCGAGTTTTTGTATTGCAATATGGTGAGTTTTTGCATTGCAATATTTGGAATTTTTGTATTGCAATATGGTGATTTTTGTTTTTGCAATAATGGTGAGTTTTTATTGCAATATGGTGAGTCTTTGTATTGCAATATGGTGAGTTTTGTATTACAATATGGTGAATTTGTGTATTGCAATATGGTGAGTTTTTGTATTAGCAATGCGGTGAATGTTTGTATTGCAATATGGTGAATGTTTGTATTGCAATATTTTGAATTGCTGGTGTTTTGGTTGTTTTTATTGTAATACTGTACAATTTTGTATGACCATTCACCCTGCCCTGTCAACCCCTATTCTCGCCTCTTCTACAAACTTCGGTTCTCTTCGAATACCCGCTCTTAGCCACCCCCTCCACTTCCCCATTCGATATCGTGGCAATAATAATAATAATAATAAACTTGAAAAGGAGATGGGTCATGTCGCCACAGGAGACTATCAGCCTATTCAAGACACGATTGAACAGATACAGGTATACAGACACACGAGACGAACAATAAAGCCAATACCTGGTCGTCTTCTGTTCTGTGATATATGTCTCCTTGAGCTATCCACCCATCACATCCCCTATGGCCACCCGTCCTTCTGTTCTGTGTTATATGTCTCCTTGAGCTATCCACCCATCAAATCCCCTATGGCCACCCGTCCTTCTGTTCTGAGTTATATGTCTCCTTGAGCTATCCACCCATCAAATCCCCTATGGCCACCCGTCCTTCTGTTCTGGGTTATATGTCTCCTTGAGCTATCCACCCATCACATCCCCTATGGCCACCCGTCCTTCTGTTCTGGGTTATATGTCTCCTTGAGCTATCCACCCATCAAATCCCCTATGGCCACCCGTCCTTCTGTTCTGGGTTATATGTCTCCTTGAGCTATCCACCCATCACATCCCCTATGGCCACCCGTCCTTCTGTTCTGGGTTATATGTCTCCTTGAGCTATCCACCCATCACATCCCCTATGGCCACCCGTCCTTCTGTTCTGGGTTATATGTCTCCTTGAGCTATCCACCCATCACATCCCCTATGGCCACCCGTCCTTCTGTTCTGGGTTATATGTCTCCTTGAGCTATCCACCCATCACATCCCCTATGGCCACCCGTCCTTCTGTTCTGAGTTATATGTCTCCTTGAGCTATCCACCCATCAAATCCCCTATGGCCACCCGTCCTTCTGTTCTGGGTTATATGTCTCCTTGAGCTATCCACCCATCACATCCCCTATGGCCACCCGTCCTTCTGTTCTGGGTTATATGTCTCCTTGAGCTATCCACCCATCAAATCCCCTATGGCCACCCGTCCTTCTGTTCTGTGTTATATGTCTCCTTGAGCTATCCACCCATCACATCCCCTATGGCCACCCGTCCTTCTGTTCTGAGATATATGTCTCCTTGAGCTATCCACCCATCACATCCCCTATGGCCACCCGTCCTTCTGTTCTGGGTTATATGTCTCCTTGAGCTATCCACCCATCAAATCCCCTATGGCCACCCGTCCTTCTGTTCTGAGTTATATGTCTCCTTGAGCTATCCACCCATCACATCCCCTATGGCCACCCGTCCTTCTGTTCTGTGATATATGTCTCCTTGAGCTATCCACCCATCACATCCCCTATGGCCACCCGTCCTTCTGTTCTGGGTTATATGTCTCCTTGAGCTATCCACCCATCACATCCCCTATGGCCACCCGTCCTTCTGTTCTGTGTTATATGTCTCCTTGAGCTATCCACCCATCACATCCCCTATGGCCACCCGTCCTTCTGTTCTGGGTTATATGTCTCCTTGAGCTATCCACCCATCACATCCCCTATGGCCACCCGTCCTTCTGTTCTGGGTTATATGTCTCCTTGAGCTATCCACCCATCAAATCCCCTATGGCCACCCGTCCTTCTGTTCTGTGTTATATGTCTCCTTGAGCTATCCACCCATCAAATCCCCTATGGCCACCCGTCCTTCTGTTCTGGGTTATATGTCTCCTTGAGCTATCCACCCATCACATCCCCTATGGCCACCCGTCCTTCTGTTCTGGGTTATATGTCTCCTTGAGCTATCCACCCATCAAATCCCCTATGGCCACCCGTCCTTCTGTTCTGTGTTATATGTCTCCTTGAGCTATCCACCCATCAAATCCCCTATGGCCACCCGTCCTTCTGTTCTGGGTTATATGTCTCCTTGAGCTATCCACCCATCACATCCCCTATGGCCACCCGTCCTTCTGTTCTGGGTTATATGTCTCCTTGAGCTATCCACCCATCACATCCCCTATGGCCACCCGTCCTTCTGTTCTGTGATATATGTCTCCTTGAGCTATCCACCCATCAAATCCCCTATGGCCACCCGTCCTTCTGTTCTCTGATATATGTCTCCTTGAGCTATCCACCCATCACATCCCCTATGGCCACCCGTCCTTCTGTTCTGAGATATATGTCTCCTTGAGCTATCCACCCATCAAATCCCCTATGGCCACCCGTCCTTCTGTTCTCTTATATATGTCTCCTTGAGCTATCCACCCATCACATCCCCTATGGCCACCCGTCCTTCTGTTCTGTGTTATATGTCTCCTTGAGCTATCCACCCATCACATCCCCTATGGCCACCCGTCCTTCTGTTCTGTGTTATATGTCTCCTTGAGCTATCCACCCATCAAATCCCCTATGGCCACCCGTCCTTCTGTTCTGTGTTATATGTCTCCTTGAGCTATCCACCCATCACATCCCCTATGGCCACCCGTCCTTCTGTTCTGTGTTATATGTCTCCTTGAGCTATCCACCCATCACATCCCCTATGGCCACCCGTCCTTCTGTTCTGTGTTATATGTCTCCTTGAGCTATCCACCCATCAAATCCCCTATGGCCACCCGTCCTTCTGTTCTCTGTTATATGTCTCCTTGAGCTATCCACCCATCACATCCCCTATGGCCACCCGTCCTTCTGTTCTGTGTTATATGTCTCCTTGAGCTATCCACCCATCACATCCCCTATGGCCACCCGTCCTTCTGTTCTGAGTTATATGTCTCCTTGAGCTATCCACCCATCACATCCCCTATGGCCACCCGTCCTTCTGTTCTGGGTTATATGTCTCCTTGAGCTATCCACCCATCACATCCCCTATGGCCACCCGTCCTTCTGTTCTGAGTTATATGTCTCCTTGAGCTATCCACCCATCAAATCCCCTATGGCCACCCGTCCTTCTGTTCTGTGATATATGTCTCCTTGAGCTATCCACCCATCACATCCCCTATGGCCACCCGTCCTTCTGTTCTGGGTTATATGTCTCCTTGAGCTATCCACCCATCACATCCCCTATGGCCACCCGTCCTTCTGTTCTGTGTTATATGTCTCCTTGAGCTATCCACCCATCAAATCCCCTATGGCCACCCGTCCTTCTGTTCTGGGTTATATGTCTCCTTGAGCTATCCACCCATCAAATCCCCTATGGCCACCCGTCCTTCTGTTCTGGGTTATATGTCTCCTTGAGCTATCCACCCATCACATCCCCTATGGCCACCCGTCCTTCTGTTCTGTGTTATATGTCTCCTTGAGCTATCCACCCATCACATCCCCTATGGCCACCCGTCCTTCTGTTCTGGGTTATATGTCTCCTTGAGCTATCCACCCATCACATCCCCTATGGCCACCCGTCCTTCTGTTCTGGGTTATATGTCTCCTTGAGCTATCCACCCATCACATCCCCTATGGCCACCCGTCCTTCTGTTCTGTGTTATATGTCTCCTTGAGCTATCCACCCATCACATCCCCTATGGCCACCCGTCCTTCTGTTCTGGGTTATATGTCTCCTTGAGCTATCCACCCATCAAATCCCCTATGGCCACCCGTCCTTCTGTTCTGTGTTATATGTCTCCTTGAGCTATCCACCCATCAAATCCCCTATGGCCACCCGTCCTTCTGTTCTGTGATATATGTCTCCTTGAGCTATCCACCCATCAAATCCCCTATGGCCACCCGTCCTTCTGTTCTCTGATATATGTCTCCTTGAGCTATCCACCCATCACATCCCCTATGGCCACCCGTCCTTCTGTTCTGTGTTATATGTCTCCTTGAGCTATCCACCCATCAAATCCCCTATGGCCACCCGTCCTTCTGTTCTGGGTTATATGTCTCCTTGAGCTATCCACCCATCACATCCCCTATGGCCACCCGTCCTTCTGTTCTGGGTTATATGTCTCCTTGAGCTATCCACCCATCACATCCCCTATGGCCACCCGTCCTTCTGTTCTGGGTTATATGTCTCCTTGAGCTATCCACCCATCAAATCCCCTATGGCCACCCGTCCTTCTGTTCTGGGTTATATGTCTCCTTGAGCTATCCACCCATCACATCCCCTATGGCCACCCGTCCTTCTGTTCTGGGTTATATGTCTCCTTGAGCTATCCACCCATCAAATCCCCTATGGCCACCCGTCCTTCTGTTCTGGGTTATATGTCTCCTTGAGCTATCCACCCATCAAATCCCCTATGGCCACCCGTCCTTCTGTTCTCTTATATATGTCTCCTTGAGCTATCCACCCATCAAATCCCCTATGGCCACCCGTCCTTCTGTTCTCTTATATATGTCTCCTTGAGCTATCCACCCATCAAATCCCCTATGGCCACCCGTCCTTCTGTTCTGGGTTATATGTCTCCTTGAGCTATCCACCCATCAAATCCCCTATGGCCACCCGTCCTTCTGTTCTGAGTTATATGTCTCCTTGAGCTATCCACCCATCACATCCCCTATGGCCACCCGTCCTTCTGTTCTGGGTTATATGTCTCCTTGAGCTATCCACCCATCACATCCCCTATGGCCACCCGTCCTTCTGTTCTCTTATATATGTCTCCTTGAGCTATCCACCCATCACATCCCCTATGGCCACCCGTCCTTCTGTTCTGGGTTATATGTCTCCTTGAGCTATCCACCCATCACATCCCCTATGGCCACCCGTCCTTCTGTTCTGTGTTATATGTCTCCTTGAGCTATCCACCCATCAAATCCCCTATGGCCACCCGTCCTTCTGTTCTGGGTTATATGTCTCCTTGAGCTATCCACCCATCAAATCCCCTATGGCCACCCGTCCTTCTGTTCTGTGTTATATGTCTCCTTGAGCTATCCACCCATCACATCCCCTATGGCCACCCGTCCTTCTGTTCTGGGTTATATGTCTCCTTGAGCTATCCACCCATCACATCCCCTATGGCCACCCGTCCTTCTGTTCTGGGTTATATGTCTCCTTGAGCTATCCACCCATCACATCCCCTATGGCCACCCGTCCTTCTGTTCTGTGATATATGTCTCCTTGAGCTATCCACCCATCACATCCCCTATGGCCACCCGTCCTTCTGTTCTCTGATATATGTCTCCTTGAGCTATCCACCCATCACATCCCCTATGGCCACCCGTCCTTCTGTTCTGAGATATATGTCTCCTTGAGCTATCCACCCATCAAATCCCCTATGGCCACCCGTCCTTCTGTTCTCTGATATATGTCTCCTTGAGCTATCCACCCATCAAATCCCCTATGGCCACCCGTCCTTCTGTTCTCTGTTATATGTCTCCTTGAGCTATCCACCCATCACATCCCCTATGGCCACCCGTCCTTCTGTTCTCTGATATATGTCTCCTTGAGCTATCCACCCATCACATCCCCTATGGCCACCCGTCCTTCTGTTCTGTGTTATATGTCTCCTTGAGCTATCCACCCATCACATCCCCTATGGCCACCCGTCCTTCTGTTCTGTGTTATATGTCTCCTTGAGCTATCCACCCATCACATCCCCTATGGCCACCCGTCCTTCTGTTCTCTGTTATATGTCTCCTTGAGCTATCCACCCATCAAATCCCCTATGGCCACCCGTCCTTCTGTTCTCTGATATATGTCTCCTTGAGCTATCCACCCATCACATCCCCTATGGCCACCCGTCCTTCTGTTCTGTGTTATATGTCTCCTTGAGCTATCCACCCATCAAATCCCCTATGGCCACCCGTCCTTCTGTTCTGTGTTATATGTCTCCTTGAGCTATCCACCCATCAAATCCCCTATGGCCACCCGTCCTTCTGTTCTGTGTTATATGTCTCCTTGAGCTATCCACCCATCACATCCCCTATGGCCACCCGTCCTTCTGTTCTGGGTTATATGTCTCCTTGAGCTATCCACCCATCAAATCCCCTATGGCCACCCGTCCTTCTGTTCTGGGTTATATGTCTCCTTGAGCTATCCACCCATCACATCCCCTATGGCCACCCGTCCTTCTGTTCTGGGTTATATGTCTCCTTGAGCTATCCACCCATCACATCCCCTATGGCCACCCGTCCTTCTGTTCTGGGTTATATGTCTCCTTGAGCTATCCACCCATCAAATCCCCTATGGCCACCCGTCCTTCTGTTCTGGGTTATATGTCTCCTTGAGCTATCCACCCATCACATCCCCTATGGCCACCCGTCCTTCTGTTCTGGGTTATATGTCTCCTTGAGCTATCCACCCATCAAATCCCCTATGGCCACCCGTCCTTCTGTTCTGTGTTATATGTCTCCTTGAGCTATCCACCCATCACATCCCCTATGGCCACCCGTCCTTCTGTTCTGGGTTATATGTCTCCTTGAGCTATCCACCCATCACATCCCCTATGGCCACCCGTCCTTCTGTTCTGTGTTATATGTCTCCTTGAGCTATCCACCCATCACATCCCCTATGGCCACCCGTCCTTCTGTTCTGTGTTATATGTCTCCTTGAGCTATCCACCCATCAAATCCCCTATGGCCACCCGTCCTTCTGTTCTGGGTTATATGTCTCCTTGAGCTATCCACCCATCACATCCCCTATGGCCACCCGTCCTTCTGTTCTGAGTTATATGTCTCCTTGAGCTATCCACCCATCACATCCCCTATGGCCACCAGTCCTTCTGTTCTGGGTTATATGTCTCCTTGAGCTATCCACCCATCACATCCCCTATGGCCACCCGTCCTTCTGTTCTGGGTTATACGTCTCCTTGAGCTATCCACCCATCACATCCCCTATGGCCACCCGTCCTTCTGGACCTATTGAGGAGGACGAAGGGCTTAGAGTCCCCCTAAGGACTATGGACACTGGCTGCATTATTGTCCGCAGTGTGGTCATCAGTACGAAGTTGTTGCAATTTAGCCATTAAAAATAAATCGAGTCATTTTCTTACTTTTACATCTTGTATAGGTACATGCTTGAGGCAGAGGGGGGTTTCCGGAAACCAGGAACACCCCCCTCAGATCCGACCCTGGTAACAGTAGTAGTAGTAGTAGTTGTTGTAGTAGTAGCACGAATAGACGGGCGCTCAGTAACATTGCGGCTACAAATTGCTCAAAGTCTGCTCTTTGTGGTCCAAGGGAGACAATCAAGCTTTCATCAATCTAGGAGCTTCGCCTCTCTCTCTCTCTCTCTCTCTCTCTCTCTCTCTCTCTCTCTCTCTCTCTCTCTCTCTCTCTCTCTCTCTCTCTCTCTCTCTCTCTCTCTCTCTCTCTCTCTCTCTCTCTCTCTCTCTCTGTATATGTGTATGTTTGTGTTAGCACGCGTGTGCATGTGTGAGGCCTAATTAAGGAATGAACATACAAAATGATAGAGGTCTAAGATATGCATTGTTTTAGGAAGCCTTTTCACACACGCGCGTGTGCGCGCACGTACACACACACACACACACACACACACACACACACACACACGCACACACACGCGCACACACGCACACACGCACACGCACACACACACACGCACGCACACGCACGCACACGCGCACGCACACGCACACGCACGCACACACACACACACACACACACACACACACACACACACACACATACACACACACACTTGCTCCCAAATTATGTTAATATCGTTTACAAATATATTTTGGAAAGTTATCACCAACAACATGCACTCACGCCCACACCCCTGCTCCAAAATAATATTCTGTCAGTGGATATAGCAGGCTGCACTTACTTTCGACCAGACACGCTAGCACTAACATTGGCCTACATTTATCTGGGGACAGCATTCATTTGATCTGGGGACAGCATTCATTATCTGGGGACAGCATTCATTATCTGGGGACAGCATTCATTATCTGGGGACAGCATTCATTATCTGGGGACAGCATTCATTATCTGGGGACAGCATTCATTATCTGGGGACAGCATTCATTTGATCTGGGACGCTTTACACCATCGTTAGTGAGCTTGCAATGTAATATTTCAAAATGATTACTCTTCCGCTTAGGCCTAATTGTCGTGAATCACAGTAATGAGCATCATACTCTTTCTGTTTCGCATCATTCCTTTTGACGTTTTACATCCAAGCTGCTGATATCTTTGTCATCATCGTCGTGTCGTGTGCTTTTTCTTCTTCTTTCTTTCTTTCTTTCTTACTTTCTGTCTTTCTTTCTTTCTTTCTTTCTTTCTTTCTTTCTGTCTTTCTTTCTTTCTTACTTTCTGTCTTTCTTTCTGTCTTTCTGTATTTCTTTCTTACTTTCTGTTTTTCTTTCTTACTTTCTTTCTTTCTTTCTTTCTTTCTGTCTTTCTTTCTTTCTTTCTTACTTTCTGTCTGTCTTTCTGTCTTTCTTTCTGTCTTTCTTTCTTTCTCCCTCTATATTTTTATCCTTTCCTTCTTCTTCTCCATCCTTCTTCTGTTCTTTTGTGGTCCAAGGGAGAGAACCAAGCTTTTATCAATCTAGGAGCTTCGACTCCCTCTCTCTCTCTCTCTCTCTCTCTCTCTCTCTCTCTCTCTCTCTCTCTCTCTCTCTCTCTCTCTCTCTCTCTCTCTCTCTCTCTCTCTCTCTCTCTCTCTCTCTCTCTCTCTCTCTCTCTCTCTCTCTCTCTCTCTCTCTCTCTCTCTCTCTCTCTCTCTCTCTCTCTCTCTCTCTCTCTCTCTCTCTCTCTCTCTCTCTCTCTCTCTCTCTCTCTCTCTCTCTCTCTCTCTCTTTCTCTCTCGTCTGTATCTGTCTCAAGGATACTGAACTACTTTACCTGCACTACACAGCATCCTTGTCTGTCTTTCCGTTCCTCCCCCGTCACAGTCTCTGTCTCTGTCTCTGTCTCTCTCCCTCTCTGTCTCTCCCTGTCTCTGTCTCTGTGTCTCTCCCTCTCAGAGTTTCAGACTCTTTCTTAATTAATCTTGAAATGTATCAAGTTGTTGGCACTGTGACCCACCTGTAATCTGCTCAGGTGTCTGCCTTAAGATTTCAAATATATATTTATAGCTCGAATGAAAGAGGGTAGCTCAGTTAAAAGAGAGAGGAACAAAAATAGAGATAACGAGTGTGTCGCCGAGCGGCAGATAAGTTCCCGAGCGGCTGAACTATGGTAGGGATCAGCCTAGTGTTATTGTCTTAAAAACGAATGCATCAAACTTTAATAAATGTCTAAAACAAAATGTGTGGCTGTAAATGACCCGGTTAAGATGGTCCTATCGGCAGACTTTAACCCTTGTGACCTTGACCTTGACCTTTCTTCTATTTCATATTCGGAATCACCATAAGCCAATGCATCTGCACACCAAATGTGAACATTGTAAGTCCAACGATGTGAAATATATTACGGCCACACGAAGAAAGTTACGTTTTCAAGGTCAACCTTCAAGGTCAAGGTCAGCATGGTTATTATTTGTGTATGGGATCTTTTCTGTAACGTGGTGCACCACCACACTAAATTCGAAGCGATTCCATACAAAAGTTCTTGAGATACTCCTTGGGGTCCGACTGAACCCCGTGATTCGCACTCACGCACAGACAAATGCACGGACGGACGAGAAAATTCAAGCTAATTATATCATAGCGATTATGTAAACAAAAAACTTCTGAAACAAACCACACTGAAATACATGCACAACTTAGCGAGATATTGATGATTATGCGTTTGGGGGGTTTGAACCCAGTATCTGGCGTGACCTTGAACTTGGGGTAAAACAACAACATTCAGTCGAGAACTAATGTCGTTTAGAAGCAACATGCTGAAAATTAGTTCAATAGACTGAACGGTATTCAAGAAATCGCGAATTTCTTGGACGGACGGACGCACGCACGCACGCACGCACGGGCTGACCAGACATAAACAATAATAGTGTTCCCCATCTTGGCTCTATAGCCAGAGGGCTGACCAGACATAAACAATAATAGTGTTCCCCATCTTGGCTCTATAGCCAGAGGGCTGACCAGACATAAACAATAATAGTGTTCCCCATCTTGGCTCTATAGCCAGAGGGCTGACCAGACATAAACAATAATAGTGTTCCCCATCTTGGCTCTATAGCCAGAGGGCTGACCAGACATAAACAATAATAGTGTTCCCCATCTTGGCTCTATAGCCAGAGGGCTGACCAGACATAAACAATAATAGTGTTCCCCAGCTTGGCTCTATAGCCAGAGGGCTGACCAGACATAAACAATAATAGTGTTCCCCAGCTTGGCTCTATAGCCAGAGGGCTGACCAGACATAAACAATAATAGTGTTCCCCAGCTTGGCTCGGGAACTAGAAACACAGCTGACTGAAGACCTTCATTAGAGAGAGAGAGAGAGAGAGAGAGAGAGAGAGAGAGAGAGAGAGAGAGAGAGAGAGAGAGAGAGAGAGAGAGAGAGAGAGAGAGAGAGAGAGAGAGAGAGAGAGAGAGAGAGAGAGAGAGAGAGACTAAAGCACAAGTTACCCTAATGTTTTTAGAACAATATATTTCTGTTGTAACATTTGAATAAAAACCAAAAAAAGATAACGCTACATTTTTTTTCCAGTCTGTAGGCTACCGGGAGTGACTTGATGCCCTAGTTACCTCCTTACTTTTCTTTCTTTTGTTTTTGTTTCAAGGGGCGGGGCTGCTGAGAACTGTACTGAGAGGCAGACCGAAAGAAAGAATGTAGGCCATCCGGGGTAGCAGCTAAATGAAGGGCTGACTCAGCTGGAAAGGAAGTGGAAAGGTGATAGACTTCACGCTCTTGTCTGAAGAGAACGGAAGCTAAAAAGAAAAAAAGAAAAAGAAAAAAGAAGAAAAAAGAACGAAGTCTGATAAAGAGACAGAAAGACAGTAAGCTATCTGCAGTATCAAAGACAGACAGTAAGCTATCTGCAGCATCAAAGACAGACAGTAAGCTATCTGCAGTATCAAAGAAAGACAGTAAATCTGCTATAAGCTGCAGCATCAAAGAAAGACAGTAAGCTATCTGCAGTATCAAAGAAAGACAGTAAGCTATCTGCAGCATCAAAGAAAGACAGTAAGCTATCTGCAGCATCAAAGAAAGACAGTAAGCTATCTGCAGCATCAAAGACAGACAGTAAGCTATCTGCAGTATCAAAGAAAGACAGTAAGCTATCTGCAGCATCAAAGAAAGACAGTAAGCTATCTGCAGTATCAAAGAAAGACAGTAAGCTATCTGCAGTATCAAAGAAAGACAGTAAGCTATCTGCAGCATCAAAGAAAGACAGTAAGCTATCTGCAGCATCAAAGAAAGACAGTAAGCTATCTGCAGCATCAAAGAAAGACAGTAAGCTATCTGCAGTATCAAAGAAAGACAGTAAGCTATCTGCAGCATCAAAGAAAGACAGTAAGCTATCTGCAGTATCAAAGAAAGACAGTAAGCTATCTGCAGTATCAAAGACAGACAGTAAGCTATCTGCAGTATCAAAGAAAGACAGTAAGCTATCTGCAGCATCAAAGAAAGACAGTAAGCTATCTGCAGCATCAAAGACAGACAGTAAGCTATCTGCAGTATCAAAGAAAGACAGTAAGCTATCTGCAGCATCAAAGAAAGACAGTAAGCTATCTGCAGTATCAAAGAAAGACAGTAAGCTATCTGCAGCAATCAAAGAAAGACAGTAAGCTATCTGCAGTATCAAAGACAGACAGTAAGCTATCTGCAGTATCAAAGAAAGACAGTAAGCTATCTGCAGTATCAAAGAAAGACAGTAAGCTATCTGCAGCATCAAAGAAAGACAGTAAGCTATCTGCAGTATCAAAGACAGACAGTAAGCTATCTGCAGTATCAAAGAAAGACAGTAAGCTATCTGCAGTATCAAAGAAAGACAGTAAGTATCTATCTGCAGCATCAAAGAAAGACAGTAAGCTATCTGCAGTATCAAAGAAAGACAGTAAGCTATCTGCAGTATCAAAGACAGACAGTAAGCTATCTGCAGTATCAAAGAAAGACAGTAAGCTATCTGCAGTATCAAAGAAAGACAGTAAGCTATCTGCAGTATCAAAGACAGACAGTAAGCTATCTGCAGTATCAAAGAAAGACAGTAAGCTATCTGCAGCATCGACTCCAGTTACTTGCAATTTCATTGGATGACGGCAACGGCAAACGGCCATTTTGTCTGGACTTTTTGTCCATTTCTAACCCTAACCCCAACCCTTATCCTAACCCTATCCATTTATCGGGCGTTCTATCCTAACCCTATCCATTTCTCGGGCGTTCTATCCTAACCCTATCCCGACCTGGAGAAAGGGACAGGAGTAGCAGTGAGTTCATAACTTGGAGAGAAAACAAATCATTGGCGTCGATACTGCAGATAGCTTTCAGTGAAAGAAAGAAAGACAAAAAAATATAAAGAAAAAACAAATAATAAAGAACAACAGAACAATTGAAAGAAAGACAGAATATCCTGTTCGTTCATATTAGTTCCAGTGTACTTACCTTACTTGTTGCAGCCAATATTATGTCAGTTCAATGTTTTGAGCACTTGGTATTATAAGCTCCAAGCTTGTTGTGCTCTGCGACCTCATATCAGTCTACAATACATCTGTATTGTTAAACAATCAGGACTTTGCTGGTGTTGCACTGCCTCCGGGCATTGCCTCCAGGATCGTTCCCACCATCTTTACATCTACTAATGTCCCATATGTGTCTGTTCCAGACCGGAGGACGTTAAGCAGAATTTCACAATGCTCTGCGACCTTCGTGTTGATGCTGCTCTGTGGCATGACTGTTGTCAGGTATGAATAACTCTGCTCTGTGGCATGACTGTTGTCAGGTATGAATAACTCTGCTCTGTGGCATGACTGTTGTCAGGTATGAATAACTCTGCTCTGTGGCATGATTGGTGTCAGGTATGAATAACTCTGCTCTGTGGCATGATTGGTGTCAGGTATGAATAACTCTGCTTTGTGGCATGATTGGTGTCAGGTATGAATAACTCTGCTCTGTGGCATGACTGTTGTCAGGTATGAATAACTCTGCTTTGTGGCATGACTGTTGTCAGGTATGAATAACTCTGCTTTGTGGCATGACTGTTGTCAGGTATGAATAACTCTGCTCTGTGGCATGATTGGTGTCAGGTATGAATAACTCTGCTTTGTGGCATGATTGTTGTCAGGTATGAATAACGCTGCTTTGTTAAATGATTGTTGTCAGGTATGAATAACTCTGCTTTGTGGCATGATTGGTGTCAGGTATGAATAACGCTGCTTTGTTAAATGATTGTTGTCAGGTATGAATAACTCTGCTTTGTGGCATGATTGGTGTCAGGTATGAATAACTCTGCTTTGTGGCATGACTGTTGTCAGGTATGAATAACTCTGCTTTGTGGCATGATTGGTGTCAGGTATGAATAACTCTGCTCTGTGGCATGATTGGTGTCAGGTATGAATAACTCTGCTCTGTGGCATGATTGTTGTTAGTTATGAATAACGCTGCTTTGTTAAATGATTGGTGTCAGGTATGAATAACGCTGCTTTGTTAAATGATTGTTGTCAGGTATGAATAACGCTGTTTAAACCAAAGACAGAAGATAAGATGAAGGTTACAGAGAGGGTGAAGTAGAGAAAGTAAAGAATCAGTGTTCTGTGAGCGTACTAACATCGTTTTTAAGGATCGTTCAGCAGGACAAGGGGGCCACAGGCACAGTGAGAGTTGTACAGTTAGGCCCTATATACTATGCCATCACACACACACACACACACACACACACACACACACACACACACACAGACACACACACACACACACACACACACACTGATTTCACAATGCTCAACGTGTATTTCGATGGCTTGGAGTCAAAACGGACTATCCTTATATAGTCCATTGACGTATTATTGGATTGATTATAAAAACTAATATCTGGTAGCAAACAATGATTGCAGAAATATAAAAAGGGGGTTTTGCTTTTTATATTTCAGCAGTCTTTTTATTATACAAGTTATTAGTTCTCGTAATAAGTTCAATACTATGTCAATGGACTATCTAAAGATAGTCCGTTTTGACTCCAAGCCATCGATTTATAAATTAAACTGGACGAACCGAAATCCAAAATTAAAACAGCTGTTCTTACTGAACTATCCTTCTCTCTGTCTCTGTCTGTCTGTCTGTCTGTCTGTCTGTCTCTCTCTCTCTCTCTCTCTTTCACACACACACACACACACACACACACACACACACACACACACACACACACACACACACACACACACACACACACACACACACACACACACACACACACACATATATATGTTGCAGAACATAATGCGTATTTAGTCCGTCACCAAGACGGACTATTGCGATGGGCTGGTTTGTTTGTTTTTTTGTTTGTTTTTCTGTCTGTCCCAAGCATATCTCCCCGCGGAACCACTTGACCGAATCGCGTCAAATTTTGTGTGAAGGTGTGCCTCCTTAATAGGAAGAGATCGGCGTAAACCATTGTGCCGTCGTGACCTTGACCTTGACGTTCGACCTTGAAAACCGAAAATCTATTTTTAGCCATATCTCGGGCACCGATCAACATAGGATGATGAAACTTAGTATGAAGGTGGTTTGGCTTATGCCCGTTCTGATGATTGCATACCGATCAAGGTCAAGGTCAAAGTCAAAAAGATCACTGAGCCTGAAAATCGGAGGGTCATTTTTTTCTCCTTCTGTCTTTCCCAAGGATATCTTTCGAACGGGTTGACAGAATCACGTCAAATTGTGTGTGCTGGTGTGTCACCATGAGAGGAAGGCATCCGCGCAAACCATATTGCCATCGTGACCTTGACCTTGGCGTACGACCTTGAAAACCGAAAATCTTTCAGGGGCCATAACTCCCACACCGTTAGTGTTAGAGTCTTAAATTTGGCATGAAGGTACTTTGGCTTATGCCCGTTCTGATGGTTGCATACCGATCAAGGTCAAGGTCACGGTCCGGGCGATTCGTAGGCCTTGAAAGTGGTAGGGGTCTACACATTGGGTTTTAAGCCATATTTTCCACATTGGTACTTGACAGAAGCGCTTCAGATTGTGTGTGGTACTGTATACCCTAGAGAAGAAAACATCCGAGCATAAATTATCACCATGCTGACCTTGACCTTGAAGTGTGACCTTGAAAACCGAAATTTCCTTCTTTGCGCTATATGTTTCTTCTTCAAGCTGTATCTCGTGAACTAGAAGACAGAATCCCTTCCAATTTTGTGTCAGGATGTGACACTCTACGGGGTGTCGCAAGTGCGTGGCATTGCTGGTGACGGACATGTCTGCCGCTCGGCGACGCCCTTGTTTGTCCATATTTTTCATTGCAAATTGATTTTTTGTTTACAGTTTTTGTTTTTCATCTTGTTTGCTTCAGTTGTGTTTCTCATTTATTTATGACGACAGGATGAAAAAAGGTTTTGCTTAGCTTATTCCTTTATCGTCAATAAAGATCATTTTGACTTGACTTGACTTGACACACAAACACACACACACACGACTTTCAGTGACAAAACAGTGACGGACGCCTTCTCACGAGTAGTGCCTGCCATTTGAAGTCACTGATGTGGCACAGAGTGGGGTAAGTACTCCAGTTCTGTTGGAAACCCGCAGAGCAGGCTCACCCCAACCAGCACCCAACCACTAGATCTACACGTGTTCCGCTAGTCCAACGTCCACCTGAGAATAAGTACTCCCCCTTTCAGTGTTCGCTAGCAACCTCCCCCTTCCTGTGATGTCTCACTAGGTGGCGCTGTGAGATCAGACAGGCGGAACTCGTTACTGGTCGCCATTTAAGGCTCTCTCGGTAATCGTGTGGAATTTCAAGGG
>CM065694.1:1148512-1151012 GCA_017654935.2 Phymorhynchus buccinoides
TTCTAACGCTGTCGTCACACATAGGCCACGACCTGGCTACAACCCCAGATATCAGCCAGAACCTGGATGATCGTAGCGGGTGCCGCCCACTTCGCCTAACCGCGTTTCGCCTACTCTTTGATGTACGTAATCCGCCGCTTCATTTGCATTTATTGTGTGGGCTGTGTCGATTCGCCCACACTGGGTGTCTCGTTTCGCCCACCATATTAGGGAGCACATATCTATCATTCTATGTCTTGACTTTTGTTTTCTGTTTACTTTTGAACTATTTTTTTTAAAATGTAAACCAAGAGCGCACTGCAATTAGAACGAAGGTTGTGACTCTCTCTCTCTCTCTCTCTCTCTCTCTCTCTCTCTCTCTCTCTCTCTCTCTCTCTCTCTCTCTCTCTCTCTCTCTCTCTCTCTCTCTCTCTCTCTCTCTCTCTCTCTCTCTCTCTCTCTCCCCCCTCAATTCAGTAGGCTCTACCTGAGAGAACGAGGGAGAACAACAATTTGCTGTCATTAATTGTTTTAAACAATATTTAGGCGAATCGAGACTGCTTCTCAGTTTGTCGATGAAACGAGAGTTGGCAAAACGCGCGTAGGCGAATGGAGGCTGGTCGTGGCGTAGCGTACTGTAGTCGGGCTGTCACGTAGTAACAGCGTGGTGGGGTCTAGGTAGGAGCGTGGGAAGCGTGGTAGTTGCGATCTCATTATTCGTGCTACTGCTGCAGAGTATGAAAATCACACTTTTTTTTAATCTGTTTAATTATTTGGGTATTTGTATGAGTATATTTTCATTAGCCGTAAGGTTTAATCTTTTTTTGCACGTTTGTTCTTAGAAATATGCTGTTAATCGTCAAGCAAATTATCAGTATCTTGTTTTCTCTCTCTCTCTCTCTCTCTCTCTCTCTCTCTCTCTCTCTCTCTCTCTCTCTCTCTCTCTCTCTCTCTCTCTCTCTCTCTCTCTCTCTCTCTCTCTCTCTCTCTCTCTCTCTCTCTCTTCGGTCCCTTGTTTCTCTCTCTCTCTCTCTGTGGAAAAGGGAAGGGTTTTTTGGTTGGTTTGTTTTTAATTATTTCTTTTTGTGTATATCTCGATAACTTTGGGGATACCATCACCAGGTTCTTGATTCTTTGATTATTTTTGTACAAACCAAAGCATAGTCAGAGAAGATACTAAGGGGGGGAGGGGGGGGGGGACAAGGTCAATGAGACTGTCTCTGAGAAGAACAAAAGTCCGGAAAGAGCGAAAGCAAGACCGGGGAGAAGGGGTAGAGGAAGAGAGAGAGAGAGAGAGAGAGAGAGAGAGAGAGAGAGAGAGAGAGAGAGAGAGAGAGAGAGAGAGAGAGAGAGAGAGAGAGAGAGAGAGAGAGAGAGAGAGAGAGAGAGAGAGAGAGAGACGAAATACGAATGTTTTATTGAGGGTAAAAAGGATAAGCTACAATAGCTTCTTTACACCTTGCCCTCTCACTCACACATTCATACCATGCATCAAGCAAAGACAATTTGACATAAAACAATCAAGTCGCGAAAATGGAACAAAAATTGGCACATGAAATAATTGAAAAAGATATCAAAAATGGGATTTAAAGCAAACATGGATAATACTTAACAATCGTGAACTTGAATTCGTAGTTTAAATTGAGTACGAAAAAAGGGAAACATTTGAGACAATGACAATTTGTCAGAATAAAACCACTTTTAAGGAAGAAGAAAAAAACCCATAAGATAACATGGGAATATGAGAGAGAGAGAGAGAGAGAGAGAGAGAGAGAGAGAGAGAGAGAGAGAGAGAGAGAGAGAGAGAGAGAGAGAGAGAGAGAGACAGACAGACAGACAGACAGACAGATAGACAGACTCACAAACCTTCATTCTAATTACAGTGCGTTCTCGGTTTAATATAAACAGCAAGTTCAAAAGTAAATAAACAGAGAAAGGAGTCCAGACTTATAACCACATTAATATGTGCTGGCAAATACTAACATGCAAAGATCCCAAATTTGCAACATCATCACACATTTTCATGGAACAAATAAGCCACTCGATCACTCTCATAATTATGTTTGCTTCTACCGCCTTTACCGGTACAAAATAAAAACACCACAAAAACACCAATATAATCATTAATATCAGCAATAATAAACAAAATTAAAGGAGAGTAAAACACTGAAAATATTTTTATTTTATTTTATTATTTTATACTGGAAACCATTATTCTGATGACATCATCGCAAGTGTGACGTGGCCAGCCGAGTCGCCATCTGGTGGTGGAAACGCCCGGCTGTTGACCTTTGCTGTGTTTCCGGTGACCTCTAGGAACTATTCTAATTGGGTGATGGTATTCATCTGCTGGCGCCTGTCTGTACAGAGAACGTCTGGCTTCAAAAAGGTGGAATTAATGCTCATGTATCAAAATGCGTGTGCAGAGAGAGAGAGAGAGAGAGAGAGAGAGAGAGAGAGAGAGAGAGAATGAAATGTGTGTGTGTGCGTTTGCATACATGTGGAGGGTGGGTGTGTAAAA
>CM065694.1:1156012-1163512 GCA_017654935.2 Phymorhynchus buccinoides
CGTAGAAACGCATGCGCATCACACCCACATGCTTTGCATGATCAACATAATACACACACGCGCTAGCATACAAACACACACTCTCTCATATTTTTTTTTAATCCTTTGCCCGTTTACACTGGGCGAAGGAGTCTAAGTTTGTTGCGGTGTGTGTGTGTGTGTGTGTGTGTGTGTGTGTGTGTTAGCAATGTGATGTTCGTCTTGTCTCCCCCCTGCACCCACCCTAAGCTAAAGGTCAGTGTGCTGAGAGCACGGCGCATTGTGTTCTCCTTGAAAAGACCCCCCACGTCACGGGTCACATTCCCTCTTATGCTTGGAACATTTCTTAAGATTTCTTACCAGATGTAAGAGGACAAACACGTGAAAACCATGCTTTTGACACGTGACGTGGTGTGGGTCTTAAAAGACCCACCAGATCAAGCGGTTTTCCCTCTTGTAGCTGGTAAGAATCTTGTCTTGACCAGGAATGACTCCCATACAAATGCCCCAAATTCATAACGAAGCATCGTTTTAAAGAGCAGCCTCAATTTGAAGTTGGGGAATTTGTATGTGGGTCACAGTTACCCAGAAAAAAAGAAGGGACTTAATCGTGGTGGGTCAGTGGGTCTTTACACGAAAGGCTTTCTTGATAACTGAACGACATAGATCTCTTTGAGCTTTGTTGAGGTAGTTTTGTGTTTTGTTGTTTTGTTGCTTTGGCTGCTATCATGCCTAACAACGCCGAAGAGCCAGACTTCTGTCATTAGTTTCTTCTCCCTGTTGTATCTGTTCTCAGACATCCAATGAAACCAGAGATGAAATGGGGGGTGGGGGGTGTCCCTCTGGAGTGTCCTGTCAATTGAACGGTTCATTAATTGAACTTGGTTATCTCAGACATCCAATTAAACCAGAGATGAAATGGGGGGTGGGGGGTGTCCCTCTGGAGTGTCCTGTCAATTGAACGGTTCATTAATTGAACTTGGTTATCTCAGACATCCAATTAAACCAGAGATGAAATGGGGGGTGGGGGGTGTCCCTCTGGAGTGTCCTGTCAATTGAACGGTTCATTAATTGAACTTGGTTATCTCAGACATCCAATTAAACCAGAGATGAAATGGGGGGTGGGGGGTGTCCCTCTGGAGTGTCCTGTCAATGGAACGGTTCATCAATTGAACTTGGTTATCTCAGACATCCAATGAAACCAGAGATGAAATGGGGGGTGGGGGGTGTCCCTCTGGAGTGTCCTGTCAATTGAACGGTTCATCAATTGAACTTGGTTATCTCAGACATCCAATGAAACCAGAGATGAAATGGGTGGGGGGGTGTCCCTCTGGAGTGTCCTGTCAATTGAACGGTTCATTAATTGAACTTGGTTATCTCAGACATCCAATGAAACCAGAGATGAAATGGGTGATGGGGTTGTCCCTCTGGAGTGTCCTGTCAATGGAACGGTTCATCAATTGAACTTGGTTATCTCAGACATCCAATTACTAGTCAGAGAACAACAACAAGAACAAGAACAAGAACAACAAGAGGCAAAGCCTGCAAGGCTCACGTCTGATTTTTATTACTATAGCAGGCATGGGAATTCCCATGACAATTCCCATGCCTGTATAGAGAGAATACTGTTATGTAGACACTTGTGCATCTGAAAACAGAATTAATTTTTATTTTACTGTGTAAATTAAAATTATTTATATGCACCCCTACCCCTTTCTTTAAAATTTAATTTTATGTATGCGCATGTAACAGTGGAGCCCTATTTTAATTTTTGGCAAACAAGTAAAATTGAAAAGCATATTGACCAAGCTTTCAGAAAAAAAATAGTGACCAATCCCCCCCCGCCGGGGTAAGGGGGGTCTACGGACACCTGTAGTAGGCCTAGTCTTTGCCTGTGGGTCTAAGCCTCTTACTCTTAAAAAATTAATAATTGAAGTTGCGTGATCTGTTACTGTTTTAAACTGATTGTTCATGCGATGAAAACTTGTTCCACATCATCTACATTTCTGTAAGATATTTTATATTAGTCCTAATATTTTATTTTCGTTTCGTTAATTCTCCCCCCCCCCCCCCTCTGCCACAAAGCAAAGGTCAAGGTCACAGCCAGCAAGCTCATCCATGTTTATCTTCCCCTGTACAGTCTTTGCTCATGGTGATCAATCGTCTAGGCCTAACAAAGGATTCGTACGTCGAAGGCAGTGAAATCGACGAACCCTGGATTTTCCGTATATTTTTTTTCAAGACTGAAATGAATGTGGGCTAAATGTTAAGTACGTCGTCTTGATTATGAGGTAAGGCATGGACTCTAGGCCTAGGCCTTGTTGCCGGAAGTGCAGTAGGCTAAGTATTGCATGCGCAGAGATGATGGGCAAATGAACACGAACAACCGTTACTCAAAGGCGCAAATAAAAGCTAAACAACCGGGCCGTCAACGCACACACTCGGTACATCCATTTGTTACAGAAAATATAAGTTGACGACGTTAAAATGTACCTATTTGTACACACCTGAAGTCTTGTGTTTCTTTTTAAAGAGCGTTTTTGTATATCTAATGGAGAGTCTTCTTTCCAGTATGTATCTCCTACTCGGTACAACACAACAGTTACAACAAATGATTTTCTTTCTTTTGTTCCTTACCGATGTATCTGACTGCTTTGATCGTCATGACTTGAAGGCTCACGTCAAAATCAAGTATCCTGCTAACTTTAACCCTCTAACATCTTATGTTTTTTTTGAGAAAATGACAACGTTAAAGTTTCAGTGGAGAGTGAGAGTCTTCTTTAGTTTGAAGAGTGTGACTGAGTCAAGGTTCAAGGTTGCACAACCTTATCTTTATTTTGTTCTTTATCAATGTATCTGACTGCTTTGATCGTCGTGACTTGAAGGCTCACGTCAAAATCAAGTATCCTGCTAACTTTAACCCTCTAACGCCTTATATGTTTAGAGAAAATGACAACGTTAAGGTTTGAGTTAAGGTTAAAGGTCGGGGCCACGGACGCAAACACACACACACACACACACACACACACACACACACACACACACACACACACACACACACACACACACAGACACACAACCGAACATGTACGATACTATAGACTCACTTTGTTTTAAAAAACGACGTGAGCCAAAAACATTTTTGTCGTAGGAAAACCAGAGGTTTTGTGGGACACAAATGGTTAGGAAATATTCAAAGAATTTGGCACCCTATGGTTACCGTATGCTTGTGCACTATAGTAAACTTGCTATATCAACTTTGAACAACTTATTTATCCCGAACATCGGAGTAACCAAACTGATAATAGGGTAAAACATGTGGGTGATGACGATGTTTTACCCTATTATCAGTTTGGTTACTCCGATAAAGGGTAAGTGACCTCCGACAGGACATCATGAACATCATCATCAACATTCGTCTCGGTACTTGAGGGCTATGCCTGAGAGAGTTGTAAACATAATCGTCATCAGTATTTGTTTGAAATATCAAACCATTCAACAGCAACAAAAACAGAATGTTAACGACTTTATAATTGTCATAACACCATACACCTTTTTAGCGATTATATTTCATGTTGTTATTATAAACAAAATAAGAAATAAATGTACAAATAAGCAATAAATCTGTGCATGGACTCCCTGAGCACATCCTTTACAAAATAAAAGGATCGAATTTTATTCGCCGCATTTCAGGTTATGTTTTCTAGTAGTGAAGCACAAATGTATGTGTTGAGCAAGTACGGGTTGGATGTCTTCAATTACAAGGAGTTCGGATATTGGTGCCCTGCATATGTTTATAGGTTTACCCATTTCGGCCAACCGTTTCCTTAGTGTAGTGCGTTGATTGTCGTATAATGAACAGCTATTCAGGAAGTGTAGCTCGTCTTCTACCGCGCTGCATGTGGGGCATAATCTATCCTCTCTTTTCGTGTTCGTATAGCGACCTCTCTCAATGGCTACATCATGTGCGCTGATTCGCAATTTTGTTAAGGCAGTTCTACAATTTATATCCATGCTTTGATAAAAAAAATATGGTGCCTGTTTGTAAACATTGGTAACTGTTCTATAGAATTGGAGTGTAGACATATTATCATTCTTTTGTTTCCTCCAGAAGTTTTCATAAAGTGATTTAAGTTTGTTATTAATGACATGTTTGAGTCTGTGTAAGCTAAAAGTTCCCTGATTTTCCCAAACGTGGTCTAATCCTATGATTGACAAGGAGTGCCTAATAAAGTGTGTCCGCCTGTCATTTGAGTGGTCTATTCTGATGTTTGTTTGGTAGATTTCCTGTTGATAAGAGTTCTCTGACTCTAGAATATGAAACCAACAGGAGATGAAATGGGTGGGGGGGTGTCCCTCTGGAGTGTCCTGTCAATGGAACGGTTCATCAATTGAACTTGGTTATCTCAGACATCCAATTAAACCAGAGATGAAATGGGGGGTGGGGGGGTGTCCCTCTGGAGTGTCCTGTCAATTGAACGGTTCATCAATTGAACTTGGTTATCTCAGACATCCAATTAAACCAGAGATGAAATGGGTGATGGGGTTGTCCCTCTGGAGTGTCCTGTCAATGGAACGGTTCATCAATTGAACTTGGTTATCTCAGACATCCAATGAAACCAGAGATGAAATGGGGGGTGGGGGGTGTCCCTCTGGAGTGTCCTGTCAATGGAACGGTTCATCAATTGAACTTGGTTATCTCAGACATCCAATGAAACCAGAGATGAAATGGGTGATGGGGGTTGTCCCTCTGGAGTGTCCTGTCAATTGAACGGTTCATTAATTGAACTTGGTTATCTCAGACATCCAATTAAACCAGAGATGAAATGGGGGGTGGGGGGGTGTCCCTCTGGAGTGTCCTGTCAATGGAACGGTTCATCAATTGAACTTGGTTATCTCAGACATCCAATTAAACCAGAGATGAAATGGGGGGTGGGGGGGTGTCCCTCTGGAGTGTCCTGTCAATTGAACGGTTCATTAATTGAACTTGGTTATCTCAGACATCCAATTAAACCAGAGATGAAATGGGTGGTGGGGTTGTCCCTCTGGAGTGTCCTGTCAATGGAACGGTTCATCAATTGAACTTGGTTATCTCAGACATCCAATTAAACCAGAGATGAAATGGGGGGTGGGGGGGTGTCCCTCTGGAGTGTCCTGTCAATGGAACGGTTCATCAATTGAACTTGGTTAGTAGCTACACGTAGAACCACCATCCCTAAGAAAAGGGGGGGAAACTGCTGCCCAATTAAACAATTATCACGGTGACGGGTGCGTCATGGCAGGTTCATTGGATAGAGAGAATGGTGTGTGTGTGTGTGTGTGTGTGTGCGTGCGTGTGTGTGTATGTGTGTGTGTGCGTGCGTGTGCGCGCCTCAGTCGTGTATTCAAAAATGTATGTGTGTGTGCGCATGCGTGGTTGTGTATGCTTATGTGTGTGTGTGAGTGCGCGCGCGTGCGCGTGTGCGTGCGTGTGTGTTTAAACGTGTGTGTACCTGCGTGTGTTTAAATGTGTGTGCGTGCGTGAGTGCCCATGTGTGTGTGTGTGTGTGCGTGTGCGTGTGTGCGCGTGTGCGCGTGTGCGCGCGTGGTTCGTGTGTGTGTGCGCATGCGCGTGCGTTTGTGTGTGTATGTGCGTGTATGTGCTGACAATAATTATGGAGCTGATGACAGTGACACACAGTGACAGCTATGTGTAACGCTTTCTTCACGTGACCGGATGTGGTGGATCGGCTGAGTGTTGAAAACTGCTGAACCATCGATAACATAGTTTATGTCATTCACTATGCAAAGCACGATGGTGGGAGAGGGAGAGAGAGAGAGAGAGAGAGAGAGAGAGAGAGAGAGAGAGAGAGGAGAGAGAGAGAGAGAGAGAGAGAGAGAGAGAGAGAGGGAGAGAGAGAGAGAGAGAGAACGACAGGCAACTGACAGATAGGCAGAGACAGACGGAGAGGGAAAGAGACAGACACAGTATAACAAGAACGAGAAGAACAAAGCGTTTTACGACATCAACGACGACAACGACGAAGAGGGAGAGAAACACAAGAACAAGAACAGATGATGATGATGATGATGATGATGATGATATGATGATGATGATGGTTATGGAGATGAGGATGAGATGGCATCGTAAATGAAGACAAAGAAGAAGCTGAAGAAAGGAAAGGAAGTTAGCACGACTAAAGCAAAATGCCCCACCCACACCCATCAGTCCCCCCAGCTCCACCCCACCCCTCCCACACCCACCCCTCCCACACCCATCAGTCCCCCCAGCTTCACCCACCCTCCCACCCACACCCATCAGTCCCCCACCCACCCACCCCTCCCACACCCATCAGTCCCCCCAGCTCCACCCACCCCTCCCACACCCACCCCCACACACCCATCAGTCCCCCCAGCTCCACCCACCCCTCCCACACCCACCCCTCCCACACCATCATCAGCTCCCCCCACCCTCCACCCACCCCTCCCACACCCATCAGTCCCCCCAGCTCACCCCACCCTCCCACACCCACCCCTCCCACACCCATCAGTCCCCCCCCCAGCCTCCACCCACCACTCCCACACACCCATCAGTCCCCCCAGCTCCACCCACACCCCTCCCACACCCACCCCTCCCACACCCATCAGTCCCCCCAGCTCCACCCACCCCTCCCACACCCACCCACCCACACACACCAGTCCCCCCAGCTCCACCCACCCCTCCACCCACCCCCCTCCCACACCCCACACCCTCCCAGCAGTCCACCAGCTCCACCCACCCCTCCCACCCACCCCTCCCACACCCATCAGTCCCCCCAGCTCCACCCACACCCATCAGTCCCCCCCCCAGCTCCCACCCACCCCTCCCACACCCACCCCTCCCACACCCATCAGTCCCCCCAGCTCCACCCACCCCTCCCACACCCCACCCCTCCCACCCCACCCAGTCCCCCCAGTCCACCCCACCCTCCCACACCCACCCCCCCCCCACCCATCAGTCCCCCCAGCTCCACCCCCACCCCTCCCACACCCCACCCCACCCACACCCATCAGTCCCCCCAGCTCACCCACCCTCCCACACCCATCAGTCCCCCCAGCTCCACCCACCCCTCCCCACCTCCCCCACCCCCCCCCACACACACCCATCATTCACCCCCAGCATCCACCCACCCCATCCCACACCCCACCCCCCCTCCCACACCCACACCCTCCCCCACCCCCCCTCTCACCCCACCCCTCACCACACCCACCCCTCCCACACCCACCCCTCCCCACACCCATCAGTCCCCCCAGCTCCACCCACCCCTCCCACACCCACCCCTCCCACACCCACCCCTCCACCGGCCCACCCCTCCTGCCTTTGTCTGCTGAAAGTCTGCCAGCCTTGAAGCGGCAAACTAGCATAGGGGTCAGGGCGTCAGTGTGTCACTAGGGCACCGTGTTGTCAGGCACGCGCGCACGCACCCTTTTCGTGTCATCTGTTTTGGGAGAGGGAAGGGAATGGGGGGGGGGGACTAGATCGACTTGCGTAGCAACCATTCA
>CM065694.1:1183512-1201012 GCA_017654935.2 Phymorhynchus buccinoides
CTGTCTGTCTGTCTGTCTGTCTGTCTGATTTTGTGGAGTGGTGTATCACTGTTGTTACGGTCCTTTACAAGAATTGTAACCGTGCTGATCTTGACCTTTAAGTTTGACCTTGAAAACAGACATTTCTTCTTGTGGCCATATCTTTGAAATCGTTGGACTTACGGTATTCAAACTTGGTCTGCTTATTCTTATAGTGATTTCGAATATTGGGTGTCGATGAAAGTCAAGGTCATGTTGCCATGCACCTTGACACGCCCTGTTTTGTTTAAACTGTCAGTGTAAGTTGTTTCCACACACCCCCAGGCCTCACCCCGTCGTCTCCACAGACTGCTTATCTCTGATTTCTAATCATTTTCAGAGGCTGCTTCTACGCTAATAACTTACTTGATATCTAAAAAACAGTTGTTAACCTTTAAAGGTGGACCCTGAGGTTTTGCAAGAAATACGTCGAGATCACCAGAAAGACAGCCTTTTTCAAGGATCGGAACACTCACTTTGCTCTGGTGTCCTAGAAATCAAACCGTCAAAACGGCGATTCCTCCTTGGCGGAGAGAGTAGCCATTTTGGATGTAGTGGGTGAAGGTCACTCATTGTGGTTGAAACGTTTTCTTTTTTTGTAGTACAGTTAAAAAAAAATGAAGCTGTTTCCTTTGTTGTGAGCGAAACTCCTTTAGATAATCTGTATAAAAGTTTAGACAAAAAAGACTTGTATTGCAAACATTTCGTGCAAACGATTTTGTCTAAACGCAGGCGGCCATTAGAAAAGAGACTGCACACGCCTTCTCTTTGGGTGAAATAATTTGACTTCCAGCACCTCCGCCAAGGAGGAAAAGCCGATTTGATGGTTTGATTTCTAGGAAAGCAGAGCAAAGTGAGTGTTGCAATCTCTGTAAAGGGTGTTTTCCTGGTGATCTGGAAGTGCTTCTTACAAAAACTCATCAAACTGCTGATATGTCTTATCCCAAACGGTGTGTGTGTGATTGCGTGTGTGTAGGTGAGTGCGTGCGTGCGTGCGTGTGTGTGTGTGTGTGTGAGTGAGAAGGCGCGAGAGAGAGTGGAGGGTGTGTTTTGTTTTTTTTTTTTTAGGGGGGGAGACAACACGGGGTGAGGGAGGGGGGGGGAGGGGAAGGGGGTGGAGAGAGAGTGGAGGGGCTGGGGGTATATGTTCCCCGCATGTATTAATTTTAATGTTTTCTAATGATATCTTGTTCTTACGATGTCAAAGTTCTTTTTTATGTTTTAATCTTGTATGTCTCCTTTCTCTTCTTTCTTAAACCTGTTGGTTTTTATCTTTGTAATGGCGCCTGGAGCCTCGCGAGGGACAGGCGTCACTTTTTAAAATGAATTAAATTATTATTATTATTGGCTGTCAGTGTGGCCCTTTAACGGGATTACCTTAGAGCGCTTGACCTTGGACAGACACTTGATATCTGTCTGCTTGCAGCTTTCCCCGAACCCTGCGATCCATGGAACTGCCCGTCCCCCTGTCGTCCATCACCGTCAACCACAAGCGAGTCATGTGGCCTTTTACACTGCACAGACTAGTTTGAGAGAGAGAGAGAGAGAGAGAGAGAGAGAGAGAGAGAGAGAGAGAGAGAGAGAGAGAGAGAGAGAGAGAGAGACAGAGGGGCATACACAGACAGGGAGTCAGAGAAACAGAATGTGCCACGTGCAGGGACCCTTTTACTACCAATTCACATAGCGCATAATCTTGCTAAGCAACTCAATGCGCTTTTCACTCACCATTCGTACAGACATTTATCACAGACAGACTCACGTATCCTCACCATACATCTCTATGAAATGAATACATTAGATAGAGTCATTAGAGGATTTTAAGTCTACGGTAACGCATCTCTGTTTTGCGTTTGCGGTAAAGATTTGCGTTTACGTTGACACGTTGCTAATTTGAAGTTTTAGCTTCACCGTGCTCCACCCAACCCCCTATCGCACTAGGGGGGTCAGGTGGGGGGAGGGGGGGTGCTTCTTGTATTCACGCATTCACTTCATAGTTGTTGGTGTTAATTCGATCTCATTTGGTGTAACTACCTATTTCTCTCCATTAGTTTATATTTATAGGTTGTATCACTGCTAGGAAATTAGGTTGGTTAGGCTTTTGTTTTGATTTACTTCCTCCAAATGTAATCTCATGCTTGACCGTGGACTTTAAAAAAAGCCTATTATTTATCAACCCAAACTTGTTTCCAACATATAAAACCACTCACCCCTACATCCATCATTTAAAGGATCTTCACAAGGGGACATGCTCTATTCGGATGGAAAAACGCTCTGAAAAACGCCACAGCATGGTTTTAGAATATCGATAAGCACAGACTGCGAACTCTATCCCTATTACCTACCTTTTGTGTCACATTCGCGCGCCCACGCACGCACACACACACACACACACGCACACGCACACGCACGCACGCACACGCGCACGCACGCACGCACACACACACACGCACACAGTCTGAAAGAAGCACAGGTTAATAGTTTCATGAACATTCTGAAGGGGGCGGGTGGTGGAGGGGGTGATCAAGAATTTAAAATATGAATGGATTATGGAAGAACACCTTTCTGAGCTGTTGGTTTCAACGCTAATGTTCAAAACCTGCGTCCTGACGGTAACATTTCAAAATACTTAGCTAAAACATGGCGCGACTCACGTGGCAGAATAAGAATCGCATCGCATCCCCATACGATTTTACCCGCCGTGTGGCGCCGGCGTTATGTGCACCTGGTTGTAGTATCTCAATGTATGGGACAGTAACGTTGACGACTCCACTTGACTTGACTTGACTTGACTTGACTTGACTTGACTCGACTCGACTCGACTCGACTCGACTCGACTCGACTCGACTCGACTCGACTCGACTCGACTTTTTGCAGGGACTGTTTTCATGAGAAGGCGGAGAGAGTACGCAACCAGGAAGCGATAGAGGACGTGCGGAAACTGGAAGACTGGAGGCCAGCCACCCCCCTGCCCCTCACCATACCCCTAGCGGAGGAAGCCATGTACGATGACCACGACGACGACGACGACGATGACGATGAGGATGAGGATGATGAGGATGATGATAAGGATGATTTGATGATGATGACGATGATTGTGATGTTGATGATGACGATGAGGAGGAGGGGGATGATAAGGATGATTTGATGACGATGATGATGATTATGGCGATGATGATGATGATGACGATGGTGATGATTATGGTGATGATGATGATGATGATGATAAGGATGATTTGATGATTATGAGGATGAGGATTATGGCGATGATGATGAGGAGGAGGAGGAGGAGGAGAACTATGACGATGATGATGGTGGTGGTGTCTGTGGTGGGTGGTGGTTGTGGGGGAGATGATGATTGAATGACGTTGGTGATAATATTGATTCACTGATAATAATGATGATTCAGTCATAATAATGATGATTCAGTAAAGGTGATCATGACAATGATGATGATGATGATGACGATTCAATGGTGATATCGCTTATGGTGTTGCTACTGTTGTTACTACTAATGTTACTGCTGTTGTTGATGTTTTTCTAGTTATCATATTTGAAATAATGCGATTTATAGTGAACGAATTTGGTAGGATGCACCAAAAATGATGCCTATTATTCCATTTCATCCAGACATCACTAGAGTAACCTTTGACGACCCAAACTATTTTAATTGTTTTAAGGGTTGACATTATTTTGTCAGCAATAATATTATTATTACCGAATCATCAAATGTTATGATTGGCCAATAACCTACCAGCAGCGAAAGTTAAATATTCAATGATTTTGTGTTTTATGTTAATTTTGTTGTTTGAGTGATTGTTTTGTTTTGCTTTTGTTTGTATGTGTGGTTATTTTTTTGTAATCGTTTGTTTCGGGTGGGGCGGTGGGTGGTCTTAAGTTCTCACTCAAGAGATCCGCGTTGCCCTTCCTTAAATTAATCCCCAATTTTGTTCTAATAATTATTTATCAATCTAAACAGAAATGTCTGCTTTACGACTGGAACTAATATAAGGGCTTCTGGATTCTACTTTGTCCTTTGTTGGCTATTGTGGTTCCGTGTATGCTCTTTTTCCACCATGTTTAAATGAATCCCCCCCCCCCCCTCTCACTTTTCTCTGCAAGCCCCGTGCCATCCGCATTTTCTTACTTCCAGTATCTTTCCACGTCTATGTCTACCTTCACCCTGTCTGTAATGTCACTAGCCACGCTGACAGTTATATAACCATAAGTATGATGATGGTAAATCTTCCTTTTTCTTGTCTTGTCTCTGTGACTGTTCCATCCCGAACTGTCCAACCCCAACAGGGACGAGAAGGGCAGAAACAAATCCCGCAACGCTAAGCCATCAGTCGGGGAAGCAGACCCGATGATCACGAGGCCAGGACTCTCCCAGAAGAAGACTGCCTGCAAAGCCAAAGGACAGTAATGATTAGTTTTGAAAGTTATGTTTGAACATTCAGGGTAATGAATGAGATCGTGGTATGTAGAGTCTTTGACTAGTAGATTGTTTTTTGGTGTTTTTTTCAGGTTTCAAATAAAACAAAATTGTCCACTACAGTCTTAAAATCATAAAGAGTAAGTGGCTCCTCCCCTTTGAGTGTACAGTATTATGAAACGTGTGTGCGTAGAAAGTTATGTATGCATGAGATTGGTTACACTTCAACCCTGTTTGAGCTATCAGTATGGGACACGTATTGATATAGTACCTCTTAAGGATAGAGGTCTCTATCTCAAGGGCAGATAATCAACTTTCAACATGGATGCTGCTGGTAGAGGGCTATAACTGTCTGCTATAATCATAAGATAATAATACTTTTGGCTTAATAGTAAGAATACTTTTAAGAATACTTTCTTTCTTCAAAAAGTACGAATTACAAGACCTGTTGCGGAATTCGTACCACCAAGTTACTGATATCGTACCAGGGGGTTTATAGCACTAATTCAACTGTATGATGGAAGTTCAGTTTAACGTCGCGTATCG
This sequence comes from Phymorhynchus buccinoides, assembly GCA_017654935.2. Classification (NCBI taxonomy): domain Eukaryota; kingdom Metazoa; phylum Mollusca; class Gastropoda; order Neogastropoda; family Raphitomidae; genus Phymorhynchus; species Phymorhynchus buccinoides. The sequence goes on from CM065694.1 coordinate 1,188,509, forward strand.
GCTTTCGCCATGTACGACGGGCTGAACAAACCAACCACGGTATAAACAAAAATTTATGTTCCTGAATCACTGTCTTAGCCAAAAGGCCGAGAAGCGATCAGTTTTTGTTACTGTATGATGCTCTTGACTTGGTTTTATAGGCTATTCTTTCTTCTAAATGTTCCAGTTAGTTTATGTGACGTCAAAATAAATCTTATGTCATTTTCTCATCGAAAGTTTGAAGTCACTAAGACAGGCTTTTGAATGCATTTTTGACGCTGCGCCATTGACAAGACGTAGGAGGTACGAATTACATGACAGAGGTACGAATTGCATAACTATGGCTCAGTTATTTTTGCTTGAATATTGTAATTTACAAAATGGACAACATTGACCCAAACACTTTAAAGATTTGTTGAGTGGCATGTAGAGTTTTAATTTTTGTATTGGTGCATTGAATAACAAGGAAAAAAGCATGACCCAAAATAACATCAGATGCTGCCAAAATGAATGTTCGTTTGCCTTACAAACGGTTTTCCGCTTTGTTGCAGTTTGGTTATGATAAAATATTTCCCATTCATTGTCCAAACTTCACACACAATTATTGACCCTCAATCTTCTACCGTTTGCTAGGAAACCAGGTGGTACGAATTGCATGACAGGTACTGTATCAATAAGTCTCCCCTCTTTCTAGTGGATTATGACACTAAATCGGATGATAGTTAAGCGAGTCTGTTAAGCTTACAAATGATCAACCCTAACTGCTTAACAAAACGAAGAATGGTACCCAGAGTGCAGTAGTCACGTTGTTGTGGATTTCTTATGACACAAAAGAATCTACCACTTGATTTGTTTGTGCGGCTTGTTGAAGCTTGCAGTCAATACCATCCTTCACAAGATCGAAACAGCTGTCTTTGCATAAGGCACTGTCCATCCCCCATTAGGAGAAAAAGTAAATCAGCACATTTTATTAATTTTGTTCTTTTTTAATAAAAGAACACAGAACATTTCATAAAGTTAACGTTAACTGATTTTGGTTGTGAGGTTCACAAATCCAGACATTAGACACAGACAAGTTTCATGAATTCGGCATTTCACATGCACCAACCTTTTAGTCCTACAGAGTTGTGTGGAGTGGGAAGTTTGGCTTGTGCGGCTGTTATCTTTTTCTGTATTATTTGATTCATCTGTCCTGCACAGCTCACCATCTGATGGTGATCGCCGGTCTATTGGATTTATTTTTTGGATCTATTGGATATACTGTATTTATATATTATTGTCCGTTTAACGTGACAGGTGCCTATTTTGCTGCAAGTTAGGCTGTTGGTACATTATTTGTAAGTCGTATTTTCATCATGTAAACCTCTTACAAACATAAATGCAGAGCAACTGACAGATACCGTTACAGATACCGTTACAGATACTGACAGATACCGTTACAGATACCGTTACAGATACTGACAGATACCGTTACCCTGACAACCTAAAAGAAGACTTTAAACTGCAGGCGCGTTTTAAAATCAGTCAGATCTTGGGGTTGTTAAGCCTACATTTTTTTTTGGGGGGTTAAATGTCACGCTCATCAACAACTCTTCACTGTACAACTTTATACATCAGAGAAGAAGAACCATTCACAGAACTTCAAATTAAAACAAGAAATATATAGCGCAAAGAAGAAAATTACGGTTGTCAAGGTCAGCATGGCGATAATTTATGCTCGAATGTTTTCTACTCTAGATTATGCAGTACCACACACAACCTGATGCGCTTCTGTCAAGTACAAATGTGGAAAATATGGCTTAAACCCCAATTTTAGACCCCTACCACTTTCAAGGCCTACCGATCTCCCTGACCTTGACCTTTATCGGTATGCTATCATCCGAACGGTCATAAGCCAAAGTACCTACATGCCAAGTTTCAAGATTCTAAGACCAACGGTGTGGGAGTTATGCCCCCTTAAAGATTTTCGGTTTCCAAGGTCATACGCCAAGGTCAAGGTCACGACGGCAATACCTTATGCGCGGATGCCTTCCTCTCACGGTGACACCACCACACAAAATTTGAAGCGATTCAGTCAAGCGGTTCGGGAGATATCCTTGGGACAGCCAGAAAAAAACTCCACACGGACTAATTAGCCTTCCGCCTCTTTGGCACAGCATGGGCTCATGCCTCCAGGTGCTGAAACGCACTGGGAAGTGCTGCCGGTGCCTCTGCCACTACCTGTGCTGGCCGCTAAGGAAATGCGCCGGGTACTTGGGGCCGAAACTCGTCACTGAAGCCCAGGACAGGCCCGTGCCCTGCTGCTGCGTCTGCAAGACCCCTGCGCCTCGTCAGCTGAAACATCGATCGTTCAAGATCAAAAAGGTCCCTCGATGGAATGTTGGGAGACGCCGCCGAAAGCGGGGGAGAAAAAGGAAGAGGAGGAAGATGGGGAGGGGCAAAGAAACAACGGGGCGGATACCCTCTCGTGTCTATGTTACTTGGCTGCCTTTAAAGCCTGCTCGTTTTCAATCTAGGCCCATCTCTTTGTAACGTACATTTGAGGGTGGTTTCTCTTTGAACGGGCCTACTCTCTGTTGTAAGGATCATTTCTTTTTTCAGTGTTCTTGCTTAGTTCTTGTTTTTCGACAATGAGTATTTCAGCTTACGCACACTGTCGTTAATTGGACTGAAGTGTGTGTCTGTGTGGTGTGGTGTGGTGTGGTGTGGTGTGGTGTGTGTGTGTGTGTGTGTGTGTGTGTGTGTGTGTGTGTGTGTGTGTGTGTGTGTGTGTGTTGTGTTGTGTGTGTGTGTGTGTGTGTGTGTGTGTGTGTGTGTGTGTGTGTGTGTGTGTTTAGTGTTATAATATAATCATTTAGTATACAAATTTAGTATGTATTTATTTTTAAATTAGGCTTATATTGTTAGATTATGTTTATTATGTTGTGGCCAGAATGTTTATATTCATGTTACGAAAAGTGTGTTGTGATATAATTGTATCAGGGATCCTGTAATGAGAGAGAGAGAGAGAGAGAGAGAGAGAGAGAGAGTATGGGCCGTGTGTACGCATGTATATTGCTTCCTGCTGCTTGTTAGCATTTTCATTAGTTTCTGCGAGGGTGAGGTGTTATCAGAGAGCGACAGTGCTGGTGATAGTCCCCGAGCCGAAGGTTCGCGGAGCTATTGTTTTTGTCTGGTCCGTCCGTCCGTCTGGCGTGCCTCCGTCCGTCCGGCTATTCGTCCGTTTTTCTCAAAAACTATTCAGTCTATCATCATCAAATTTGGTATACTACTTTGCCAAGATGCAAGCTATCCACTGATGTATTTAGTTTTACATTAAGGTCAAGGTCGCGCCAGTTACGGGGTTCAAACCCCGAAACACATAATCGCTAATATCTCGCGAAGTTTTGCATGTATTTTAATGCAGGTTTTTTTCACAACATTTCTTGATGAATGGTCTATAACACAGTTGTCATGAATTTTTCTGTGCGCGCGTGTGCGCATGATCGCGCGCGCTCAAATCACGGGTCCGAACCCCAAGGCTATATATAAAACAAACTATTCAGTTACGTGCTGTTTTGATGCGTTTTTATGTAGTTACGTGCTGTTTTGATGCGTTTTTATGTATGTGTACAGCCGACACATTCCGATTTCGGAGTACCTCGGCGTTGCACTTGTTACTTTATTTCTTTGCATTGGAATGTTGGTAGTATGACTTTCTTGCTGATTTTAATGCATGTTTTTCATCTTTCAATGTTGCTTTTGTAAAGCGCATCGAGCATACTACTGTATGGACTTTAGAGCTATATAAAATAAAATTATTATTATTATTAATAAGGTGATACACACGCATACAAAACGAAAGCTGGTCGCAGGAGTTGATTGAATAGTTTGTAGAAGTAGGTCTAATGCGAACAGTTGGTCAAATGGTCAATGTATTACATACATATTAGGCAGAGGATCGGGGTACGGGCCCGTATTTCACATTCTCCAGGCTACGGATGCGGCGCTCAATCACGGGACGCATACATTGTGCGCAAATGTCTTCAAAAACTACTAATAATTATTAACTCTGACACGTTCCTAACCCTATTCCTTACCAAGATGCGTTAAAGATCCACCAGATCACGTGTCAAAATCACGGCTTTCACGTGTTTTCCCTCTAACTGGAAGTAAATCTTGTTTTGACCAGGTCTCACTCCCATATAAATGGCCCCAAATTGAAACCGAAACATCAGTTTAGAGAGCAGCCTCAATTTCAAGTTGGGGAAATTTGGATGTGGGTCACAGCTACCCAGAAGAAACCAAGGGACCTAATCGTGGTGCGTCACCGAGTCTTTAAATATACGAAATAAGAAAATGCATTTGTTGACGAAAAATTCGACTAGGAAGAATTACTCTCCCCGAACATGGTCTGAGTGTTTCAGCAATGCCGTACCCGTAGCCAGTACTAGCCACTGTGTATACCTATATGTTACTACAGTACAGGGCTTTGCTATGAACACTCAAAACAAGACAGAAAGGCACTAATGCACCAAGACTGTCGGTGACTTTACGTACCTTGAACTGTTCTTTGGCATGCTCGTGCGCGCGCGATTTTTTACACGCGCTCGCGCACGCACGCACGCACACACACATACATACTGTATATGTGTATGTGAGTGTGTGAGCGTGCGTGCGTGCGTGCGTGTGTGTATGTCTGTCCGTATGTCTCTATGCCTGTGTGTGTATGTGTGTGTGTGTGAGAGAGAGAGACAGAGAGAGAAGAGGGAGGTGCATGAAATGTTGGGAACGGGAAGGGACCCCAAATATGTGAAAGCTTGGGGTGACTTGGAGAGGGTGGGGGTGAACAAATGAATGCGATAATAGAAATGGTGGGAAAGAGGGCAGTTCTTAATGTTTTGATAGTCGCCTGTATCGACCCTAATTATGTTCAATTTCTTTTGCGAAGCATGATTTGCCATTCATTTTTCCTTAGTTTTGTTTCCATTTTTCATGCATGCAAATGTGTTTCCTTGCTTGTATTGTGCTTGTACGAGACCACACTGTAATTTCACCTAACGTGATAATAAAGTATTTTTGACTTTGATACACACACTTACACCGTCCAAAACTTCTCCTAAAACTGACTCGGATGAATGCCGGTAAATAAAATCTTCGTAGGTGTGGGAAAACCTGGGTCATTGGCACGTGTTGGTTACCGCGAGGCCTCAGGTGGGTTCAGGCGTGCACCGAGTTGACCGAGTTATACCTCGTGACGCCTCTTTCCTGGACACGGACACACATCATGAAGGATACCATTGGGTTATCCTCACATGACCAGACAACTCTCTCTCTCTCTCTCTCTCTCTCTCTCTCTCTCTCTCTCTCTCTCTCTCTCTCTCTCTCTCTCTCTCTCAAACACACACACACGCACACACGAGCGCGCTCGCACGCACGCGCGCACGCACACACGCACGCGCACACACACACACATACGAAATAGAGATAGGTAGGGGGGGTGGCACATCTTGACCTTTACCGTTTATTTTATTTTATAGTCTTGCCACATGTAGCCTACTGTTATGGCAATAACAAGAAGAAACATTGCAGAGCAAGATCGAGGAATGTGTAAGCTGGTGATTCGCCCAGACAGCGGGGGCCTTGCTGAGTAATTGAGTAATAGTCTCTCTCTCTCTCTCTCTCTCTCTCTCTCTCTCTCTCTCTCTCTCTCTCTCTCTCTCTCTCTCTCTCTCTCTCTCTCTCTCTCTCTCTCTCTCTCTCTCTCTCTCTGCATGCGCGCGCGAATGTGTGTGCGTGTGCGTGATGAAAAGAGAACTAATAGAGGCGACAATATGGCGGTGGTGGTGTCACAGTCCTTATTGTTCAGGACTACTTAAGGCCAATCAAAACCTCTAAACTTCTCCGCAATGTAGTAAGCACTTCACTCAAGGAAATGTTTACGACAGTCTAACCGAAACCGGACGTGCAGTTGGCAGGATAAGCCACTGTAGGCTTTATAACAAATTGCCACGCGCGCAATATAAATAGCCTCTCTTCCGTTGATTTGATCCTAACTTGGAAGCTCAAGTGTGTTGGGTGCATTGTCAACAGTACAACCTATCAGTCACGGACACAAGTACAGCCTTAAAGGGCCACCCTGACGGAGGAGGGTTTTGTAAGAATCACGTCCATATTACCAGAAAAACACCCTTTACAAAGATTACAACACTCACTTTGCTCTGGTTTCCTAGGAATCAAACCGTCAAATCTTCCTCCTTGGCGGAGGTGCTGGAAGTCAAATTATTTCGCCCAAAAAGAACGCGTATGTCGTCTCTTTTCTAATGGCCGCCTGTGTTTAGACCAAATCATTTGCACGAAATGTTCGCAATACAAGCCTTTTTTTCTTTTCTTTTTTAAAATTTTATACAGATTATCTAAAGGAGTTTCGGTCACAACAAAGGAAACAGATCCTTTTTTTCTTTTTTTACTGCACTACAAAAAAAGAAAAAGCTTCAACCACAATGAGTGACCTCCACCCACCCCAACCAAAATGGCTACTCTCTCCGGCATCTCCGTCAAGGCGGAATCGCCATTTTGACGGTTTAATTTCTAGGAAACCAGAGCAAAGTGAGTGTTCCGATCCTTGAAAAGGCTGTCTTTCTGGTGATCTCGACGTGTTTCTTGCAAAAACTCATCCGTCAGGGTCCACCTTTAAGCCAAGTGAGGCAATTTGCTTAATTTAGTAAAAGTAGCATTTTTTTTTTTACGTTCACAAGAGATATAGAACTTTTTTTTAAGAAATGGCTTTTAAGAAAATATAAGTTAAAAAACCCGTAGAATTAATGAAAAATGCCTTGGATGATTTCAAACTTAGTATAGTATTGTAGTGTCCCCAAAAAGGTTTCAGCCAGATAGCAGAGGGGAGCAGCTGCTATTCCGACAGGCTGGGCTACAATTTGTTTATAGTGGAGATGCCTTGCCCAGGGTGCATCCCCACTCTCTCAGCCAAAGGGATGAGGACGAGAGTTGGCGTTGGGGAAGGTCGCCAAAGGCCAACCAATCCCTTTGGCTGCAGCACTAGAGCCAGTGCAAATGCCCCCTAGTTAGAGAGTCATAGTCTTCCACGAAAGACTAAGCTGTACCATGATATTCTAATACTGCAGAAAATCATATATAGTACAGCTCTCACTGACTATTGGCCCTTTCTACAGGCCAATGTCAACCAGTGATACAAGCCATTTGAGCAAAAGGACAATGAGAAAGAGTGCAGTGGAGAAAACCCTGTCCTGCCGGCCACACGTCCACTGAAATCGCACGACTGTACGATGTGATTCGGTCACGTGATTTCGATGCGCCAATCACATTTGTTCTTGGAGACCACGTGATCGAATCGTATCGTACAGTCGTACGATTTTAGTTGACGTGTGGCCGAGCCTTTGGGGTTAGGAATAGGGTATGGGGTTAAGGTTAGTAATTGAGTTAGGGATATGGCTAGGGTGTGTATAAGCAAAAAGACGGAGAGATAGAAGACGGGGACAAACAGACGAAATTGGGGACACACAGACACGGGGGCATATTGCTATGTAAGAGAGAAGAGAGAGAGAGAGAGAGAGAGAGCTTTAGCTTTGATTTGGTCTGGCTGTTGCAACATAATTAGTACTGTTGCAATACTTTTTTCGCAATTGACTCGTCGAGTCAACTCAAAAAGGGCTGCGTTGGTCCGAATTTTTTCCCTCCGGACCAATGCCACGTCGGACTAATGAGATGTAGGACTGTTGATACGCCGGACTGGTGACACGTAGGACTAATGAGATGTAGGACTGTTGATACGTCCGACTGGTGACACGTCGGACTAATGAGATGTAGGACTGTTGATACGTCCGACTGGTGACACGTCGGACTAATGAGATATAGGACTGTTGATACGTCGGACTACCAGGGGTTCTGGCCCTGGAATGTCTGTGCTGGAGTTCGGGTTACCATGCTGTCATATAGCTCGCTTGACTGGCTTGGGGAATGAATACCCCTGGGGCTTTGTACCCTTTCCCCCTTCTTTTTCCACCCCCCAACTTGTATGTGTCTGTAGTTGTACCTACCTACCCGTCTGTCTGTGCCTCCTGCTATGTGTGGTTGTACCTACCTACCCGTCTGTCTGTGCCTCCTGCTATGTGTGGTTGTACCTACCTACCCGTCTGTCTGTGCCTCCTGCTATGTGTGGTTGTACCTACCTACCCGTCTGTCTGTGCCTCCTGCTATGTGTGGTTGTACCTACCTACCCGTCTGTCTGTGCCTCCTGCTATGTGTGGTTGTACCTACCTACCCGTCTGTCTGTGCCTCCTGCTATGTGTGGTTGTACCTACCTACCCGTCTGTCTGTGCCTCCTGCTATGTGTGGTTGTACCTACCTACCCGTCTGTCTGTGCCTCCTGCTATGTGTGGTTGTACCTACCTACCCGTCTGTCTGTGCCTCCTGCTATGTGTGGTTGTACCTACCTACCCGTCTGTCTGTGCCTGCTGCTATTTGGGGTTCATTACCAGTTCACGTAGCTGTCATTCATTCGTACAGCGTGTTAAAGACCCACCAGCAGATCCATTAGTGAAGATCATGGGTTTCACGTGTTTCCCCTCTCTCTCTGTAAGAAATCTTATTTTGTCCAGGTTTGACTCCCATACATGAAAACGAGACCCACCAGATCACGTGTCAAAATCACGGGTTTCACGTGTTTTCCCTCTTATAGCTGGTAAGAAATCTAGTTTTGACCAGGTTTGACTCCCATACAAAAGCCCCCAAATTGAAAACGAAACATCATTTTAAAGAGCAGCCTCAATTTGAAGTTGGGATATTTGTATGTAGGTCACACCCACAAAAAAACAAGGGACCTAATCGTGGTGCGTCAGTGTGTCTTTAAAGAGCAGCTTCGATCGTGTATGGGGAAGTTGTATGTGGGTCACACCTACCCAGAAAAAACCAAGGGAGTTAATCTTGCTGGGTCAGAGGGTCTTTAATTAATGGAATGATTGGGGCTTCACCAAACAAATTGTAAAGTCAATCTACATTGTCTCTCGGATAGGTTTTGTTTTTAAAGGTGCACCGTTAATTGTAGTCACAATGTTTTGGCTAATTAGTTGGATTGTCCAAATCATTAGTCTAGATTTGAATGACTTAAAAACAAAAAATCAAGACATTTTCAGTTTAGATTTTAGGGTTAGCCTGATCATCACTCGGATTTGGAGAATGTTCTTTAAAGTATTGAATTTGTTTTTGTTTTGTTTTTTCTCCTTCACATACGGAGGGTGAAATACCAAACGGTGCTATCGTCAGTCTGGGAAGAAAGCCCGCAGGTACCATCATCCATCTGTATTCCTATGTTCATGAAGGTGCCTGCTGGCTGTTACTTGACAATAAGGAAACTACATGTAGGCTACCATCTGTCTGTTACCTGAGAATAAGGAAACTACATGTAGGCTATCATCTGTCTGTTACCTGACAATAAGGAAACTACATGTAGGCTACCATCTGTCTGTTACCTGAGAATAAGGAAACTACATGTAGGCTACCATCTGTCTGTTACCTGAGAATAAGGAAACTACCATCTGTCTGTTACCTGAGAATAAGGAAACTACATGTAGGCTACCATCTGTCTGTTACCTGAGAATAAGGAAACTACATGTACCATCTGTCTGCTACCTGAGAATAAGGAAACTACATGTGCCATCTGTCTGTTACCTGAGAATAAGGAAACTACATGTGCCATCTGTCTGTTACCTGACAATAAGGAAACTACATGTAGGCTACCATCTGTCTGTTACCTGACAATAAGGAAACTACATGTACCATATGTCTGCTACCTGAGAATAAGGAAACTACATGTACCATCTGTCTGTTACCTGACAATAAGGAAACTACATGTAGGCTACCATCTGTCTGTTACCTGACAATAAGGAAACTACATGTGCCATCTGTCTGTTACCTGACAATAAGGAAACTACATGTACCATCTGTCTGTTACCTGACAATAAGGAAACTACATGTGCCATCTGTCTGTTACCTGACAATAAGGAAACTACATGTGCCATCTGTCTGTTACCTGACAATAAGGAAACTACATGTGCCATCTGTCTGTTACCTGAGAATAAGGAAACTACATGTACCATCTGTCTGTTACCTGACAATAAGGAAACTACATGTGCCATCTGTCTGTTACCTGACAATAAGGAAACTACATGTGCCATTTGTCTGTTACCTGACAATAAGGAAACTACATGTACCATCTGTCTGCTACCTGAGAATAAGGAAACTACATGTACCATCTGTCTGTTACCTGACAATAAGGAAACTACATGTGCCATCTGTCTGTTACCTGACAATAAGGAAACTACATGTGCCATTTGTCTGTTACCTGACAATAAGGAAACTACATGTGCCATTTGTCTGTTACCTGACAATAAGGAAACTACGTGTGCCATCTGTCTGTTACCTGACAATAAGGAAACTACATGTAGGCTACCATCTGTCTGTTACCTGACAATAAGGAAACTACATGTGCCATCTGTCTGTTACCTGACAATAAGGAAACTACATGTGCCATCTGTCTGTTACCTGAGAATAAGGAAACTACATGTGCCATCTGTCTGTTACCTGACAATAAGGAAACTACATGTGCCATCTGTCTGTTACCTGACAATAAGGAAACTACATGTGCCATTTGTCTGTTACCTGACAATAAGGAAACTACATGTGCCATCTGTCTGTTACCTGACAATAAGGAAACTACATGTGCCATCTGTCTGTTACCTGAGAATAAGGAAACTACATGTGCCATCTGTCTGTTACCTGACAATAAGGAAACTACGTGTGCCATCTGTCTGTTACCTGAGAATAAGGAAACTACATGTGCCATCTGTCTGTTACCTGAGAATAAGGAAACTACATGTGCCATCTGTCTGTTACCTGACAATAAGGAAACTACATGTGCCATCTGTCTGTTACCTGAGAATAAGGAAACTACATGTGCCATCTGTCTGTTACCTGACAATAAGGAAACTACATGTGCCATCTGTCTGTTACCTGACAATAAGGAAACTACATGTGCCATCTGTCTGTTACCTGAGAATAAGGAAACTACATGTGCCATCTGTCTGTTACCTGACAATAAGGAAACTACATGTGCCATCTGTCTGTTACCTGAGAACAAGGAAACTACATGTGCCATCTGTCTGTTACCTGACAATAAGGAAACTACATGTGCCATCTGTCTGTTACCTGAGAACAAGGAAACTACATGTGCCATCTGTCTGTTACCTGACAATAAGGAAACTACATGTGCCATCTGTCTGTTACCTGACAATAAGGAAACTACATGTGCCATCTGTCTGTTACCTGACAATAAGGAAACTACATGTGCCATCTGTCTGTTACCTGAGAACAAGGAAACTACATGTGCCATCTGTCTGTTACCTGACAATAAGGAAACTACGTGTGCCATCTGTCTGTTACCTGACAATAAGGAAACTACATGTGCCATCTGTCTGTTACCTGAGAATAAGGAAACTACATGTGCCATCTGTCTGTTACCTGACAATAAGGAAACTACATGTACCATCTGTCTGTTACCTGACAATAAGGAAACTACATGTACCATCTGTCTGTTACCTGACAATAAGGAAACTACATGTGCCATATGTCTGTTACCTGAGAACAAGGAAACTACATGTGCCATCTGTCTGTTACCTGACAATAAGGAAACTACATGTGCCATCTGTCTGTTACCTGAGAATAAGGAAACTACATGTGCCATCTGTCTGTTACCTGACAATAAGGAAACTACATGTAGGCTACCATCTGTCTGTTACCTGACAATAAGGAAACTACATGTGCCATATGTCTGTTACCTGAGAACAAGGAAACTACATGTGCCATCTGTCTGTTACCTGACAATAAGGAAACTACATGTGCCATCTGTCTGTTACCTGACAATAAGGAAACTACATGTAGGCTACCATCTGTCTGTTACCTGACAATAAGGAAACTACATGTGCCATATGTCTGTTACCTGAGAACAAGGAAACTACATGTGCCATCTGTCTGTTACCTGACAATAAGGAAACTACATGTGCCATCTGTCTGTTACCTGACAATAAGGAAACTACATGTGCCATCTGTCTGTTACCTGACAATAAGGAAACTACATGTAGGCTACCATCTGTCTGTTACCTGAGAATAAGGAAACTACATGTGCCATCTGTCTGTTACCTGACAATAAGGAAACTACATGTAGGCTACCATCTGTCTGTTACCTGAGAATAAGGAAACTACATGTGCCATATGTCTGTTACCTGAGAACAAGGAAACTACATGTGCCATCTGTCTGTTACCTGACAATAAGGAAACTACATGTGCCATCTGTCTGTTACCTGACAATAAGGAAACTACATGTACCATATGTCTGTTACCTGACAATAAGGAAACTACATGTGCCATCTGTCTGTTACCTGAGAACAAGGAAACTACATGTGCCATCTGTCTGTTACCTGAGAATAAGGAAACTACATGTGCCATCTGTCT
>CM065694.1:1211012-1213512 GCA_017654935.2 Phymorhynchus buccinoides
AAATCTTTGCAAGAATTTCTAGAGAGAAAAAAGGCAGGGAATGGACCAGTAAGATAGAAAGATAGCAGATGGCAGGAAGCAAAGGGAAAAGGCAGAGTCAAAGAGAGTGACAGATTAGAGGAAGTTACAAGCACAGAACTTCCAGAAGGTGGGGGAACTATTTGCATGAAAGACACCCCCACCACCACCAGGTCACAGGGAGAGACTCGTGGAAGGGGCGGGGTCGTCCAGCTCCCCGTATGGAGGCACGAGGCTTCCACCCACTGCCCCAAGAGGGGGGTGTATGACTGTGCACACTTTGGGTTCGGGGCTTATTGTCCAACTTGGTAACACCGTCGTCGTAAGTTTACTCCCAACTGAATCTGTAAGGGGCTGTGCAGATTACACGTGGAAACGCACGCGCTAACTTTTCTTTGTTTCTTTTGCTTAGTTGGGGATAAGCGCATGAGGTTTCCACGTACAATCATTGCTTCTTCTTCTTCTCCCTTCTTCTTCTTCTTCTTCTTCTTCTTCTTCTTCTTCCATCCTCCTCCTCCTCCTCCTTCCTACTTATTCTGTCCAGAGGTCTGCATCCTTCTTCTTCTTCCATCCTCCTTTATAAATGCCGCCTCCTCTTTCTGCTTTCTTCATCCTCCTCCTCTTCTTCTTCATCCTCCTCCTCCTCTTTCTTCTTCTTCATCCTCCTCCTCCTACTTCCTCTTCTTCTTCCTCCTCCTCCTCCTCCTCCTTCTCCTCCTTCTTCATTGTAAAAAGACCTTCAATATGCCTACATCTTTACCATTACAAAGTTCAATGAAATCAATCAATCAATCTTCTTCTTCTCCTCCTACTCCTTCTCCTATTCTTCTTCTACAAAAGCATGGAACGAGTAGCATGACTCGGACATAAGACTTGCTAAGGGCGACCACTGTGTACATACGATTGTTTAGGGATTGAACCCATAGTTGCATCCCTTCCTTAGCCGATTGCTCTCCAAGTACCAGTAGTAAATAATAAATATATTTACCAATGCAAGGGAAAGGGAAGAGTTTCCCCTGTTGGCAACAAGGTTATATTTTGTCGCTTTCTCTGTTTTGTCTGTCAGTCGGTTTGTGTATTTACAGTATAATTAGAATTATACACTCGTTTTGAAGGAAGGCTTTGGATGCCCTTTGGAAAATTGTATTTTCAGTTTTGAAGTAAAGCTGTATTCAAAAAACATTTGTTCTGTTTTCTTTCTGGCATGTTTGAAGGTTAGATCATAAAAAAGCTAGCACACAATGACAATAGCCGCGACATTCAGTTCGACCCATGAACAGTTCGATAGAAATAGCTATAAGCACTAGTCATTGTGCCCACGAACCAGATTCCCACCTATGGGTAAATAGCAACCCCGGCTAGATGGAGCTCGGCAAGCCCTGTTAAGGCAGAGAGAGAGAGAGAGAGAGAGAGAGAGAGAGAGAGAGAGAGGCGCTGACAGTTTAGAGACACATTATTGATGCACTTCTTTAAATAAATCGTCATGGGGTTTTCTGTTATGCATGCAAATGTGACATCCATTCATCCGTCGATAGTTAAGGCAATCCATCAAGGAGAAGGACGCTCTGATGTAAAACCTACGACCCGATCGAGGACCTCGCTGTCAGCGTCCCAGCTTGCTAGGCCATGGCGGATGAACCCTGGGTGTAAAGGGTGGAGTCAGTGCAGGGCACGCTGCTCTCCACCTACACACTCCACTGCACAGGCTCAAAGGCTTGCCCACGTTCCAACCAACTACTCCCAAAGCCCTGTAGCGATGGGACAGGGGCGAACACGACAGGTGGAAGATGGCACTGGCAGCCGCAGTTCCAATCCTGCATGCAGGCGGTTCAGGATATTGGTCGTCTGATGTTGACCTGGAGGCAACAACATCATTGGGCACACCCTGAATGACCAGGCAGCCCTTTGTAGGGAGAGCACTGCTCGCTCCTCACGGAGAGGGGCCTAGAGAATGTGGCTCAGACAAAGCTCGTCTCCTTCATCCCCAGTTGGCGAGCCGCCGTCAACGGGCATCTTCCAAAGCGGTCGAACACAAATGACAAAGAAATAAACAAGAACAAGGTAAGCTACCAATCCAACCCAAATGTGAATCTAGGACTGAAAGTCGCATGCTGGAACATCGGACCCATGCTTGATGCAGCAGACATAAATCATCCAGAACGTCGCTCAGCACTTGTTGCTCGAGAACTGTCCAGACTAAGCATCGACAGTGCCCCAAGAACTCCGCGGCGCAGTAATCACCACTCTCTACAAGAACAAAGGAGATAAATCTGACTGCTCAAATTACCGGGGGATTACTCTGCTGTCTATCACAGGTACAATCCTTGCTAGGATACTGCTAAACAGACTTGTGCCCACCATCGCCAATGACCACCTTCCATAAAGCCAGTGCGGCTTTAGAGCCGACAGAAGCACCACACACATGGTATGTGTCCTCAGACAGCTCCACAGGAAATGCCGGGGGCAAACTAAAGAGCTTTAC
>CM065694.1:1236012-1243512 GCA_017654935.2 Phymorhynchus buccinoides
CTCAAACCCTTACAACAACTTCAACACTCTGCTGCTAGAATGGTCTTCAAAGCCAAGCGTCTTCAACACACGTCGCCTCTACTTAAAGAGTTACATTAGCTACCCGTTCAACAAAGAATAAACTGCAAAGCTGCCTGTCTCTGCTATCAGATCATATCGGGAACAGCACCGCAATACCTCTCTGAGCTTCTTGAAATTTACGTTCCATCTCGATCTCTCCGCTCAGCAAATGACAATATGATTTTTCGGGAACGCGGAATAACACCGAATATACATTGCAGCCTAAGGCCGAATATACGATGCAGCCTAAAGCAGAAACAGTGCAAAGTGACAGTGCAGCTTAACATAGAAATATACAATGTCTCCTAACACCGAATGTACAGTGCAGCCTAAGACTGAATCTACGATGTAGCCTAATGCCGAAATGTACCATGTCGCCTAACACCGAATATACGGTGCTGCCTTAGACCGAATGTACGATGTAGCCTAATGCCGAAATGTACCATGTCGCCTAACACCGAATATACGGTGCTGCCTTAGACCGAATGTACGATGTAGCCTAATGCCGAACTGTACCATGTCGCCTAACACCGAATATACGGTGCAGTCTCTAACACCGAACCCCGCACTCCCCCCCCCCCCCCCCCTCTTTCTCTCTCTCTCTCTCTTTCTCTCGTTGGGTCGAAATTTTTGTGAACTTATGCTCGATTCGTCCAATAGCACCCCCCACCCCCAAGATCAAGTTAAATACTTTAAGATTACAATGGGAAAGCAGAATAACACCGAATATACATTGCAGCCTAAGGCCAAATATACGAATATGCAAGATATGGTGATCACTGTTAGGTTGCACTGTTATATTCCATGTCAGACTGAACTTTATATTCGGTGTTAGGCTGCAATGTATATTCGGTGTTAGGCAGCACTGTATATTTCGGTTTTAGGCTACACTGTATATTCGGTTTTAGGCTACACCGCATATTCGGTCTTAGGCTGCATGGCACATTTCGATTTTAGTCTGCATTTTACATTCTGTGTTGGGCTGCACTGTATATTCGGTCTTGGGCGACATGGTAACATTCAGTCGTAGTCTGTACTGTATATTCGGTCTTAGGCGACACGGTATAATTTTAAGGAAAATTCGATGTTAGGCGGCAATGTTACATTCGCCATGTTTTTTCGACCTTAGGCTGCATTGTAGATTCGGTGTTATTCCTGTCACCCGATTTTTCGAATACAAATATTTAAACGTGATAGGCACGGTGGTAGAGCTTTTACATCATCAGCAGTCAAACTCTGGAATTCATTGCCTTCTGCTGTCAGACATAGTCAATCTTTAGCATCGTTCAAAACAAATTTGAAAACCCATCTGTTCCGGCAGTCTTTCCAATAACACCCACATCTCCATGAGCACGTGTGCGCGCGTGTGTGTGTGTGTGTGTGTACATGCGTATGCGTGTGATTGTGTGCATGCGTGCGTACGTATGTGTGTGTGATTGTGTCATGTGTGTGTGTGTGTGTGTGTGTGTGTGTGTGCGCGCGCGCATGCGTGTGCGTGTGCGTGTGCGTGTGTGTGTGTGTGTGTGTGTGTGTGTGTGTGTGTGTGTGTGTGTGTGTGTGTGTGTGTGTGTGTGTGTGTGTGTGTGTGTGTGTGTGTGTGTGTGTGTGTGTGTGTGTGTGTGTGTGTGTGTGATTGTGCGATGTATGTCCGTATGTTTGTATGTATGTATGTTGTTTGTGTGCGTGTATGCGTGTATGTGTATGTATGTAATTTGTGAGCGTGTGCGCGAATGTGAGTGCGTGCGCCCACGGCCGCGCTTCCAAGCAGGTGTGTGTGTGTGAGTGTGTTGTGTGTGTTCTGTGTGGGTATATCTGCTTGCATGTGCATGAGTGTATGCGTTCGCAGGAGAGATTGTGTTCGGCTAGAGGGGGGGGGGGGGGGGGGGGGGGGGTTATGCGTGTGCGCGTGTTTGTATAAGTGTATGTTTGAGTAAGTTTGTGTGCGTTTCAGTGAGAATGTTTCTTCTGTGTGTTTGATGAAATGTGTGTGGGTCTCTGTGTGTATGTCTGTGTGCAAGAACGCGTTCACTCGCGTGAGTGCACGTACGTGCGTGTGTGTCTGTCGCGCGCGTGTGTGTGTCTGTTGTGCGTGTGTGAGTGTTTCAATGTTGATTGTAAAGCGCTTTGTGCTCGATAAAAAGCGCTATATAAATATACGTTTGTTTATTATTATTATTATTATTATTATTATTATTATTATTATTATTATTATGACGACGATGATGATAATGCTACTGCTGCTGCTGCTGCTGCTGCTGCTGCTGATGATGATGATAATGATGATGATAATGATGATGACAACGATCATGATGGTGATGATGATGATGATGATGACGATGATGATGATGATGATGATGACGACGATGATGAGTATGATGATGATGATGATGATGATGATGAATGATAACGACGATCGTGATGATGTTGATGATGTTGTTGTTTCGGCTACTACTGCCAAGAGAAGAAGAAGGAGTGTTGTTGCCGATTATGACAATGAGAAGAATGAGAAAGAATGAAGAGAAACAGAACATAGTGTTGTTGCCGATTATGACAATGAGGAGAATGAGAAAGAATGAGGAGAAACAGAACATAGTGTTGTTGCCGATTATGACAATGAGGAGAATGAGAAAGAATGAAGAGAAACAGAACATAGTGTTGTTGCCGATTATGACAATGAGGAGAATGAGAAAGAATGAGGAGAAACAGAACATAGTGTTGTTGCCGATTATGACAATGAGGAGAATGAGAAAGAATGAGGAGAAACAGAACATAGTGTTGTTGCCGATTATGACAATGAGGAGAATGAGAAAGAATGAGGAGAAACAGAACATAGTGTTGTTGCCGATTATGACAATGAGGAGAATGAGAAAGAATGAGGAGAAACAGAACATAGTGTTGTTGCCGATTATGACAATGAGGAGAATGAGAAAGAATGAAGAGAAACAGAACATAGTGTTGTTGCCGATTATGACAATGAGGAGAATGAGAAAGAATGAAGAGAAACAGAACATAGTGTTGTTGCCGATTATGACAATGAGGAGAATGAGAAAGAATGAGGAGAAACAGAACATAGTGTTGTTGCCGATTATGACAATGAGGAGAATGAGAAAGAATGAGAGAAACAGAACATAGTGTTGTTGCCGATTATGACAATGAGAAGAATGAGAAAGAATGAAGAGAAACAGAACATAGTGTTGTTGCCGATTATGACAATGAGGAGAATGAGAAAGAATGAAGAGAAACAGAACATAGTGTTGTTGCCGATTATGACAATGAGGAGAATGAGAAAGAATGAAGAGAAACAGAACATAGTGTTGTTGCCGATTATGACAATGAGGAGAATGAGAAAGAATGAAGAGAAACAGAACATAGTGTTGTTGCCGATTATGACAATGAGGAGAATGAGAAAGAATGAAGAGAAACAGAACATAGTGTTGTTGCCGATTATGACAATGAGGAGAATGAGAAAGAATGAAGAGAAACAGAACATAGTGTTGTTGCCGATTATGACAATGAGGAGAATGAGAAAGAATGAGGAGAAACAGAACATAGTGTTGTTGCCGATTATGACAATGAGGAGAATGAGAAAGAATGAAGAGAAACAGAACATAGTGTTGTTGCCGATTATGACAATGAGGAGAATGAGAAAGAATGAGGAGAAACAGAACATAGTGTTGTTGCCGATTATGACAATGAGGAGAATGAGAAAGAATGAAGAGAAACAGAACATAGTGTTGTTGCCGATTATGACAATGAGGAGAATGAGAAAGAATGAGGAGAAACAGAACATAGTGTTGTTGCCGATTATGACAATGAGGAGAATGAGAAAGAATGAAGAGAAACAGAACATAGTGTTGTTGCCGATTATGACAATGAGGAGAATGAGAAAGAATGAAGAGAAACAGAACATAGTGTTGTTGCCGATTATGACAATGAGGAGAATGAGAAAGAATGAAGAGAAACAGAACATAGTGTTGTTGCCGATTATGACAATGAGGAGAATGAGAAAGAATGAAGAGAAACAGAACATAGTGTTGTTGCCGATTATGACAATGAGGAGAATGAGAAAGAATGAAGAGAAACAGAACATAGTGTTGTTGCCGATTATGACAATGAATGAGAAAGAATGAGAAAGAATGAAGAATGAGAGAAACAGAACATAGTGTTGTTGCCGATTATGACAATGAGGAGAATGAGAAAGAATGAAGAGAAACAGAACATAGTGTTGTTGCCGATTATGACAATGAGGAGAATGAGATGAAGAGAAACAGAACAACAGCAAGGGCAAAAACAAAGAATACATATTAAAAGACAACAAGTAAAATCAATCAATATAGGAGCAAGAGCGTCAGCAGCTACAGCATCGTCACAGTAGGTCCTACATCAATTAGATATAGCATCAACAACTGCAACAGGGCCAGAGACAGCTTGAACTGAATGTTTCAATGAATATGACATCAAACCATCAACATAGGCAATAACCACCATCAGCAGCGCCATCATAACCACCGTCATCATGATCTTCATCATCATCATCAACTTCAGCATCGTCATCACAATCATCATGATCGTCATCATCATCATCAACAACATCATCATCATCATGATCGTCATCGTCGTCGTCGTCATCATCATCATCATCATCATCAACAACATCATCATCATCATTGCCATCACTATCATCTATTTTCATTATCATCATCAACACCATCGTCACCATCATGATCATCATCACCATCATCATGATCGTCATCGTCGTCGTCATCATCATCATCATCATCATCATCATCACCATCATCATCATAATTGTTCGTCATCATCATCATGATCATCATCTTTAAAAAAAAATCAGCATCATGATCGTCATCATCATCATCAACATAATCATCATCAGCCTCCTCATCATCATCAACATTATCTTCACCACCATGATCATGATCATCACCATCATTATTATCATCATCATCTCCATCATCAGATCGTCATCGTCATCATCATCATCAACCTCGTCATCATCATCATCCACTTTTTTTAAATTATTGTTATCGTCATCATCATCATAAACATTATCATCATCGTCATCATCATTATCCTCAACAACAGCCTCAGCATCATCATCATTATCTTTTGTTTTCTCCTTCTTCTTCGTCATCATCATCATCATCATCATGTTTTCATCCTCCTCATCCTCATCCACCTCATCGTCATCATCATCATCATCATCATCATCATGATCGTCATCCTCCTCATCAAAACAACTATCATCATAACCATTTATTCATTATCGTCATCATCATCATCATCATCATCATCATCATCATCATCATCATCATCGATGTAACATCATCATCATCACCATCATCATCTGTTTTGCATCATCATCATCATCGTTATCGTCATCCTCGTCATCAATACCACTGTC
This sequence comes from Phymorhynchus buccinoides, assembly GCA_017654935.2. NCBI lineage: Eukaryota > Metazoa > Mollusca > Gastropoda > Neogastropoda > Raphitomidae > Phymorhynchus > Phymorhynchus buccinoides. Next base: position 1,241,495 of record CM065694.1, read on the forward strand.
AACATCATCATTATCATCACCATCATCATCATCATCATCACCATCATCATCATCACCATCATCATCATCACCATCATCACCATCATCACCATCATCATCATCATCATCATCATCATCATCACCATCATCACCATCATCACCATCATAACCATCATCACCATCATCATCATCATCATCATCGTGATCGTCATCATCCTAATCAATACCACTGTCATTATCATCAACATCATCATCATCATCATCATCACCATCACCATCATCATCACCATCATCATCACCTTCATCATCATCATCATCATCATCATTTTTCTTCCCTTTTATTATCGTGCAGCCAATAAACGCGGACGGAAGTCACTCTGCGCCTCTACCTATCACCTTGACCTCTGCTTCCACTGAAACGTCCTTGTCTGACCAGCACTCTGCGCCTCTACCTGTCACCTTGACCTCTGCTTCCACTGAAACGTCCTTGTCTGACCAGCACTCTGCGCCTCTACCTGTCACCTTGACCTCTGCTTCCACTGAAACGTCCTTGTCTGACCAGCACTCTGCGCCTCTACCTGTCACCTTGACCTCTGCTTCCACTGAAACGTCCTTGTCTGACTGAAGACACCCGTGTAACCTTTCACTAATCATGCTGTAGCACAGATTTCAGAGGGGCATTTCATCTTTTTCTTTCAAGTATGTGATAACGAAATGGCAGTCTGTAAAATAGATTAAAGGTTAACTTGTCGATCTAAAATGTGCGACAGTGGAATTAAAGCTCTTGCGTTTTTATTTGAAAGAGCTTCTTTTAACAACGTTAAGAAATTATAATATTTACTTTTCTGTTCTTTTCTCCTTTAATAGATGTTTTATTACTAACACATGAAACCTGAGATAAACTTGATTATAAAATAAATTCATTGAAATATAATATCAAATAATTGCGTATAAAAATCACTATAATTCTGGATTTCAAAACTTCAGAGATGGTTTTTATTTCCTTAATATTAGAGTGATAGTTATGAATTTCGGTTTGCTACAGCAACTGTTTTGAGGAAACACTCCCGTTGCTGGCTTTGATTTAAATTGCACACACACACACACACACACACACACACAGACCCTCCCCTCTTGTTTTAATCGCATAAAATACACAGGCGACTATGAGAATTAAAAAGCATACAGCAACTGAAAAATGCCTAATTTCTAACAAAGTTATGTGTCGTTAATACGTTAATAAATACAACATTCAAATTTGTTTATATTTTCATCTTACATTCTGAGTAGAAGATGCATTTAAAACATGAGATAATGCGTAGTATGGCAGGCCGTGCATTCAAAATGTCCATTGTATTTATATTCAGACCGACTTCGTAGAAGAAGAAAAAAGGAAGCTAAATAATATATCTGTTTACTTAATATTGTTTAAGCTATTGTGAAATAAATTATTTTTCCGAATTAAATTCTCCTTGCATTCACCAATGAGTCATTCGTCTCTTTCGTCATAGTGAGTGACATTTCGCGCAAATGTGTTCGTATGCGTAACGCGTGTGTGTATGGTTGCCCGTGTGTGCATGCGAGTACGTGTATATGGAGAGAGAGAGAGAGAGAGAGAGAGAGAGAGAGAGAGAGAGAGAGAGAGAGAGAGAGAGAGAGAGAGAGAGAGAGAGAGAGTGTGTGTGTGTGTGTGTGCGTGTGTGTGTGTGTGTGCGTGCGTGCGCGTGTGCGTGCGTGTGTGTGTGTGTGTGTGTGTGTGTGTGTGTGTGTGTGTGTGTGTGTGTGCGCGCGCGCGCCCGCCTGCGTGTATGTGTATGATATATGTGTGTGTGATGTTTTGTATGTGCGGTGTGTGCATAGGCCTACGTGTGTACGTAAAGCACACGTACGTGCACACACACACACACGCACGCGCGCACACGCGCACACACACACACACTGGACCTTTTTCCACTTTTTTTCCTTTGTTTTCCTTTTGTGGTTTTACTTGAACCTGACATGCTCGCACGTGACTTGAACGTTTGTAGGTCTTGATTCAT
>CM065694.1:1268512-1296012 GCA_017654935.2 Phymorhynchus buccinoides
GCTGAACAGCATGTGTCAGGGGGGCAAAGCTGAACAGCATGTGTCAGGGGGGCAAAGCTGAACAGCATGTGTCAGGGGGGCAAAGCTGAACAGCATGTGTCAGGGGGGCAAAGCTGAACAACATGTGTCAGGGGGGCAATGCTGAACAGCATGTGTCAGGGGGGCAAAGCTGAACAGCATGTGTCAGGGGGGCAAAGCTGAACAGCATGTGTCAGGGGGGCAATGCTGAACAGCATGTGTCAGGGGGGCAATGCTGAACAGCATGTGTCAGGGGGGCAAAGCTGAACAGCATGTGTCAGGGGGGCAAAGCTGAACAGCATGTGTCAGGGGGGCAAAGCTGAACAGCATGTGTCAGGGGGGCAAAGCTGAACATGTGTCAGGGGGGCAAAGCTGAACAACATGTGTCAGGGGGGCAAAGCTGAACAACATGTGTCAGGGGGCAAAGCTGAACAACATGTGTCAGGGGGCAAAGCTGAACAACATGTGTCAGGGGGCAAAGCTGAACAACATGTGTCAGTGGGCAAAGCTGAACAACATGTGTCAGTGGGCAAAGCTGAACAACATGTGTCAGGGGGGCAAAGCTGAACAGCATGTGTCAGGGGGGCAAAGCTGAACAGCATGTGTCAGGGGGGCAAAGCTGAACAACATGTGTCAGGGGGGCAAAGCTGAACAGCATGTGTCAGGGGGGCAATGCTGAACAGCATGTGTCAGGGGGGCAATGCTGAACAGCATGTGTCAGGGGGGCAAAGCTGAACAGCATGTGTCAGGGGGGCAAAGCTGAACAGCATGTGTCAGGGGGGCAAAGCTGAACAACATGTGTCAGGGGGGCAAAGCTGAACAGCATGTGTCAGGGGGGCAAAGCTGAACAACATGTGTCAGGGGGGCAAAGCTGAACAGCATGTGTCAGGGGGCAAAGCTGAACAACATGTGTCAGGGGGCAAAGCTGAACAGCATGTGTCAGGGGGCAAAGCTGAACAACATGTGTCAGGGGGGCAAAGCTGAACAACATGTGTCAGGGGGGCAAAGCTGAACAACATGTGTCAGGGGGCAAAGCTGAACAACATGTGTCAGTGGGCAAAGCTGAACAACATGTGTCAGGGGGGCAAAGCTGAACAACATGTGTCAGGGGGGCAAAGCTGAACAGCATGTGTCAGGGGGGCAAAGCTGAACAACATGTGTCAGGGGGGCAAAGCTGAACAACATGTGTCAGGGGGCAAAGCTGAACAACATGTGTCAGGGGGGCAAAGCTGAACAGCATGTGTCAGGGGGGCAAAGCTGAACAGCATGTGTCAGGGGGGCAAAGCTGAACAGCATGTGTCAGGGGGCAAAGCTGAACAGCATGTGTCAGGGGGCAAAGCTGAACAGCATGTGTCAGGGGGCAAAGCTGAACAACATGTGTCAGGGGGCAAAGCTGAACAACATGTGTCAGTGGGCAAAGCTGAACAACATGTGTCAGGGGGCAAAGCTGAACAGCATGTGTCAGGGGGGCAAAGCTGAACATGTGTCAGGGGGGCAAAGCTGAACAACATGTGTCAGGGGGGCAAAGCTGAACAACATGTGTCAGGGGGCAAAGCTGAACATGTGTCAGGGGGCAAAGCTGAACAACATGTGTCAGGGGGGCAAAGCTGAACAACATGTGTCAGGGGGCAAAGCTCAGGGGGGCAAAGCTGAACATGTGTCAGGGGGCAAAGCTGAACATGTGTCAGGGGGGCAAAGCTGAACATGTGTCAGGGGGCAAAGCTGAACATGTGTCAGGGGAGCAAAGCCCCTGAAGCTGAAGCTTTTGTTTTATGTGGTAAGCTAAGCCTTAAAAACAGCATTAGAAATAGAACGGATATATTTGGTTCATTTTGCATTCACTCAGAAGAAGTAATATTAGCTCAGTTGGTTTCTTGTCTATCTGAAAAAAGTCCCCTTGGGCCATCCAAAAAAGCTGAAATTTGCTTAAAAGCTGACAAATCCCATGCCTGCATTCGGCGCTATTGCAGTTTGTGGCTTTGTGTTATACACGTGTCTTTTCTGTCGAATTAAAAACGAAAGACAACAACGACAAGCACTGAAGAAGAAAAAACAGAGCCTTTAAAACAGCAATGACAAAAGCCATTTCTGTCAACATTTGCAAGGCGTTTAGATAAGTATGCAGAGCTGTCCCACGACTTAGTTTCACTCTAACCTGTGTGGGCAGAAGACAGAACAACGATGGACATTAACGTAGGAGGATGGGGACAGATTGCACGATAACTATGTGGAAATAATCTTCTTCTTCTTCTTCTTCTTCTTCTTCCTCTTCTTCTTCTTCTTCTTCTTCTTCTTCTTCTTCTTCTTCTTCTTCTTCTTCTTCTTCTTCTTCTTCTCTTCTTCTTCTTCTTCTTCTTCTTCTTCTTCTTCTTCTTCTTCTTCTTCTTCTCCTCCTCTTCCTCCTCCTCCTCATTCTTCTAGTTTTTGTTGTTTTATTTGTTTTTGACCACTCCTTTTTGCAGGTAATACAGGATGGCGCACACAAATTGCGTCAGTCAAATTAAAATGCAAATTTAACGTGCGGTTCAGTCTTCATTATTTTTCTTTTTGTTTAATTTGTTATCGTCGTTGTTTTTGGCTGCAAATATTGTTGTTGTTGTCGGTTTTTGCTGCTGATATTGTTGTTGTCGTTGTCGCCCGTGGGGATACCGGGGGTCTTTCATAAAAAATAGTTCGCACGCCTTCTGGAAGGTCTGTGCTTGTAACTTCCTCTAATCTGCCACTCTCTTTGACTCTGCCTTTTCCCTTTGTTTTGTATCATCTGCTATCTTTCCGACTTTTCTCTTATTGGCCCATTATCCTGCCTTTTGAAAAAAATCTTCCAAATATTTTTTCTCCTTTGAGCTCCTCCGAAATCGGAATGTGTCAGCTGCACGCAGCGGGAAGACCAGTGAAAAGTGAAAACCTTACGCATTATGGCCTGGGAACGCAGAAGAAGAAGTTGTTGCTGTTGTTGCGAAGTTTATTCGATGTGCACTGCATATCCTTGTGTTGCAAACTCCTTCATTGAAAAAAGGACTAACAACAACAACAACAACAACAACAACAACAACAACAACCGAGGATGAAGTGGAAAAGGACAGTGAAAGGATAGACACGTGAGATAATCAGGGGCAAGCTGAGTCAGGCAAAGGAAAGGATAGACACGTGAGATAATCAGGGGCAAGCTGAGTCAGGCAAAGGAAAGGATAGACACGTGAGATAATCAGGGGCAAGCTGAGTCAGGAAAGTGAAAGGATAGACACGTGAGATAATCAGGGGCAAGCTGAGTCAGGAAAGTGAAAGGATAGACACGTGAGATAATCAGGGGCAAGCTGAGTCAGGAAAGTGAAAGGATACACACGTGAGATAATCAGGGGCAAGCTGAGTCAGGAAAGTGAAAGGATAGACACGTGAGATAATCAGGGGCAAGCTGAGTCAGGAAAGTGAAAGGATAGACACGTGAGATAATCAGGGGCAAGCTGAGTCAGGAAAGTGAAAGGATACACACGTGAGATAATCAGCGGCAAGCTGAGTCAGGCAAGGGAAAGGATAGACACGTGAGATAATCAGGGGCAAGCTGAGTCAGGAAAGTGAACGTTAGGGAGGGAAAGCACATCAAGGTGTGTAGAAACAAACTGGTATAATATAGTAAGACAAGTCATTGTGAAACTGACACTAAACTGACCCAAAGCCTATCCTTAACCCTATTAACCCAAACCTGAAACCGCCAAATACACAAAAGACAAAACATTACCAAATGACTGACTAATCTGACCGGAAGGACTCTATGTGCAGCATTGAACGGCTCGTTGCCTGACTGGCGCACACTAGTGTTTGATGGATGATAGGCTCGTTATGAAGGACTCTATGTGCAGCATTGAACGGCTCGTTGCCTGATTGGCGCACACTAGTGTTTGATGGATTATAGGCTCGTTATGAAGGACTCTATGTGCAGCATTGAACGGCTCGTTGCCTGACTGGCGCACACTAGTGTTTGATGGATTATAGGCTCGTTATGAAGGACTCTATGTGCAGCATTGAACGGCTCGTTGCCTGATTGGCGCACACTAGTGTTTGATGGATTATAGGCTCGTTATGAAGGACTCTATGTGCAGCATTGAACGGCTCGTTGCCTGACTGGCGCACACTAGTGTTTGATGGATTATAGGCTCGTTATGAAGGACTCTATGTGCAGCATTGAACGGCTCGTTGCCTGACTGGCGCACACTAGTGTTTGATGGATTATAGGCTCGTTATGAAGGACTCTATGTGCAGCATTGAACGGCTCGTTGCCTCACTGGCACACATTAGTGTTTGATGGATTATAACCTCGTTAACATTTATTTTTTTTAAACAATTTGAGTAAAGGCCACCGACCTATCTGCAAGGTCAAAACACGCGCGCACTCGCGCACGCGTATTCTCATGTTTGCAATATACGCGCGAACATAGCATACTCATGAAAACAGGTTAAAACAAATTAAAGCATGCATTTTTATTTTTTTAACAACTAAGACCTTTTTGACAGTTGGAATAATAATTATTCAAATTTCAAATTCTTCTTCTTTTTTTTTTCTTTTTTTTTTTGCTGTCCCATCTTCTGGGCTGTACAGTGGCGTTGCTCCCACGCCGCTCGTTCCGAATCCCAAGTCGCAGCTACACCCGGGTTTGTTCAAGTCGCAGAAACCGAGACCAGCAGTCCAAGGGGAGATAATTTATGTTAGGCCGTCAGGAGGCAACCAACCGAGGAGACACTGCACTTCTGCTGAGTCACCTCGGTGGAGTTCAATGGAGCCTGTTCAGGACACCACCTACTAAGCCCCCTACTGACGACACTATTCTCTTAGTCGCGGAGCCAGCGTGAGTGAGGTCCTCCTCCGAGGGCGCCACCACGACCGTCCACCGACAGCTCCCCAGAACACACTGATCCCAATGACTTTGACCCGAACGCACCAAGGCATAGACTGGATTGGAAACCGAAACTGAGGTCACCATGAGAGCAGGGCATGCAAAGCCACAGAATTTGAGACATTTTTTAATTTTATGATTGATGGAAAATGAGGCCGATGATAACGATGATGATGATACTATGGAGTTCCGTATCGGTCTGAGACTGCATGGCAGGGCTGTACTCTACGCTTCCTTTCATAATGATATCCCGGCGTTAACCAGGCCCGAGAACTACAGACACCTGCAGTGTTGGTCTTGCAATTAGAGCAACACTCTCAGAATCGCATCCGTTAAGCGGATGAAACTCGACTGTGTGGTTTCAGTCTTCCCATTGAGCCCATAGCCACTCACTCTGGGTAGGAGTCGGTCCAGGACCGAAAAAACCCTCGCCCCTGATGGGATTCGAACCCAAGACCTCCCAGCCAGCAGTCCGCGACGCTAACCACTACACCACGGCGGCTTATTCTTTCTTTCATTGCATAGAAAATGAGCATCGTCACGGAGCGAGTTATTTCCCTTTTTTAGTTTTCGGAGTAGCAGGGATAGTGTTGGTCTATGATCACATTTATTTTATGAAAAACAGAATCAGTGAATGAGCAAATTCAGTGGTCAAGGTTTCAGTCATGCCGTGTGAACCTCGAAAACTTGTCACAACTCAGTGGAAGCTGTGCTAAGAGGAGGAACAAAGGCTGTACGCGCACACAACATACAGATCTATATGTACGTGCACCAACACGAACATAATCACGCACGCACGCATGCGAGCGCATTCACACACACACACACACACACGCGCGCGCGCGCGCGCGCACGCACGCACGCACGCACGCACCCACCCACCCACACCACACACACACACACACACACACACACACAGAGACACACACACACACACACACAGACACACACACACACACACACACACACACACACACACACACACACACACAGACACAGACACACACACACACACACACACACACACACACACACACACACACACACACACACACACACACACACACACACACACACACACACACACACACACACACACACAGACACACACACACACACACACACACACAGACACAGACACACACACACACACACACACACACACACACACACACACCACACACACACACACACACACACACACACACACACACACACACACACACACACACACACACACACACAACACACACACACACACACACACACACACACACACACACACACACACACACACACACACACATACACACACAACACACACACACACACACACACACACACACACACACACACACACACACACACAGACATACACACACACACACACACACAGACACACACACACACACACACACACACACACAGACACACACACACACACACACACACACACACACACACACACACACACACACACACACACACACACACACACACACACACACACACACACACACACACACACACACACACACACACACACACACACACACACACACACACACACACACACACACACACACACACACAACTTGATGAACGGGTTTCTGATCATGTACATGTTTTCCTCATCAGCCAAGCACACACACACACACACACACACACACACACACACACACACACACACACACACACACACACACACACACACACACACACACACACACACACACACACACACACACACACACACACACACACACACACACACACACACACACACACACACACACAACTTGATGAACGGGTTTCTGATCATGTACATGTTTTCCCGATCAGCCAAGCACACACACACACACACACACACACACACACACACACACACCACACACAGAGAGAGAGAGAGAGAGACAGAGAGAGAGAGAGAGAGAGAGAGAGAGAGAGAGAGAGAGAGAGAGAGAGAGAGAGAGAGAGAGAGAGAGAGAGAGACACACACACACACACACACACACACACAGAGAGAGAGAGACACACAGACACACACACACACACACACACACACACACACACACCACACACACACACACACACACACACACAGACACAGACACACACACACACACACACACACACACACACACACACACACACACACACACAACTTGATGAACGGGTTTCTGATTATGTACATGTTTTCCTCATTTTGGTGTAAGTATTCCCCTCATGGTAAACTCTGCTGTTGGTGTAAGTATTCCCCTCATGGTAAACTCTGCTGTTGGTGTAAGTATTCCCCTCATGGTAAACTCTGTTGTTGGTGTAAGTATTCCCCTCATGGTAAACTCTGCTGTTGGTGTAAGTATTCCCCTCATGGTAAACTCTGTTGTTGGTGTAAGTATTCCCCTCATGGTAAACTCTGCTGTTGGTGTAAGTATTCCCCTCATGGTAAACTCTGCTGTTGGTGTAAGTATTCCCCTCATGGTAAACTCTGTTGTTGGTGTAAGTATTCCCCTCATGGTAAACTCTGCTGTTGGTGTAAGTATTCCCCTCATGGTAAACTCTGCTGTTGGTGTAAGTATTCCCCTCATGGTAAACTCTGCTGTTGGTGTAAGTATTCCCCTCATGGTAAACTCTGCTGTTGGTGTAAGTATTCCCCTCATGGTAAACTCTGCTGTTGGTGTAAGTATTCCCCTCATGGTAAACTCTGCTGTTGGTGTAAGTATTCCCCTCATGGTAAACTCTGTTGTTGGTGTAAGTATTCCCCTCATGGTAAACTCTGCTGTTGGTGTAAGTATTCCCCTCATGGTAAACTCAACTCTGTTGTTGGTGTAAGTATTCCCCTCATGGTACTCAACTCTGCTGTTGGTGTAAGTATTCCCCTCATGGTAAACTCAACTCTGTTGTTGGTGTAAGTATTCCCCTCATGGTAACTCAACTCTGCTGTTGGTGTAAGTATTCCCCTCATGGTAAACTCAACTCTGTTGTTGGTGTAAGTATTCCCCTCATGGTAACTCAACTCTGCTGTTGGTGTAAGTATTCCCCTCATGGTAAACTCAACTCTGCTGTTGGTGTAAGTATTCCCCTCATGGTAAACTCAACTCTGTTGTTGGTGTAAGTATTCCCCTCATGCATTAACTCAACTGCTGTTGGTTAGTATTCCCCTCATGGTAAACTCAACTCTGGTTGTTGGTGGAAGAAGTATCTCCCCTCATGCATGCACAACTGGTTATTATTGGGGGTGAGAAGAGGAAGGGAAGGGAACTGCACTGCGAGATGGTGGAGATAATGGGGGGGGGGGAGAGAGAAGAAGGGAAGGGAACTGCACTGCGAGATGGTGGAGATAATGGGGGGGGGGGGGGAGAGAAGAGGAAGGGAAGGGAACTGCACTGCGAGATGGTGGAGATAATGGGGGGGGGGGGGGAGAGAGGAGGAAGGGAAGGGAACTGCACTGCGAGATGGTGGAGATAATGGGGGGGGGGGGGAAGGGGGGGAGCACTGCGAATGGTGGAGGAATGGGGGGGGGGAACTGCACTGCGAAGATGGTGGAGAGATAATGGAGGGGGGGGGGGGGGGGGGAGAAGAGGAAGGGAAGGGAACTGCACTGCGAGATTGTGGAGATAATGGGGGGGGGGGGAGAGAGGAGAGGAAGGGAAGGAACTGCACTGCGAGATGGTGGAGATAATGGGGGGGGGGGGGGAGAAGAGGAAGGGAAGGGAACTGCACTGCGAGATGGTGGAGATAATGGGGGGGGGGGGGGAGAAGAGGAAGGGAAGGAAACTGCACTGCGAGATGGTGGAGATAATGGGGGGGGGGGGATGGTGGTGGAGAGAAGAGGACGGGAAGGGAACTGCACTGCGAGATGGTGGAGATAATGGGGGGGGGGGGGAGAGAAGAGGAAGGGAAGGGAAGGGAACTGCACTGCGAGATGGTGGAGATAATGGGGGGGGGGGGGGAGAGAAGAGGAAGGGAACTGGGAACTGCACTGCGAGATGGTGGAGATAATGGGGGGGGGGGGGGGGGGAGAGAAGAGGAACGGGGAAGGGAACTGCACTGCGAGATGGTGGAGATAATGGGGGGGGAGGGGGGGGGGGGGGGGCGGGGGGGGAGGGGAGAGAGTGGGGGCGATGGAAGGGAAGGGAACTGCACTGCGAGATGGTGGAGATAATGGGGGGGGGGAGAGAAGAAGGAAGGGAAAGGGAACTGCACTGCGAGATGGTGGAGATAATGGGGGGGGGGGGGGAGAGAAGAGGAAGGGAAGGGAACTGCACTGCGAGATGGTGGAGATAAGGGCGTGTGGGGGGGGGGGGGGGGGGGAGAAGAGGAAGGAAAGAGGAGGGAACTGCACTGCGAGATGGTGGAGATAATGGGGGGGGGGGGGGAGAAGAGGAAGGGAAGGGAACTGCACTGCGAGGATGGTGGAGATAATGGAAGGGGGGGGGGGGGGAGAAGAGGAAGGGAAGGGAGGAAGGGGAACTGCACTGCGAGATGTGGAGATAATGGGGGGGGGGGGGGGAGAAGAGGAAGGGAAGGGAACTGCACTGCGAGATGGTGGAGATAATGGGGGGGGGGGGGGGGAGAAGAGGAAGGGAAGGGAACTGCACTGCGAGATGGTGGAGATAATGGGGGGGGGGGGAGGGGGGGGGGGAGAATGGTGGAGAGGTTGCGGGCTTTGTTGTCTCTATTACGCCCCGCCCCCCCACCCGCTAGGATGTTCGCATTGAAGATGTTCGCATTGAAGATGTTCACTGAGAAGCAACATTCTGTCATTCTCGGGGGAAAACGGATAGGGTTAGGACCAGCCTAGGATTATTTTCATAAGCTGAAAGAAACAGACTTTGAGATTGAGGGTCGTGTACATGAGGGGAGGGGGTGGTCTAAAGAACAAGTTTGCCGAGCGGTAAACAGGGCAGTAAGAAAGCGGCTAAGCGAGACCTCAAACGAGGGTCAAAGACAAACCACGAGCGGTAAGCAGGGCAATAAGAAAGCGGCTAAGCGAGACCTCACGAAACGCAATAAGAAAGGGCGAGACCTCAAAGACAAAGACAAACCACGAGCGGTAAACAGGGCAATAAGAAAGCGGCTAAGCGAGACCTCAAACGAGGGTCAAAGACAAATCACGCGCGCGCATCGCGGCGCATACGTCACGAGCAGCTAAAAACGTCTCCGTCACGACTCATCTTGTCAACATGCCGCATGTTTCGCTATAAAGGGCAAAACCCTCGCGCCACTCCTCGCGAAATAAAAATAAAAAAATAGCCAGCATTATTAATTTCCGCACAGACAGTGAGTGTGTGAGGTAAAAGATAAGCCAGGGAGGCACAACAAGGCTGTTGCGTCCATGTAGAAAGTCTTCTCCTTTGGCAACAAAAAGACGTCTTGTCTGTTTAGCTCATTATTCTTCTGACGCGGACCGGATCTGTTGTTTGACTTTCTTGGAAGAAAAAATTGAACAAAGGGAAACGGTGGTCTGTGAAAACAATGTTGGTGCCGATTAGTCCTGATAATGTTCTGCAGATTGAAGGTGAGTTGATTCCATGCCGTTTGGGTTCGATGCAAATAATCCATGATCATTGAGTAAGATTTTTTTTTTTTTTTTTTTTTTTTGGGGGGGTACTTGTTATGTGCTCTCTTTCTCCACCAAGGTATTTATATTTTTCTGTTGGTGGTAGTTCGCTTTTCTGGTCTGTCTTGTGAACATGATTTCGATGGCTTGGAGTCAAAACGGACTATCTTTAGATAGTCCATTGATATATTATTGAACTTATTACGAAAACTAATAGCTTGTATAAAAGAAAAGACTGCTGAAATATAAAAAGCAAAACCCCCTTTTTATTATTGTTTGATACAAGTTTGTGCAATAAATCCAATAATATGTCAGTGGACTGTCTAAGGATAGTCCGTTTTGACTTCTAGCCATCGATTAGTTTCCAGTGTTGTGAACATTTGGTTTTTTTAAATTTCATAGCAGCTAACGGAGAATGTAAGCCTAGGTAAAGATTAAATCATTAAAGTAAAGCTTATGTATTGGTAACGAAGGTCGGAGGTTTAGGAGTGAGCGCTAAAGGGGGTATTCGAGGACTTTTCACTCAATCTATCTTGAGCTCATTTCCAAAGTACACGACTTCGATACGTTTAAAGACCCAACCCACCAGGTCACGTGTCACAAACACGGGTTTCACGTGTTATCCCTCTAATAACTGGTACAAAAATCTTGTTTTGACCAGGTTTGACTCCCATACAAATGTCCCCAAATTGAAAGAGCAGCCTCAATTTGAAGTTGGGGACATTTGTATGTGGGTCAGAGCTACCCGGAAAAAAACGAGGGACTTAATCGTGGTGGGTCAGTGTGTCTTTAAGAACGTTAGTTAAAGTGAATTATATCTAAAGCTAATTGTAAAGTGTTAAATCATACCTCATCTCATGTTTTGATGTGATTATAGACGCGTCGTCAGATCAGACGGATGGATGGACGGATGAATGGAGGTCACATGTGCATGCATAACAGAAAACCCCATGACGATTTATTTAAAGAAGTACATCAATCATGTGTCTCTAGACTGTCAACGCCTCTCTCTCTCTCTCTCTCTCTCTCTCTCTCTCTCTCTCTCTCTCTCTCTTCTCTCTCTCTCTCTCTTCTCTCTCTCATCTCTCTCTATCTCTCTCTCTCTCTCCCTCTCTCTCTCTCTCTCTCTAACTCTAACTCTCGTCTCTCTATCTCTCTCTCTCTCTCTCTCTCTCCTCTCTCTCTTCTCTCTCTCTCTCTCTCTCTCTTTCTCTGTTTCGATTATAATCAACGACTATATCAATCAGTTCAAGGTGTCACTCCCACGCCAATCGTCCATTGATTCACACGCCTAGCGCGTGAGGCCTGCTGACCCCTATCTTTAAAATAGCCACCAGGGCCTCTTTATAGTAACAGACAGGTAAACAGTTCTTCAGGTGGGGTCGTTTCAATATGACCCCGTCTCTATGTGTCCCCGTCTCTATGTGTCCCCGTCTCTAAGTGTCCCCGTCTCTATGTGTCCCCGTCCCGTCTCTATGTGTCCCCGTCTCTAAGTGTCCCCTATATGTCACTATATGTCCCCCCGTCCCCGTCTATATATCCCCGTCTCTATATGTCCCCGTCTCTATGTCCCATATATGTCCCCGTCTCTATATGTCCCCGTCTCTAAGTGTCCCCTGTCTCTATATGTCCCCGTCTCTATATGTCCCTGTCTCTATATGTCCCTGTCTCTATATGTCCCTGTCTCTATATGTCCCCGTCTCTATATGTCCCTGTCTCTAAGTGCCCCCTGTCTCTATATGTCCCCCCGTCTCTAAGTCCCCGTCTGTGTCCCCGTCTCTATATCTATATGTCCGTCTCTATATGTCCCCGTCTTTATATGTCCCCGTCTCTATATGTCCCCGTCTCTATATTGTGTCCCCCCGTCCCCCCCGTCTCTATATGTCCCGTCTCTATATGTCCCCCCGTCTCTAAGTGTCCCCGTCTCTATATGTCCCTGTCTCTATGTGTCTCCATGTGTCCCCTATATGTCTCTATATGTCCCCGTCTCTATATGTCCCCGTCTCTATATGTCCCCGTCTCTATATGTCCCCCCGTCTCTAAGTGCCCCCTGTCTCTATATGTCCCCCGTCTCTAAGTGTCCCCGTCTCTATATGTCCCTGTCTCTATATGTCCCCGTCTCTACGTGCCCCCTGTCTTTATGTGTCCCCGTCTCCATGTGCCCCCTGTCTCTATATTATGTCCCCTTGTGTTAGGGTTAAGGTTTTGCTTATGGATAGGGTTAAGGGATAATTGTTTGTGTTTGTGTTAGGATGGGGTCAGGGTTAGGAAAAACACAGATTGTAAAGATATAAGATGGGGACAATTAGACACGGGGACACGTATAGACACGGGGACATAGAGAGACGGGGGACACATAGAGACGAAATTGGTGACACGTAGCCTATAGGTTATTATGGTTTGGGGTGAAAACACAAATACCTTTAATATAGTATTTAAGACAGCGATACATAGAGAAAGGGACACATAGAGACAACATTGGTGACGCATAGAGGCGGGGACACGTAGAGACGGGGGACACATAGAGACAACATTGGTGACACATAGAGACGGGGACACACTAAGACGGGGTCATATCACTACATAAGCAATCAGATTTGTTTCGTTAAACTCAGTGGCGCAGAACGTGGGTCGCGATGACGTCAGCTGGCTATGACGAAACGACTCGGGTTTTACTGCGTAACTTTAATCGAAGAGGCTTTACAAACTTGACTCATTTCCGGGAAGCTGTGAAAACTATGGCCCCTTAACCCTAATACAGCCCGCCCATCTTTTGACACTTGTGCCTTTTTCTTGATGTCTCCTTATTACCTAACTTTGTCTGGCGTTATCGGTTAGAAAAAGACGAGAAACGATCTTTCATTTTATGCGAGTAATTTATTATCAATAGGTCATCACCGAACCTTTAAAGATACACTGACCCACCACGATTAAGTCCCTTGGGTTTTTTTCTTGGTAGCTGTGCGTCGCTAATCGCGAATACACAGGCCTGTAACTGTTACTATACTCTATTCACGATGGCGACGAGCTGTGGCCCATATTCAAATGCCCCCAACTTGAAATTGAGGCTGCTCTTTAAAATGATGTTTCGTTTTCAATTTGGGGGCATTTGTATGGCAGTCAAACCTGGTCAAAACAATATTTCTTACCAGCTATAAGAGGGAAAACCCGTGATTTGGACACATGGTCTGGTGGGTCTTTAAAGATTGACGGAGCAAACAGTAATCTTACTATTTTTTCTCACCCACATAATTTATAGTCCTAAACCAACCTATAACATGAGTCTTTTTTTTCTAGATGCTCAGGTATGTAATAATGGGGGTATACTTCCACCGGAACAAATGACTACAAGTGTGTCTGTCTGTCTGTCTGTCTGCATACACGTATTAGAGACTATGTCATGGAGACATTTGGAATCCGGGAAAAATGTTATAGAAATCACGAGAAACTCGAAACTCGAATGTTTATTGAGGATAACTAAATAAGCACAAAATATGGCTTTTTTTCATCAGGTCCTCGTACGAGAGAGAGAGAGAGAGAGAGAGAGATCCAGGAGAGAGAGAGAGAGAGAGAGAGAAGAGAGAGAGAGAGAGAGAGAGAGAGAGAGAGAGAGAGAGAGAGAGAGAGAGAGAGACTTGGCACTTGACACTTGACACTTGAAAACTTTATTACGCAAGGATTGAGATTTTAGGCCAGGCCTATTCTTACAATCTGTCCTTGAGAGAGAGAGAGAGAGAGAGAGAGAGAGAGAGAGAGAGAGAGAGAGAGAGAGAGAGAGAGAGAGAGAGAGAGAGAGAGAGAGAGAGAGAGAGAGAGAGAGAGAGAGACAGACAGACAGACAGACAGACAGACGGACAGAATGAAAGAGAGAGACAGACAGAGAATGAGAGGAGGCGCACAGTCATCTAGGTCACGCTTAAATTTTAACCATTTCGCCGCCAGCCATTTTTCAGCCCCAAAATACCATTAAACTTAATTGGGTAGAGAAAATAAAATAGCTGCAATATTGCAAATTCCTCTGTGACATACATAGCATGAGGCCTATCCTTACCTCCCAAATTTAAGAAAATAGGGTCTTTGGATAACAGGCCCTGATTTGATGCCTGTTAGTGACATGGGTGTTAAACCATTGTGGTGCTAAAATGCGACAATGGCAGTGAAAGGGTTAAATAACCATTGTGATGAATATTTTCCCGATTTTTGCCAAATCTCGGGAAGATTCCGAATGTTCCGGAATTACAAATTTCCACGTGACATATATATTATGATGTTCCACTGGAACGAGGCTATTTCATTGGTAGTGATGACATACTGCATGGTGGTTTCTGTTTCATTGGTAGTGATGACATACTGCATGGTGGTTTCTGTTTCATTGGTAGTGATGACATACTGCATGGTGGTTTCTGTTTCATTGGTAGTGATGACATACTGCATGGTGGTTTCTGTTTCACTGGTAGTGATGACATACTGCATGGTGGTTTCTGTTTCACTGGTAGTGATGACATACTGCATGGTGGTTTCTGTTTCACTGGTAGTGATGACATACTGCATGGTGGTTTCTGTTTCACTGGTAGTGATGACATACTGCATGGTGGTTTCTGTTTCACTGGTAGTGATGACATACTGCATGGTGGTTTCTGTTTCATTGGTAGTGATGACATACTGCATGGTGGTTTCTGTTTCACTGGTAGTGATGACATACTGTATGGTGGTTTCTGTTTCACTGGTAGTGATGACATACTGCATGGTGGTTTCTGTTTCATTGGTAGTGATGACATACTGTATGGTGGTTTCTGTTTCACTGGTAGTGATGACATACTGCATGGTGGTTTCTGTTTCATTGGTAGTGATGACATACTGCATGGTGGTTTCTGTTTCACTGGTAGTGATGACATACTGCATGGTGGTTTCTGTTTCATTGGTAGTGATGACATACTGTATGGTGGTTTCTGTTTCACTGGTAGTGATGACATACTGTATGGTGGTTTCTGTTTCACTGGTAGTGATGACATACTGCATGGTGGTTTCTGTTTCATTGGTAGTGATGACATACTGCATGGTGGTTTCTGTTTCACTGGTAGTGATGACATACTGCATGGTGGTTTCTGTTTCATTGGTAGTGATGACATACTGCATGGTGGTTTCTGTTTCATTGGTAGTGATGACATACTGCATGGTGGTTTCTGTTTCATTGGTAGTGATGACATACTGCATGGTGGTTTCTGTTTCACTGGTAGTGATGACATACTGCATGGTGGTTTCTGTTTCTGTTCTGCCAAAGATTGTGCCCAGTCATTTATGTCACGCGCAGTTTATTATTAATAACTTTAGCTAATTATAATGGTTTGTTTGTGCCGAGTCAACACTTCTGCAAACAACGAACGGAGGTAACATTTTCAATAAAAAGCATAATTCTGCTTTGCTCGTAAAAGGGATAAGGTTAGAATCAGGTTGGGGGTTATAGTTTCATAAAACTGAAAGAACCACACCCTGAGATTGGAAGCCATAAACATGAGGGGATGGGGGGGGGGGGGGTATAAACATCATCTTTTGCATTCATGTAGGCCTACCAGAAAGTGTAGATTGCCACGCGACTTGAACAAAGGTCTGTTCGCGTCTCTCTTTCCCTCTGTTTGTGGGTTGTTTTTTTACCGGTCGTGTGTTTATTAGCATGCCTTTTTTGTATTATTAAAAGTCAGAGACTGTCTGTCATACGTAGAGCCCACCGCTGGGGCGAGTGTGAACGGCTTGGGCATCAACATGTTTATGATGGAAGTAAAAGTGGTAGGTGGGTTTGGGACATTCCTGGCCCATCCAGGGAATTGTTTTAAGGTTGGCCACGTTTGAACTTAAGGGACACTGAGGAAGCGGATTGTTTGTCATTAAGATGAAAGCCAGGGAAAGCGCAAACTGCTGCGAAATTGGGGGAAACCCAGTTTTAACTGAAAGAAAATATAAATGATGATACAAAGCGACCTATGTGGGAAATTACTTTAAAACTAACAAACAAATACTAACTCGCTAACAAGCCAATCAGTACACAAGCTGAAAAGATCAATTGTTATAAGATATCTGAGGGATTACAGTCTGTTTATAAACGTTTTAGGTATTGCTCATAGCGTCAATGTCATGCCAACTTTGAATGAGAGAACCAGCAATAGTCTAACAACAAACAAGCAAGGGTAATGTCAGCGTTACAATTCTTGTTATGCATTAGAGTCTTAAAATAGAATACCGTTAATTTATCAAGAATTGAATAGGAGTGCGGAAAAGATATAAGCATGCATAGTGCGCAAATCCAGTTAACTTTCCTTTATTGCCTCCTAACATTTAAAGGCAACCAGCAGACAAGGGGAGGGGGCTAATTTAAGAACGCATAGTATCTAAGGTACATTGGCCCAAATAGGCCTCTAAGAACACCTTAAGCCTTGGATCATAACATGCTATAAAAGTAATTTATTATATGTTTTAATATATGTTTTCCCTTAATAATTTGACCTCATTAGCGTCAGTCCATGGGTTGATAAAGAGGGCCGGGCTCCTCGACATATCTGGCTCTATTAAGTGGTGTTTGGTTTGTTGTTGTTGTTTGTCATTATGCTATAAAAGTAACTTGCATTCCTTGTCCATGAAGGCACAGTTACAGTTCACCCCAACATGATGTATGAGCCTTTCGGTCCATGGACCATGGCCCACATTTAAAAGCATCATCTAGCGCGGTTCGCAGAAGGCAAGGGTCCTGCAGTAACTAGCATCAATCCGGGCAAGTACAACTGTGTAGTGACACTAGAAAATGGATGACCCAGAAATTAGGGGGATGAAAATAAAACTAACAAACTAATGATTAGGATCCTGAAGATGGTGCAGCTGTTGGCTGGGTGGGTGGGTGTGTTCAAAAGGTGCATGTTCGTGCTAGGGAATACAAAGAAAGTACGTACCATTTCAGGCCGAAACGATCGATTACACGACTGGATGACTTTCTGCTTAACGTCCTCCGGTCTGGAACAGACACATAATATGGGACATTAGAAGATATAAAGATGGTGGGAATGATCCTGGAGGCAATGCCCGGAGGCAGTGCAACATTAGGAAAGTTCCGAATTTTTAACAATACAGATATAGAACACACGATTACACGACTTCATTGTCACAACCCTTTTAAATCAAGCAATTAACACATAGGATATAATGGAGTAATTTGTATAAGTGTATGTGCGTTTGTGTGAATCTGTGAGTCTGTGAATGTGCTTTTTATGACTTATTATGTTTGGGTTTGGGTTGTTTGGTTGTTGCCTACCTGTCTGGTTGTCTGTGTTGTGTGTG
The DNA here is from genome assembly GCA_017654935.2 of Phymorhynchus buccinoides. Taxonomy (NCBI): domain Eukaryota; kingdom Metazoa; phylum Mollusca; class Gastropoda; order Neogastropoda; family Raphitomidae; genus Phymorhynchus; species Phymorhynchus buccinoides. The sequence continues at coordinate 1,286,306 of CM065694.1, forward strand.
GTTAGATGGTAGCCTACCTCAGCCCTATCCATCATCTCTTTCATTAATGATCTGACGACCAGCCTGCGATGTCTCCCCCGTCCCTATCCTCCCGTTCCCTCCAACTCCCCCTCCCCGGCATCCCTCAACCCACCCCCACCCCTACACGCACTTAGCCTTTCCTTCCCACTGTAACACTGTCACCTCTTCGTATCAAAGCATGCCTGCCCGTCCTCTCTCTCTCTCAGTCTTTGGTTGTCTCTGTCTATTTATGTCTGTCTGTCTCTTTATCTCTGTCTCTCTCTATCTCTATCTCTAGGTTTCTCTCTCTCTCTCTCTCTCTCTCTCTCTCTCTCTCTCTCTCTCTCTCTCTCTCTCTCTCTCTCTCTCTCTCTCTCTTTCTATCTCTCCGTCTCTGTCTCTGTCTCTGTCTCTGTATCTCTCTCTCTCTCTCTCTCTCTCTCTCTCTCTCTCTCTCTCTCTCTCTCTCTCTCTCTCTCTCTCTCTCTCTCTCTCTCTCTCTCTCTCTCTCTCTCTCTCTCTCTCTCTCCTCTCTCTCTCTCTCTCTCTCTCTCTCTCTCTCTCTCTCTCTCTCTCTCTCTCTCTCTCTCTCTCTCTCTCTCTCTCTCTCTCTCTCTCTCTCTCTCTCTCTCTCTCTCTCTCTCTCTCTCTCTCTCTCTCTCTCTCTCTCTCTCTCTCTCTCTCTCTCTCTCTCTCTCTCCCCCCCTCTCTCCATCTTTCTCTCCCTCCATTTCCCATTCTCTCATATGAGCTAATGGCCGAACTATATATAAAATTAATGTTATTTGGTAAAAATGTGTCCCCCCCCCCCTCTCTCTCTCTCTCTCTCTCTCTCTCTCTCTCTCTCTCTCTCTCTCTCTCTCTCTCTCTCTCTCTCAGTCTCTCTCTCTCTCTCTCTCTCTCTCTCTCTCTCTCTCTCTCTCTCAGTCTCTCTCTCTTCCTTGACAAGGAATATTAGTCAGCCTTGTTATGCACTTGAAATAGTGTGTTATCTCTTAGAAACCAATGACAGTAGCTAAAATCAGACAGACGGCTGGCGGGGGAGGGGGGGGGGGGGGGCATAGGGAGATGAGAGCATGGGCAAATGCAGGTAAAGAAAACAACAGACAGAATGGGACAGGAGAGAAGGGGGGGGGGGGTGATTAATGTACCCAATAAAACAAAAGATCGTAGAGATTTCGATAACACTGGAGTTGCCTTTGTGAACACGAATTTTAAAAAAAAATCCTATTTGTTGAAGACAGACAGACAGAAAGAATGAATGAATGGATGGATGGATGAATGAATGAATGAATGAATGAATGAATACCACAATCCTTGAATGGTCAACTTAGGACGCTGATTTCACCGCCAGGGGGCAGTCAAACCAGTAGGGGCTTAGCGCGCGGATATTCTTAGATGGGCGTAGTGAGAGAGAGAGGGAGATGAGTCCCGCCTCTCCTCTCTCTCTCTCTCTCTCTCTCTCTCTCTCTCTCTCTCTCTCTCTCTCCTCTCTCTCTCTCTCTCTCTCTCTCTCTCTCACTACCCCCAACTAAGAATATAACGCGCTAAGCCCCTACTGGTTTGACTGCTCCCTGGCGGTGAAATGTGAGTCCTAAGCTGCTCATTAAAGAGGCAACCTACATTACACAACGTCCAAACACGGTTTTTTTACGTAGTGAGAAAGACCTTTCGATTTCATTTGTTCATCGATGTTATGTACAGATTTTAATCTCTGTAGCCGTTAACACTTTTCGGGCGCTGTCGACTAAAAGGGTTAAGGGGCTAAAACGCCCCAAGGGCTTCAAACTGACGAGTGTGAAGGGACTAAAGTGGGATGAATCCCTCGCCCCTCCACAACACCCACCGCCTCCCCACCCCACCCCACCCACCCTCTCCCCTTCTTCCTATGCCCACTTCTAAGCATGTCGACATACACTCAGCTGTAAACAGAACACCAAGTCATAACTGGGGCAAGTTTCTCTAGAGGACGGTCGACGCGCGAATAACTGTTAAGCCAAAAGGGGTCTAAGAAACACCACTAACCGCGAATAACGTTAACTAAGTAAAGATAACTGTACTAGCTTACTCTTCACTTTCAGAGAGAGAAAAGAGTTGCTATTAAAAGGGAGATAAATCATACCTCTGTGATAGGTTGTACACATATTTCGATTTCATTGTCAGTCTAATTGTGTGCAGAACATTAACTTTGCACTATATTATGCCATCTAACATGATGAAACATTGAGAAAGGACACTCCGAAACACTGGCGTATGTTTAATCTGCTAAAATAATTCCGTATATTTGCATGATAGACTAAATCATATTTGTATGTGACAAGCTTGTTTACTTGGTCTTCCATTTTGAGAGTGGAAAGTCACGTTCACGCGAGAGAGAAAAAAAGGCGGAATTAATGTGTATTTCCCATGATGTAACTAATCGTTCGCCGTTAGCTACCACCAAAGGGGCCACAAAACGTTTGCCAAACTGTCGGCAAGCAAGTGTTTCTTAGGACCGGGTTTTTTGCCGATTTGAGCTAACGCTACGTAACGTTAGACCTTGTGAAACTAGGCTCTGGAGAGCGAAGACTCTTCAGTCAACACAAGGAAAGCAGTTTTAGTTTAGAGATGATGACTGTCAATCAGATCTCGTGACGCCTCTTGCATTGAAATCAGTGTGTGACAAACCTCTTGTTGTGACGTCGTAGCAGTTGCCTGTGTCTTAGTTGCTTCCCTTGGGGGAAACTACGATTTGGATTTGAAAAGAATACACAGACGACTGAATCGTGTGGATGCATGCAGAGAAAGGAAAATGATAACAAAACGCGTGAAGTTATTTACTCAGAGTTAGTGAAGGTGAGTACAAAGCGCATAGTCAGATAACAACGACATAGAAAGAGATTAAAAGAAATCAAACGTGCTATCATTTACTTAAAGAAGTGCACGAAGTGCGTTTTTTTCTTCTTTCACACGGTTAGTTGGTGTGATAAATGACGATACTGTATTCAAAACTAGTATTCTGTACTAAGGAGCCAAAGAACAAAACACTGTAATAGGAATAAGACAGATAATCGGCCACCCTGATTATGCCCCCCTTGAACCATGAACATCAGCAATAATCTAACACTGTTAGTGTTTCATAGATTTTCTGGCCGTATTAATTTGCAGCTTCCTTACCTTTCTTTGTCTTCAGGAAAGCAGAAAAAAGGTTTGCCCAAGCACTCAAATTTGAATCTGGTATTTAAAAAAACGTCGATTCGAATTCCAGACTTAGGATAGAGCCGCCATTGTTAATAGGATCAGGAACGATAACCCTATCAGCCCGGCTCGCCGTAGCTCTCCAGTTGTCTGTCTTATTCCCATTACAGTCTTTACCCTACTGCTATGACCTGAGGGGAATAGTTGGCAAGAAGAGCCAACCTTTGCAGAAGGCTCACTTATTACTAGTGTTTTATGTGATAGTCTTATCTTCCTAGGAATCTTCCCAAACAGGATGTGACCCGTTTATTTGGGAAAATCAAAGCAGAGATATATTGAACTATCGGTGATCGATATTCCCTTGAGTGTGTGTTCAATTACTTTGCTGCAAGCTCGGGTACGTTTATCCTTACATTTTCTAATGCTTCATAGCCTATTCTTTCATCGATTTTTAATCTCATTCCTTACTTTGGCTTTTTTGTTTGTTTTCGTTTTTGTTTTATGTTTTACTTTTAGTCACCCCTTGATGTTTACGACCCTCAGTCTCAAAGTCTGCTTCTTTCAGGTTTATGAAAAGAATCGTAGGCCGATCCTAACCCTATCTCTCTCCTCAAAATGGCAGGATGTTGCTTCTCAGTGACAGTTTTCAATGAGAAACTTTGAGGGGGGGGGGGGGGGGGCTAAAAGTACATCATAGCATTTATTGCTTTATATCTCCCCGTGGGGATACCGGGGGGGGGGGTCTTTTGTAAAAATAGTTCCCCCACCTTCTGGAAGTTCTGTGCTTGTAACTTCCTCTAATCTGCCACTCTCTTTGACTCTGCCTTTTCCCTCTGCTTTCTATCATCTACTATCTTTCTGACTTATTGGCCCATTCTCCTGCTTTTAAAACAAAATCTTCCAAATAATTAATTTTCTCCTTTGAGCTCCTCCGAAATCGGAATGTGTCGGCTGTACGCAGCGAGGAGACCAGTGAAAACTGAAAACCGAACATATAGGCCTACATGCCTTACCCATTATGGCCATATGGCCTGGGGACGCAGAAGAAGGAGAAGGTTTATATCAACTCTGTTATAATAATTTCTTCTGTTTTGTTAATTTACGATTTACTTATACTAGATTATGATGATGACTTCTTTTGTTGTCTTTGTTCTGGTGCGGGCTATGAGGAGGGAGAGAGAGAGAGAGGGAGAGAGAGAGAGAGGAGGAGAGGAGAGAGCGAGAGAGAGAGAGAGAGAGAGAGAAGAAGGGGGGGGGGAGCCTACTAAAAATAAAAATAAATAAAAGAAGAAAAGGGAAAAAGAAAAAGGGAAAAAAAGAGAGAAAAGGATCAAGGAAAAAAGAAAAGAAAGGGTTAAAAATGAAGGCGGAAGTGGTGGTGGGTTGCATGATGAGTGAGCAAATTAGCGGAGAGCGGATGAATGATTGGGTGTGGTGTGAGAGTTACATATTTGTTTTAATGTAAATTTATGTTTCATATTTTTATTTAATATTTTTATTTTGATATATCTCATCTTATTTTACACGGTGGAAGACAAGTTTCCATGTGCGTTGTACAATGCCAATGGACAATAAAGAAACTTATGACTTATGACATAATCTTTTATTTCTCAAACAGGGTCTTGTTAATTTTAAGATTTTTGTTCCAATTTAAGATTCACCCCAAAGGGATGGGTTGGCCTTTGGGGACCTTCCCCAACACCAGCTGTGTCCTCACATCCATGTCCCCTTAGCCGAGTGTGGGGATGTACCCAGGGCAAGGCATCTCCACCATAAACAAATTCTAGCCCAGCCGGCCAGAATAGCATCTGCCCCACTCTGCTATCTGGCAGTCATGGTCGGAAACGACTGACTGGCATAGGCCTACATACAAATATTATTTTATTTAGATTCTATGGACTGCAGGTCTGACTGTCTCTCTACTCTCTATTTCTCCTCTCTCTCTCTCTTCTCTGACTCTCCTCTCTCTGTCTGTCCTCTCTCTCTCTCTCTCTCTCTCTCTCTCTCTCTCTCTCTCTCTCTCTCTCTCTCTCTCTCTCTCTCTCTCTCTCTCTCTCTCTCTCTCTCTCTCTCTTCTCTCTCTCTCTAGTCTCTCTCTCTCTCTCTCTCTCTCTCTCTCTCTCTCTCTCTCTCTCTCTCTCTATCTCTCTCTCTCTCTCTCTCTCTCTCTCTCTCTCTCTCTCTCTCTCTCTCTCTCTCTCTCTCTCTCTCTCTCTCTCTCTCTCTCTCTCTCTCTCTCTCTCTCTCTCTCTCTATAATATATATATATATATATTTATCTATTTTGTCCAAACCTCTCGAAAAACACCTTAACAAACTGCTCCAGTCTCATTTTGACACACACAATCTGTTTCACCCTAATCAAAGTGGCTTCAGAAAGAATCATTCCTGCCACACAGCACTTACTAACCTCATTGAACAATGTCATATGAACATAAATAACGATCTTATCACAGGGGCTATATTTGTAGATTTTGCAAAAGCATTTGACACCATTGATCATAACCTTCTGCAAAGAAAGCTAACTCTATATGGCCTGTCAACAGAATCGGTTAGTCTCATATCATCTTTTCTATCCAACAGGCGGCAATTGGTCCATCGGGACTGTAAATCATCCTCATTAATATCAGTAAAGTATGGTGTGCCTCAGGGCTCAGTCTTGGGTCCCATTCTTTTCACTATTTATATAAATGATTTGCCTTTACACATCTCCTGTCCCTGTGAACTTTTTGCCGATGATACTACTTTGCACGACAAGAACAAGACTGCTGACTTAGTACTTACCAACCTACAAAATGACGTGAACAACTTAGTGACATGGACTGAATATAACCACATGGCCCTTCATCCTAAAAAAATCAAAGCTTATGCTAATTACCACAAGACAAACGCGACAGAACATAAAGTCTGATTTACCAAAACTTAAAGTACATGACAAGTTTGTAGAAGAAGTGGACTCGCATACTATACTTGGTCTGGGGGCTCACAACAGTCTTTCTTGGTCGTACCATGCCTCTATTCTCACTCGTAAGTTATCTAAAATAATATTTCAACTAAACAGAATCAATCACTTTCTTGATATTCACACCAGAAAACTCTTCTTTCATGCATATATTCAGCCTGACATTGATTGTTTCAACTTCTTGGGATCAAGCAAGCAAAAACTGTCTAAGACATATATAAAGTAAAGCGTGCAATTAAACTAATTCTTCTTAAATCATCAACACTTCAAATTTCTTATTATAAAACTGTAAACATACTTCCCTTCCACTCCAAATGCCAATTTAATAAGGGTGTATTTATGTATAACATTTTAAATGGACTCGCACCTCCTTATTTATGTAAAAGGTTTCCTGTAACTCAGGTGCGGAATAAAGAAACCATACTCCTCCCCCGACCTAGAACACACTTATTTATGTCATCGTTGACATACTCAGGTGGAAGGTTGTGGAATGAAATCCCTGAGTGCATCTTTATATTAAAAGCCAAGTGTCTGTCCGTGTGTGTGTGTGTCTGAAGCACACAACGGGCCTTATAACTCCGCCGTTTTTCGACCGAATCGCTTCAAATTTGCTGTGAGCCCTAACGGGGCGATGGCAACGGCAACCGGGATGAGCAGGATGAGAGAAGAAGATGGAAAGAAGGAGAGACACAAAAGTAATAATAACATATTTCGTGGACCAAAAAAACCTGCTGCTCAGCATTACCGGTACTAGGCATTACCGGTACTCGGTATTTCCGGTACTCGGTATTTCCGGTACTCGGTATTTCCGGTACTCGGTATTTCCGGTACTAGGCGTTGCGCTAGTAAAAACTAAAAGCACATTGCTGTCATTTAAAAGATGCTTTAATAAATATTTATTCGACAGGTTATAACAGTTCATTCTCCCCTTTTCTAAACTTACCTATTGTGCATGTTATAATTCTAGTAAATGCGCATGTCTGTAGCTTATGCTCCTATTATCTGATATTGTAACATTGTCAATTGATTACTTGTCTAACTATGATTTATGTGTGTGAAAGGAATTGTGAGAATGTTGATTTATATTTCATGTTGTCCTTGTTCTTTGGATTTGTTACATTTGATTGTTGCATTGTTTACTTTTGAACCATTTGAGTTTGCTTTGTAATTTATTTATTTATTTATTCACTTCATATGTCATTATTTTAGAGGAACTGATGAAAATAAGCTGTTATTTCTGCTTACTCAGTTTATTTCATTAAAATTTTCGAGTTCGAGTTCGAGTTCTCTCTCTCTCTCTCTCTCTCTCTCTCTCTCTCTCTCTCTCTCTCTCTCTCTCTCTCTCTCTCTCTCTCTCTCCTTCTCTCTCTCTCTCTCTCTCTCTCTCTCTCTCTCTCTCTCTCTCTCTCTCTCTCTCTCTCTCTCTCTCTCTCTCTCTCTCTCTCTCTCTCTCTCTCTCTCTCTCTCTCTCTCTCTCTCTCTCTCTCCTCTCTCTCTCTCTCTCTCTCTCTCTCTCTCTCTCTCTCTCTCTCTCTCTCTCGTCTCTCTCTCTCTCTCTCTCTCGCTCTCTCTCTCTCTCTCTCTCTCCTCTCTCTCTCTCTCTCTCTCTCTCTCTCTCTCTCTCTCGTCTCTCTCTCTCTCTCTCTCTCTCTCTCTCTCTCTCTCTCAGTTCGTGCACAGTTTAGCTCAGTTAGTGCAGGTGCTCTAAATTAATGCATGAAGAAGAAACTATAGACTTGAACTGCCTTACATTAGTACTGGTTGTTGTTTACGTGATGGTTCACTGACTTTCTTTCTTTGGGAACGCCCATGATTTTTTTAAAATTCATAACCCTTACTGTACCCAACCACTACTACCACTACACCATTATTTGCCCTTCACGCACACACGCACGCACACACACACACAGATATATATATATATAAACACGCGAGCGCGCGCGCACGCACACGCACGCACACGCACACACACACACGCACACACGCGCACCGAGAGAGAGAGAGAGAGAGAGAGGAGAGAGAGAGAGAGAGAGAGAGAGAGAGAGAGAGAGAGAGAGAGAGAGACGCAGTACGCACACACACGCACGCACACGCACACGTGCGCACACGCACACGCACGCACACGCACACGTGCGCACGCACACGCACGCACACACACACACACACCACACACACACACACACACACACACACACACACACACACACACACACACACACACACACACACACGCGCACGCACGCGCGCGCGCGCGCGCACGCACGCACACGCACGCACACACACACACACACACACACACACACACACACACACACACACACACACACACACACACACACACACACACACACACACACACGCGCGCGCGCGCGCGCGCGCGCGCGCACATGTACGTCAACTCAAAACGCTTTCCCATCTTTTTTTCCTGTACCCATTCGAAGGCCAATATTAGAATGACCGAAAATATCTTAAGGTCCGGTTGTGCAGGCATCCATTTATATTGTGTACCTGTTGAAGGTCACATGATGGCCGATTATGTATGTATGTGTGTGTGCATGCGTACGTGCATGTCTGTCTGTGTGTGTGTGTGTGCGTGTGTCTCTCTCCGTCTCTCTCTCTCTCTCTCTCCCTCTCTCTCTCTCTCTCTCTCTCTCTCTCTCTCTCTCTCTCTCTCCCCTCTCTTCTCTCTCTCTCTCTCTCTCTCTCTCTCCTCTCCTCTCATTCTCTCTCTCTCTCTCTCTCTCTCCTCTCTCTCTCTGTCTATCTGCCAACCTGTCTGTGTGTGAGTGTGCTGAGTGTGTTTATTCCTATCTTTTTCATCTCTCTCTCTCTCTTTTTTTTTTGTGTGTGTGTGTGTGTGTGTGGTGTGTCCTATTTTGTTGTGTGTGTGTGTGCGTGTGTATGTGTGTGCGTGCGCGCGCGTGTGTGTGTGAGTGTGAGTGTGTTTCTGTCTGGCTGGCTATATGTCTGTGTGTATGTATGTATGTATGTGTGTGTTTACCTCTGTCCACTTATGTTTGGCGTTTTCGTATGAATGTATTACGGATGCTAATGTGTGTGTGCACGGTTTGATTTGATCGTTATCAAGATCAAGCGCGCGTGTGTGTGTGTTCAAAGTGAAAGAGAGAGATCAAACTACATGATGTGTTCAAAGTATAAGAGAGATCAAACTACAATATGTTTATTTTGTATTCAAAGTAAAAGAGGGAGAGAGAGAGATCAAACTACATGATGTTTTGTTTGTGTTCAAAGTGACAGAGAAATTTAAACAAAAGTAAAGAGCATGTTTAATGTGATTGATCAACAGTGTTTTTGTTCAGTAAAGAGCGTGTTTAATGTGATTGATCAACAGTGTTTTTGTTCAGTAAAGAGCGTGTTTAATGTGATTGATCAACAGTGTTTTTGTTCAGTAAAGAGCGTGTTTAATGTGGAAAAAAAGAAAAAGATCAAGCGCCGAATAAATACTGTATGTTGTTGTTGGTGGTGTTATTTGTCTATGTGCGCATGTTCTGATGCCTGTGCTTGTGTACATGTGTGTGTGTGTGATGTGTGTGTGTCTCTACGTGTG
>CM065694.1:1301012-1308512 GCA_017654935.2 Phymorhynchus buccinoides
GAGACTTTAACAGCACAGGCTTCAACAGTACAGGCTTCAACAGAACGGGATTCGAAGGCACGGACTCTTCTTCTTCATCATCATCTTGCAGCCCCACGGGCTCTTTCATGCTGGCTCTGCCGTGGATCCGCATCACCTTCGGGTTGCTGATGATGGGGGAGAACTGCATCAGTCTGCTGGCACTGTGGTATGTCAAGAGGATGCAGCACGCGGTCCACCGCTTCATCAGTTCTTTAGCCGTGGCCGAGCTGCTGATGGGAGTGTGGTGCTGCTACGTCTACAGCGCGGAGATTCTCATGGCCTCCGATTCCCTGACGGTGGAGTGTAGACTGAGGTTCGTGGGCATCACCTACCTCAACTTCGTGGCCTTGCTGTCCGTGTGCGCCTTGTGTCTGGACCGCTGTGTGGCGCTGCACGTGCCGTTTAGATACGTGGAGCTGGTGACTAAGAGGAGAGTGAGGGTGGTGCTAGGGATCGTATGGACCTTGCCGGTGCTGTTCGTCCTCACGGCCTACCTGGGCTCTGACTCCGAGGGGTGTTTCGAGTGCAGCTTCGTCCACGTGGCCTCCCAGCGCACCTACATCGCGCTCACCGTTCTCCGCTGCGTCCTCATCGCCGTCATCATCGTGTCCGAGCTGCTCATCTTCCGGGCCGCCCGGTGTCAGATCGTCAAGATCTACCCCCACGTGCTGAGCTCCCGGACCTCCAACCGGTTCTTGAGGATGAACGCCAAGGCGGCCTTCAGCACTCTGGCCGTGGTGGTGCCCTTCCTGGTGCTCTACTTCCCCGTGCTGCTCGTGCAGGGGAACCTGGCGCTCAATCCCTACATGGGGGGGTCCTGTCAGAATCAGTGGCTGGCCTTCGTCTGGCTCATAGCTTCGGCTCACGGGCTGCTGACGCCGTTGATCTTCTGCTGGCGGTTCTCCGAGGTGCGCCAGAACCTGGTCCGGCTGCTGTGCTGCGCCAGAACAGTGTCCCCGGCACCCCATTCCGGGGTGTTCCGTGCAAGGACTACCAACGATTCAGCATGTACTGCGTAGTAGTCAGGTTTGTGTAGAGAGTTGGTGACACAGAACTTTGTCGTGACTCTGTTCTTTGGCTGTTGTAGCGGAGACACGTGTGCTCTTCTTTCATTGTTGGTTTATTTAAAATAGTCTATTCCGATACCAAGGCAAAGGATCCAACAATAATGAGGTTTAGCGCACGTACACACAAGTAAAATGTTTCGTACGGAAGCCCCGTGAATAAATAAAAGAAAGAAGGGGATAAAATAAACGCACACGTTTACGCTCGGAAACGCGTCCGCTTATTTTGTCCTTCTTTCTTTTCCTTACAGAACTGTGAGTACAAAAAGCAGCTGCCATACAGTTTCCTTATCATTCTTTTTGCTTTGATATAATGATAGGTGAAGACGGGGTCAAAAGCCCATGGGCGGGTAAGAAGCCCATGCCAATTATCTCATGAAAGAAAGAACATTTCAGTCACATTTTGCCCATGAGACGAGTGTTAATGTTTAAATTTAGCTGATCTTTTCTTTATTTCATGAGATAATTGGCATGGGCTTCTTACCCGCCCATGGGCGTTTTACCCCGTCTTCACCTACGTTTGTGGATTTTGAACATGTAACTGGTTCCCAAAGCAGAAATGCGTTCGACAGCTTTTTGTTACAGATTCCTGTTTATCATGAGCGTAACATAAAAAAAGGATACATTATCATTGTTGTTTGTGATATTGTGATGAAAGCTATTACTGTTTGATAAGATCAGAATTTGTTACCTGAAATAAAATGTTGATTTGTTTTGTTTTTGCGAAGAAAACAAGTTATTTCGTTCGTGTGTTCTTTTCTTGTAAGTCTCTGGCTGAAGAGAGACAAAGAGACAGTGAGAGAGACAGACAGACAACCAGACAGAGACGAAGGGACAGAGAGAGAGACAGACAGACAACCAGACAGAGACAAAGAGACAGTGAGAGAGACAGACAGACAACCAGACAGAGACGAAGGGACAGTGAGAGAGACAGACAGACAACCAGACAGAGACAAAGGGACAGTGAGAGAGACAGACAGACAACCAGACAGAGACGAAGGGACAGTGAGAGAGACAGACAGACAACCAGACAGAGACAAAGGGACAGTGAGAGAGACAGACAGACAACCAGACAGAGACGAAGGGACAGAGAGAGAGACAGACAGACAACCAGACAGAGACGAAGGGACAGTGAGAGAGACAGACAGACAACCAGACAGAGACGAAGGGACAGTGAGAGAGACAGACAGACAACCAGACAGAGACGAAGGGACAGTGAGAGAGACAGACAGACAACCAGACAGAGACGAAGGGACAGTGAGAGAGACAGACAGACAACCAGACAGAGACGAAGGGACAGAGAGAGAGACAGACAGACAACCAGACAGAGACGAAGGGACAGTGAGAGAGACAGACAGACAACCAGACAGAGACGAAGGGACAGTGAGAGAGACAGACAGACAACCAGACAGAGACGAAGGGACAGTGAGAGAGACAGACAGACAACCAGACAGAGACGAAGGGACAGAGAGAGAATGATACATAGATACTTGTATATCATTTTGGTATTTGGTACTTTATAGTCTCTGTGAAATTCGGGTTGCTCCCACCAGGAGAACGCGTCACAGCCAGGGGCGCGCCACCCATTTGTTTTTATTGTGCATTCCATTTTTGTGTGATTGATGAGAAAGGAGCGAGGGGTAGGGGGACATTTTGACCAGAATTACAACTGTTTCCTTGCCTCTGGGTTTAACGTGTGCTACGTGCATGGGCACACGGGACCTCGGTTTATCGTCTCATCCGAAAGACATCCATTCAGACGGTATGGCCTAGTGCAAAGAGAGAGGGGAAAAATTCACACGTAGCCAGGTTCGAACTCGGATTTATTGTATACGAGGCGAACGCGTTACCTCTGTGCTACTCTAGAAGGTGGCCTCCGTGCCACACACGTTATGCCTCAGATGACACAGCTTCTTATTCATTCACACACAAACAGCGTGACAAAGCGTGCAGCCACGAACTAAGCAACACGCAACATACATACCCCTACAGGATTTGGATACAAGGCTATTTGCAGAACGTAGAGCGAGCCTTCTGTATTATTCTATTTTGGTGATGGTATCTTCTGGAATATACTCCTCCATTATTGTGTCACATTGAGACACATCTTGCAAGATGCTACAAATAATGTTTGCAAAGTAGGCTGTCACTAAAACATGAAGCACAAATGTGCATAACTACGCAATAAACGCGCGCGCACGCACATGCACACACATGCGCGCGCACGCACATGCACACACTGTGACATGCGCGCGCACGTACACACAAATACTCACGTGCGCACACACGCACGCATGCACGCGCACGCGCGCGCACACGCACACGCACGCACGCACACACACACACACACACACACACACGCACACGCACGCACGCACGCACACGCACACGCACGCACGCACACACACACACACACACACACACACACACACACACACACACACACACACACACACACACACACACACACACACACACTTCTGCCTCTGGAATCTTCAATTTAACTTAAAATATCATCCCGTCAGTACAATGTATTGCATACCATCTCTAGGAACTCACACAATGTGTTCCATGTAGAGACTGGCATTCATTGATAGGCTATACTACTGAGAAGAGTGATTGCGTCATTACTAAGGCCATTATTGTCAGACTTCGACTTTGTCAAAATAAATTGGGTATTGAACCTGGAGCTCCATTATCAGCTGACATGTCATGTCACAACAAGTTCAGTTGGAATGAGACTAAAGGGTCAGACACACTACATACGATGAGACTAAAGCGTCAGACACACTGCATACGATGAGACTAAAGGGTCAGACACACTGCATACGATGAGACTAAAGGGTCAGACACACTACATACGATGCGACTAAAGGGTCACACACACTGCATACGATGCGACTAAAGGGCCAGACACACTACATACGATGCGACTAAAGGGTCAGACACACTGCATACGATGCGGCTAAAGGGCCAGACACACTACATACGATGCGACTAAAGGGTCAGTCACACTGCATACGATGCGACTAAAGGGTCAGACACACTACATACGATGCGACTAAAGGGTCAAACACACTACATACGATGCGACTAAAGGGTCAGTCACACTGCATACGATGCGACTAAAGGGTCAGACACACTGCATACGATGCGACTAAAGGGTCAGACACACTACATACGATGCGACTAAAGGGTCAGACACACTGCATACGATGCGACTAAAGGGTCAAACACACTACATACGATGCGACTAAAGGGTCAGACACACTGCATACGATGCGACTAAAGGGCCAGACACACTGCATACGATGCGACTAAAGGGTCAGACACACTGCATACGATGCGACTAAAGGGTCAGACACACTGCATACGATGCGACTAAAGGGTCAGACACACTGCATACGATGAGACTAAAGGGTCAGACACACTACATACGATGAGACTAAAGGGTCAGACACACTGCATACGATGAGACTAAAGGGTCAGACACACTGCATACGATGCGACTAAAGGGTCAGACACACTACATACGATGCGACTAAAGGGTCAGACACACTACATACGATGCGACTAAAGGGTCAGACACACTGCATACGATGCGACTAAAGGGTCAGACACACTGCATACGATGCGACTAAAGGGTCAGACACACTACATACGATGCGACTAAAGGGCCAGACACACTGCATACGATGCGACTAAAGGGTCAGACACACTACATACGATGCGACTAAAGGGTCAGACACACTACATACGATGCGACTAAAGGGTCAGACACACTACATACGATGCGACTAAAGGGCCAGACACACTACATACGATGCGACTAAAGGGCCAGACACACTGCATACGATGCGACTAAAGGGTCAGACACACTACATACGATGCGACTAAAGGGCCAGACACACTACATACGATGCGACTAAAGGGTCAGACACACTACATACGATGCGACTAAAGGGCCAGACACACTACATACGATGCGACTAAAGGGCCAGACACACTACATACGATGCGACTAAAGGGCCAGACACACTGCATACGATGCGACTAAAGGGTCAGACACACTACATACGATGCGACTAAAGGGTCAGACACACTACATACGATGCGACTAAAGGGTCAGACACACTACATACGATGCGACTAAAGGGCCAGACACACGGCATACGATACGATTCGACTGTGAATTACGATTCACGTCAAACACTTCCGTCTAAAAATACTTCTACTGTTGTCGTTCAACTAAGTGACGTAGACCTCAATGCACGAATAACATCAACAGTGACGTAGACCTCAATGCACGAAGAACATCAACAGTGACGTAGACCTCAATGCACGAATAACATCAACAGTGACGTAGACCTCAATGCACGAAGAACATCAACAGTGACGTAGACCTCAATGCACGAATAACATCAACAGTGACGTAGACCTCAATGCACGAATAACATCAACAGTGACGTAGACCTCAATGCACGAAGAACATCAACAGTGACGTAGACCTCAATGCACGAAGAACATCAACAGTGACGTAGACCTCAATGCACGAAGAACATCAACAGTGACGTAGACCTCAATGCACGAACAACATCAACAGTGACGTAGACCTCAATGCACGAATAACATCAACAGTGACGTAGACCTCAATGCACGAAGAACATCAACAGTGACGTAGACCTCAATGCACGAATAACATCAACAGTGACGTAGACCTCAATGCACGAATAACATCAACAGTGACGTAGACCTCAATGCACGAAGAACATCAACAGCGACGTAGACCTCAATGCACGAAGAACATCAACAGTGACGTAGACCTCAATGCACGAATAACATCAACAGTGACGTAGACCTCAATGCACGAAGAACATCAACAGTGACGTAGACCTCAATGCACGAAGAACATCAACAGTGACGTAGACCTCAATGCACGAAGAACATCAACAGTGACGTAGACCTCAATGCACGAAGAACATCAACAGTGACGTAGACCTCAATGCACGAAGAACATCAACAGTGACGTAGACCTCAATGCACGAAGAACATCAACAGTGACGTAGACCTGAACGCACGAATAACATCAACAGTGACGTAGACCTCAATGCACGAAGAACATCAACAGTGACGTAGATCTCAATGCACGAACAACATCAACAGTGACGTAGACCTGAACGCACGAATAACATCAACAGTGACGTAGACCTCAATGCACGAAGAACATCAACAGTGACGTAGACCTCAATGCACGAAGAACATCAACAGCGACGTAGACCTCAATGCACGAAGAACATCAACAGCGACGTAGACCTCAATGCACGAACAACATCAACAGTGACGTAGACCTCAATGCACGAAGAACATCAACTGTCTGATATAGGTCTGGGCACACGTTAGCATTATTCACAAAATAGCTGTATTTCCCTATGGCAGCACAGTGTTAGGCCACTCATAATATGACTTACAACTCACTGTGTTGCCATGGAGAAATAATGATGTTTTGTGAATAGGTTAACGTATACACAGACCTTTAGCTAGACAACAACATTTCACGAAAACAAGTTTGTAACATTCCCGACAGTAAGCTTTGTTTCTAGACCACAACAAACAAACCCAAATAAAGGGAGAGAAAAAAACCAAGAACAGTCATGTACAAGAGACCTTCTTGTCGAATGCTAACTTCGATGTCATCAAATATTCTCCGCTTTTGTTTTTAATTCATGATCTTTAGAGAACATTCCGTAATGAGCATGCTAGTCAGTCTGTCGTGTCTGACAAAGACTTTGAGATAGCCGCAGAGAAGACGTTCCGCTATTCTGGATGGCTGGGCTAGAATTGGTTTACAATTTGAGAAGCTTTGCCAAGGGGACATCTCTACTCTCTCGGTCAAAGGGACTTTAGGCCAGCTGGTATTAGATAGGTGGGTAATAGGGACGGTTACCACTCAATTGCACCTTTTGAACACTACTCACTTGCGTCAATCCGAGTGCGTGCATCAATTGCGCCTGGTTTCCGCAATTGAGAGGAACAGGGGAGAGGGACAGGAGAGAGGGAGAGAGAGAGAGAGAGAGAGAGAGAGAGAGAGAGAGAGAGAGAGAGAGAGAGAGAGAGAGAGAGAGAGAGAGAGAGGGTAGACAGAGAGAGAGAGAGGGGGTGGGGGGTGGGGTAGGTCGTCCACTTAAGCAGGGGAAATAACAGCTGACTACTGTAAGGCTCGACCAGATACAGCTATTTCTCTCCCTTACAAGGTCATAAAGCCGTTCTCTCCACTGTATCCTGTAACTCCGACCCCAGGCAGAACAAACGACAGTAGTATGTACGTAACGGCTAATTCAAATTAGACATACCTCCGCAAACGTGGTCATGTTTTGTGTTTGTCTGTTAATCTTTTGTTTATTGGCTAGTTTTGTTT